>CM068830.1:94156532-94731532 GCA_028554795.2 Sinohyriopsis cumingii
GTCACTCTCTACCGGATTAGCTTTTTCAGTTACTTGTTTTTGGTCGTTGCTGTTTGTTTTTTAAAGTATTCGCGCGCGTTTACCCACCGTGATACCTTATTGTACTCGCACCCACTCTGCTGATATAATTAAATCATTGTTATATCAACAATGTCACCTCCTATGGAGTCTCAAACAGCTAGATTAGCTCGAGAAAGATTAGAAGCAATTAACAAATTTCTTCCCGTTCGTGATTCTGTTAGACAGAAACTACAAGAACGTCAAGAATCTCAAGTTGAATTTGCAGAGGGGACACAACAATTGTTTAGACATGTTACAAAGGCTACCAAATATATTCTTCCCACGTTGGAGCAAACCGCTAAAGCAACTGGAAAAATAGCAGAAAGAACTAAGAAAACAAAAAAGAATTTACAAGAACTTCCAGTTGAATTAGTTGCAGCTCAACCACAATTACAAAAAGAAATACAACAAATACTTGATAGTGTTGACAAACTCCACGAGGATGTCGACGATGCGATGTAAGGGATCTTGTTACATCTAAACCAAAACCAAAACCAAACCCACCAACCCGATTTTCCGAAGAAGGTTGTAAACTACTTCGAGAGAAAACTGCAGCGGTTTCCACAACAGGATATCAACATCGTGATAAATTATTAGATCCAAACACCGCCAGTGTTTTAGAAGGGAATTGGGTACCTTTTGTATTTCTAAAGTCCCGTGGTATATCTAAAATCAGTGGTGAATATAAGGATACATTTGCAGATTATAAGAGAGATGCCGAGGAGGCTAAAAGAGCGCCATTACTCGGACATAAATTATCGCCTTGAAAATTGCTATTCAACCCACCTCGCATTGAGAAAGAAGAAGCAATTGAAAGTGGTATTGGTTCAGGTACCAAGGGGACTGGCCTTGTTACTCCTTGCCCTAGCAACATTCTTTCTGACGTCGAATGACTATAAACCCTCATAGGATGGAAACGTGCTGAAAATAATTCTCCATAAATTATTAATAAAACAGCCTCTATTTGTCGAAGATCATTTACAGTCGGTATCATGGACATCGGTGTTTAACGATCTTTTATCGATGAAATCGTTGATGATTACCACAATGATTAGATTAAGTAAATAATAAATAAGATGATCGTACATAATGCTCAACGTCGACCTGTAATGGTCAGGGTGATACATTCGCGATTACCTACTTATGAAGTAATTTACGGCGATGGGCTCGGCGATGTTGCTCAGGGTCTATTGAGAAGGATAGCCCCGAAGGCAATACCGATTGTAAAACAACTAGGAATTAGATCTAATGATGTTATTCGTGAATAAATTCCTGGCGCGATTGGTGATGTTGCCGGTAACGCGTTCACGGCAATCAAGGATAGACTATCACGAATAATACGCCAAAATCAACAGCACTGAAGATATGACTGCAAATGTCAGTAAAATAGTAAATCAAGCCGCAAATCAAAAACTAGAAGAGATGACTTGTGAAGCAGGAATACCCACACCAAAGAAAGAGAAAAAATAAATACGAGTTTTATTTCGGGAGGTCGTCTTCATTTTAGACGATAATAAATATAATAACGATGTTTAAGCGTATATCCGATCCAGCGTTAGATATGGAAGCACCATTCCTGAAAGATAAATCGGCACGTGATTATCAATTTTATTTTTATGACGCACGAAAACCAAATCAGCGTGGAAGAATTGAATTTCATGTTCTTAATACGAATATATACGTTCTACCCGCTGAGTCTTTTATTGAAGTAGAAGGTGAAATTATAAAAACAGATGATACTGTTATACAATGCTAATTATATCATTGGTTTTCTCAGTAATGATATAGTGGCCATGTTTGACAGTGCTACATATATGATTGATGGAAAAAATATCGAAACGATTCAGAAAGACGTTGATGTTGCTACAACAATAATAGTTTTAGCAAAATAGTCTGATGATTATACGAGATCAGCTGGTCCGACACCGATGTTTGAAAAAGATGATTCTGACGACCAAGTTTATAATCAATTTATAGTAAGATAACCAAAAAACACTGCTGGTAATTTAGATACTGATCCAGAAACTATGATTATTTATCCTAATCAGAATTACAACGCAGGATTTGCAAACTTCGACTTGCGTTGATGGGTAATCGTAAAAGATTTTTATACACGGTTCCACTATCCCACATCTCTGGATTATGCAGGAATGTAAGAAAAGGTATCTTTGGGGCTAAACACGCTGTTGTGCTCGTGAGAAAACGTGATGATAATGATGCTATCTGGTGAGAATATATTGCAGGAGTTGATGCTAGTAAATTAATACTAACAAAACTTTCATTGTGGATGCCGATAATGATTTCATCGATTGCTGAACATCAGCGATTGCTGTCTTTTATGGATTCAGGTTATTAAATCATAGTTGTCATGGTTAAAAGTAACCACGGATAGTGTTCAGAGCAACATTAATGGTTATTTACATGGAACATAGCACCCCAGCAAGGTGTTTCTGCACCAAGAAATATCTTAACTGCTTTTCAGAATTCTGATCGATTAAACTCAGATAATCATAGTCATATGATATTGGGCTATCTTGGAGTTAGCGAGGTTTCATTAAGAATAAACGGACAACAAGAACCATCCAAAGATATATTATTGAAATTTGCAGATAATCATGTAGCACGTGGATATCGTCGTTTGATGACATTGATGGGACGTGATCAAAATGTAGATACTGGTTTGCAATTATCACTACTAGATTTTGTAAATCAATATCCGATCTATTACGTCTCTCTGAAACATTTTGATTTCAGTAAACAGTCTGTTGTTGATATCTATTTTCGAGCTTACGTAAATACAGGTGGTGTTAATTACAGAGCAATCGCGGTTATACTCATCGACAAATCAATGTTAACTCGAAGGTGCTGGTGGACGGATGAGAGGTATTGACGTGCCCGTGGAAAATATGTAATTTCCAATATATGTAACGCAAGGTTGATATTTATAATGTCATATCATCATGTTAGTGTCAATCTGACTCTTGGTGAGATTAAAAGGCTTCAATCCGAATCAGCAGCGCGTACTGGAATAAGAATATCATTAACGTCAAACCAGATCACAGGGGGTCAAAATAAGTTATCGTTGACCGAACGTCAACTCAAGCATTGCAATGATGCCAAACAATTAAAAACCGGTGTTAAACTCAATCTTACCGCAGATACTAGCAGAGACTCGATTAAAACAGGAGGTATATTTCCACTTCGGTACGGAAAAGGAAAAGGTCTGAGACTTCCCGGAACAATTCGTTAGTGTCACCGGTGACGATGTCACGGATGTCAAGTTTTGATTTACTTGATGCTGCTAAAAATTTAAATATCAAACATTTTAGAGGTGTTTTTATGCGAGATCAGTTACCTTTCAAACCAAACAATATTAAAACAGGTATTATCAACCTTGATAACTGTACCGGAGTTGGCACTCATTGGGTGGCATACGCGATTGATCCACGTGGAATTATTTATTTTGATTCGTATGGGTTGGCTCAACCAAAAGAATTTATGAATTACGTAAACACAATAAAAACTCAGACGTTGAAAACGCCTATCTTTTTATTCTACATTTCCAACACAGACAATAACCGATACGCCAATATGTGGCCTTGAAGCAATTGCAGTACTCGACGCTATATCAAAATCAACATTTCCACCTCACAAAGTCGCGCATAATTATGCAAGTAGACGATTTAAATAGATCTTAAAGCATAATGATAGATAATTACGGAAGATCCTCTTCTTTTAAAGATACGAAAAAGTTCGAGGACGTAGATTTCAAATTACGCGACTAAAGATGATCTTGCTAATATTATGAACCTCTCTGGAGTTGACCGAGATCAAGTTGTTGTTTTTCAGGATAGATACGGTGTTTTAAAGATGAGTAAATATCAAATTGAATCACATAATTCTCAGTGCTACCACGGATACCATTCCAGTATTTATTGACGGTAGTAGAATCAGAGACTCGAATATATCAATCGCAAGTATTAGAAATAAAATTGCAAAACGTGACGCTGGTCGTTTACGATTTACCGGTGATAAAATTATAAGTGAAATCAGCATGAATGGTAATAAAATAGTTGTTTTAAGATATCCAATATCTGATGAAGACGCCGCAACAAAATATATGCAGACAATAACTATAATACAGCAGATACTAAATTATCCACGATACTAGCTGAATATGACGTTCAGATAAATATGTTTATGAATGCTCGCAGAAATTTTCAAAAGCTTAATAAAATTGCAGATGATTTCTTTGGCACTTCGTTGACTGTTGACGTGAAACTCTCTGATATTAACATAAAACTCGGCGATATTAGAACAGCTATATCAGATATTGAAACGATTAAAAAAACTAGAAGATGTCATAAGTGGGATTCCTGATAACGTTGAAAAAATTAAATTAATTAAAATTCTCCACAAGCAGATTATCAATATAGTATAAACAGTGTCATCAGGGTTTTCAACATGGTCACGGCAAAATAACACTATCAAACATACCGCGGACGTCACTGTTGTGTATAGACTGTCTGTATTCATCGGTGCAAAATTTAGTATATATACTAAGTATCACTGGCGTCATTCAAATGATACGTTTTTTGGAACCGTGTCTATTGTGTTAAATAGCGGAGACGAAAAAACATTTATACTGGAATCACATCATAGAAAATTAATCGCATCGTCTTACTGGTTGTGTCTGGAATTTGTCGCTTAAACACCTCAATTGATTACTAAATAAAGTATAATGAGCACTTCATTCGACGTACAAAACTTTAGGTATAATCAACTGCGTGAATGGCAAACAGCACAAACAGATATAGTTGACGAGTATGCAGTAAAAGTAATATAATATCGTAGACGTGTGGTTGTTATCGGCGTTGTGGCTTATTCATCGTCAGCTGTTATTGCTGGAACCGGCGTACTTTTCTCGGCGTTAACACCGTTGCTAGTAGTTGTGATAATTTGTGTGTTAAATATCATCGCGAAAAAAGTATCCATGTGCACGAATGCAAAATTACGCAATTATGTAGTTAAACTACATGCAGCGATGAACGCGTATTCTAAATTATCCTTGCTGATATCGTCAAGCACAATATCAGATTCTGAGTTTGACGAGATGGTTAAATTTTACAACGAAGTGAATTTAGATTATCCTATTTCAAACAATCCGGATTTAAATATTGACAGAATTATTTCAGCAGATCGCTATGAATACAGCACCGTTGAAAACCACGATGATATAAGCAAACTCAACCAGCCCTGAAGTCAGTGTTGTTTTTTCCAATTGCAATTTCAGTAAAAGAAATAGCTCTTGTACAATTGCGAGTATATTACAGCTGGCACAATATCAGGTCAAAATCGTTTGGCGGTTAGCTTCAAATAATTCTCTGGTGTTCGCGAATAAAAATAAGCCAAATGGAACCCCCGACTGGCAGGTAGTAAGTATTCCAACTGGAAGTTATCAGATAGAATAGATCAATGACGAATTCCAGCGTAGAATAATGCCGTTAATAGGAAGAGAGTCCAATATAGTTATAACAGTCCACTAACCGACTTTATCAGCTGCGATAGAGGTAAATTCGCCAGATTACGCCGCTGACATTTATTAGAGTTCGATCAGAAATGTGTTAGACTGGCATGAAGTAGTTGCAGTGGCGGCTACACCTACAGAACTACCGACAGCTGAATCTACTCACATGAAAATATCAACTACTGGTTGGTATGGATTGGGCTTGGACTATAGAGCATCTGATATGTAGTATTATCTGCCAATTCGGATGCTGATGTAGATCCCGTGGAGGACGAAAGGTTAACTATTTACAATGGTCTAGTATCGCCAGATGGTAATCTTTTTTCCATTACAGAACCTGAAATCATAGAATATTTAAAACATATCGCCAAGATATACACACAGGAGGGAAAAAAACTAATCCAGCTGCTTGAGGAATATCTTTTGACTTAACGTAATCGGTCGAAGGTATTACTGCGCAGATGAATAAATTACATGGAATCATAGTGGAAAAGTCAGATAAAAAATTTGAAAAATATTTTTAGATAAATATTCATTGTTAGAAGGTTTATATGATTTTATGTTTCCAGGTCTTAAAACTACAGATGAGTTACATAAATCTGTACATGATATTTATGTTAAATATTACAACAAATCAATCGCATCACGCGCAGCAATAAGCCACAGGCGGGTATAGTGTGATATGATAACAGCCGCGCTTTTGATTGTCGTCATATTTCGCCTGGAATTGTGAATATTACTTCAACGATCGCACTCAATCTTCTATGTGATGCAATTGATGGCAGTTATCAAACAGATCTTGAAAAATCAAATCAAGCTGAGCTGGGATATATTCCTTATATTTTTAGGCCACAAGTACCACCTGGATATTGGATCGTACAAGAACCTATCAATCCGGTCTACCTACGCTATTATGAATGATAAATTTCAAACTAACTGACCACACCGGCCACGTGTTTGATTTAAGAAATGAAATTTTGAGTATAAATTTATATGTGCATCAGTATGATCGTGATGATAACGATTTTAATCGTGTAGAGTGTTTTACAGATTAAATCAAGAGGTATATATAATGTTCCAAGATGTGAGAGTTTTTATACACGATAAACACGTACTTGAAAATGCCATCAGAACAATAATGACACCGTCCCAAGTCAATACAGAAAATTTAGTGTTAATGTATTTATTGATGACTATGGCAATAAAAAATTTTGGTGACGCAGGAACAATTTAATGAACTGCAGCGAGAGAATATTACTATGATTACGTGTCATAGATATCAGATTCAGAATTTGAAGATTCTTGTATTGAATTAGATCGGCGTAAAAATATTATATAATCGTTGACAAAGTTGAACATACTTTTTATATTGATTTTTCGTCAATTTGATAGTTTTCACATTGACGTTAGAGACTTCTGAATGACTTATAATGACATTTCACCCGACAATAAAAGTACATCACTTGTACCATAACTGGGGAAACTTCCATAATCATACATATATATTTATATATTGTATTCATGGAAGCTTCCCCATTAACGATAGAGACCTCAGAGTAACAAAACAAAAACTATTGTATCATGACATCTCCCCTGGTCTTGTGACTGATACAAGTGGTAGCATCATATTATATTTATATATTATAGTAAATTTACCACTTGTACCAAAGACGATAGAGTCTTCAGAATAACAATATCACTGTTGTATCATGACATTCCACCCCCGACAAAATAACATACACATGCGCGTCGAAGGGACACTTTACTTTCATTTTACTATAGTCATTGACAACACTTTCGCTTTCTGACATAATCTTTCTTAATTTTCTTATACGAGTGTTAATAGTCTTTTTTGCTTTGTATTCGCGAGAAAGTTCAAATCTAATTTTCTGAATCGCGCGTGGGAGAGATACGAATGTTTCCACTTCTTTTTCTTTGACTGCAGCCATCGATTGAAACATGGCCTGATGAATCTGCTCATGAATTTGTATTCGAATCTAAGTTCTTATAATGATTCAAAATCAGAAATAATTTTTTCAGGATTTAGTTTATCAAATATTTTTATGCCCTCACGTTTTAATTTTTTTAATTGCAGAAATGATATCATTGATATTTTCATAGTTCATTATATATTGAATATGTATTTAAATTTTATTTCTCAACCATAATGATATAATACAATTGTGTAAAATGCAACCTCTAGATTACTAAATAAAATATTTCACTTACCTTGTCCACTTTAGAATACAAACTTCCAGACTAACTAAGAGTTTGCGATTCTCCGTCTTTCGCCCAGCACAAAAACATCTACATATTTGTCTAGGGAAAGACGCATAATAATGTATTATTATAGATTTTGCGAGTTTCCCCACCTCCACAGACAAATATAATATGCTTACCAGCGATGATAGAGACCTGAGATCGATAAAATAACTGTTCTGTGATTGCGCCGGTAAACAACAATGATTATAATGACACAACAAAATATTGAATAACTATTTAGTAGTAAATCGAGATTACTCTTTACTGCGTTACGTTACGTATCCTTCACAGAGTTATCTAACACAATCCGGAGATACACAAACAATATTTTTTGTTTATACCATTTAGAATATGCCGATTTAGTAATATTATTTGCGACTGATTGTACTCAAGGTATGCAGATATTAAAATGCTTGCCAGCTACATACATTGATCAAAATATTATTTCTTCACCAGTTTATGTATTTACGGATTTAACGAACCTAGGAAATTTTCAATCCTTTTTAGTACCACCATATTTGTTATTCTTGCTCTGTGTAATAGCTCTCAAGTTATCCAAAGAGTTATCGAGTTTTTTTACTGTTGATTTGAGTGTTCTAAAGACCGTCTTCGAGTACCACCCAGAAATCTCATATACAGACTAGTGACAGTGATTACGCTTCTTCCCCCCATAAGCGGTAAATCTAAAATAACCATTATTATCAACATTACCGATTGGTTTGTTTAGTCGGCAGTGTCTCATTACACTATCACGATATCCTTCATAATTCTTGGTGATATGATGTCTCACAAATTCTTTTTGCTCCATTATATATAATATTATTTGTCTAAATAATAATTTGCCTAAATTATTATTTTACAAATCTAGCTAAATAATCTTCGGCGTTTCTTATAACTTTATCACTGTTGTCATTGTTCAGTTTTCATCATATTATCGCTTCAGCTCTCTGTCCTTTTTACCACCACATTGCATACAGTGCGTTTTACCTCTAATTCCAACACCACATCGTAAACATGGTTTTGGTCCTAGACTCCCCGTCTGTACGCTTTGTGGCCCATGTCCGCATAATTCATTAACACAAGCTCTGTTACAAGGATTTGTAGAGCCTATCATTAATCACCTTCACATGTTCTTTGTTTAGATCATTGGATATATAACATTTTAATTTAAAAGATTGTCTTAGTTATAACGTGGAGATATTACCGGCGATTAAGATTAAACCCGCTGGATACAGATTCGATCTTGACAGAAGAACTCCTGACTTGCGGAGGCGAGCTCTGGTCGATCCGACGAAAACTCTGATTAATAGTATTCGAGGTGCTAAAAAAGAATTTCGCAACGATAGTGCATCTCACTTGTGGTCAACATTCAAAATCATACGCGAAGACTTTGTTATTGCCGATGGTGTCTCTGATAGTGTCACCGATGCTGCAAAAACGATGATCGAGCGGAAAAAGATTATTGGTTATCTCGACGAAAAATATTATTTTTCAGAATAAAGTTTGTTGTGCTGACAAAAACAGACAATACTTGGATTATTCGCGACAAATATGACAAATAATGAAAAACCAGCCGGATTAAGTAAAAATTCCAAGCCAGGAATGTTGACTGGTATTGACAAACCGTATTACGAACAAGCGTATTCTATGACCGCTGTCATTTATGGAATATATGATAAACCCAGCGTCAATGATCTTGCGCCGATAGAATTGTCAAGGCTAAATTGTGTAGCCGAACGAGTAATGGAACATTTTACACACGCGATACGTGGAAATGGCTTAACGACTCAGCGAGGTGAGAAAATAAAGAATTGCGCTGAATCAGTTAAGGATACGGGAGCTACAACAAATGATGTTGCTGAATTAGGAAACAAATTAATATTCCCAATAAGACTAAAATCGATAACCGGAGAGATTTTGTACGAATCAAAGAATAAATCGAGGGGAGCTTGAATTGAAATTATTGATCATAATGCACATACGTGGACTAGCGCAGTAACATTATTTCCACGAAATCGAACTATTAAATTTTACCAGAGAGATATGTTTGATTTTGTTATCGAAATAAGTAAGAACGATCCTGTATCAGTATGGTTATTTCAAAGTTCTAAAAACGACCATAAATTGTTTAGACCAGATGGAAGTATCTGTATCAAAGAAAAAATAAGTTTGATCGGTTTCTAAGACTTAAAAAAATCTTGCGCGGCGATATTTATCGCCGAATACACATGACCCTGACGATGCTGAACAATTGCTGATTAATTGTTTTGCCGTTTCGTCAGTCGTAGCTCAGTTTGCTCGGAAGAAACATTCGTGGAAACCAACACGCGCTGAATTTCTTAAAGATGTGCAGCTAAGCTGCTGAGAATATGGACACGTTGGATTGTGGAATACTAAATACAAACACAATGGTGTTATCTCGGTTGATATGGTTGCATATTATCCAGGAAGTGTTCTTGATATGGGAGAGTGTTCTGAGTATTTTAAGAGATTTGGATATCCCACACATGAGATGACCATTGTATCGATAAATCGACCATTACCCGATTTTGATTTGACTGGATTCGCCTGTATCGAGTCATTCGAATTTGATAAAGGTCTTCATCCGATCTGTTATGCATGTTTGGGTAAACACTTTTCAGAAAAAATGTGTGCACCAATAGTGCTGTTACGATATATGCTCGATGCAAAAATACTGATATCGTTGATTGTAAGTGAAGCAATTATAATATACCGTTCTCAGAATGAAGTTTAGTTACCGTCACAAAAGGATTATTCGGAAGAATAATTCTGATATAACTGATTATGAAAATAAAACAACAAAGGATCTTGGCAGAAAAATAATTGGTAAATTTACCCAAGAAGGGGCATATTATCATAAACGACGTTGTGCAAGATTAATTATAGATGATGCTGAGTTAGATTTTATAATTGCTGATACAACGAATAAAATACGTTTATCAGTCGAGAAATAACTTTCTTGCCAAATGGAACTAAATTAGGTACAATTGTGAGTTATATTGACAGCGAGTCACCGCAGTTTACTCATTCAAGATCTTCAGTGCTTGTGTACATTTCGATAAATCTACTATCGATCATAAATATAGTTTCTGAGTTTACTGTCAGAGTCGCTACGGATTCATTTTATGTTAATTAAAAAATAAAAAATTGCTAGAACAACTATATATCGGCATTTATGCATCATGGGGTGAATGGAGAATAAAGCGAGAAGAAATACTTGATGATACGGACTCTGCTGACGTTTCGATTAAGGATATTTATCGTAAAAATGATCAAATATCAAAATTATCATCTGCATCATCTGTATATGATCCAGTACCTAGACATAGGATACGCAGTTACAATTGATTCATCTCAGGGGTTAACTATTTCTGATACGCGAGTTTAGATCGTCGATGATCGTATCGAATGGTCAAACTTAGTTTATCTCGCAGTGTCTCGAGTCAGAAGAATATCTCAGCTGGGGAGAATCGTCACAGACGCTACAGAAACTACTGGCGATGTCCTCGACCAATGTCGAGGCGACAATGATACAGTAAGAAAATAATTAGTTAGCTATAAACAGTGTGACAAAATAAACGTGACTTTGATCTCGATGCTGAATTTATCATGACGCTAAAATAAAGACATAATAATCGTTGTGTGAGCTGTAACACAGTAATGTTGTGGAGCAATATTCCTAATAATCCAAGATGATTTACTGTAGACAAAATTAATATTAGTCTTGGTCATACACGCGAAATGTCACGTTGACCTGTCTTGAGTGAAATCTACGTAGGGTGCTAGCTTACAAAAGTGATCAAGGAGGTAATTGTGTGTCTTCAGGAATTACTTGTAATTGTTCAGTTGTAAATTCCCGTTGAGGTGCATTTGAATCTAATCTGTAGATTGCAGGTCTACCTGTTGCTCTTAGCACGCTAGATATATTATTTGTTGTAATGCTCAATATAGGATCAGTCTCTCTTTTTTTACCACCTTCAAGTTCACCAGGTTCATAAAAATATCTTACAGTTACATTACCTAGTATTGATTGTTTTGAAAATTCATGTTATTGTATACGTATGTATTTTTTGTGATCGCGCTAATAGGTTTCATCGCAGTTGTTCGAGTTATTTCATTATTTAACGCAGCTGTCATACTTGGTAATCTTGCAACCGATTCACGAGATCTCTTATTTTTCTGAATTATTTCCTTCGCGTACTGATATCCAAATAACCGCTCAGCAAGTGTTCGGTTAAATCGTTCAACAATTGCCTGATGGCGATGAATTTCAGTATGTCTTCGTCTGATTTTGAGGTTATGTTGCTTCATGAACGACGATACTCCACCAAAAATTCTTTGTTAGGATCAACTTGTAACAGTTGTGGCCATCGTAGACCACTTTGTGGTCCAGATCTTTCAACGCAGAACCAACTTCAGTTGCTGTTTTAGTGGATAATGGTTCTGCTTCCTTGTATCTACTTGCAACGTCAGTTAACGCGCAGTTGTATGTTGATCGACGTCTTCCAGTTTACATAGTATCATATGGTAAAAACAATATATCCGCCTGATGAACTTCATTTGGAACGCCGACATCAAAATCTGAATACTCGATTCGTTTAGGCGGTGATAGGTAAATTTGCCATGCTGCCTGTCGTGCTAACGGCAGAACGTGAAACATTTGCTAGACAGTCCCAATACGTTTTTGTCCCTCAATAGTCCCACCCATGTTAAAATACCCCATGTTAAATTCACATTGTCCCTAGGGTACAACCCCACTCAGTTTAACTTTAAAATCCAATTGTCCTTGTGTATCTCACTATACTACTTCTATGAGAAGAATTTCAAAGTCTCAGAAGTTAGCACTTGGCAAGCAGACAATAATTAATTTTTAATGATTCTCGGTCATTAATGTTTCCCCTTAATTCGTTGTCATGTAATTTGAATATTTCTTCAGAACAATTACTATCGCATTACTCATCTCTGTGTCTCCAATGACACTGTGAAATTCTTTACTAATAGGGCATTACGATGGGGCTTTGGTATTTATTTCTGAGGCTAGCAGGTGCAATGGATCTGGTCCACTGAGTTCAATCTTTTAACTCTTACAGAGTATATTATGTACTTGATATTTCTCACGTTCGTTATTGAGGGTTGTGAAGATATCCTTACCTGACTATTGTGCCATGACTATAATTGGTAGACAAGAGGTTTACTAAGAACTATCATTGCATAAGATGTAGAGGAAATTTCCAAAACTTTTTTCACAACAACGACCAATCTGTCGCAGGTCAAGTCAGATTGTATATAGTGATGTTTCGTCACCTAATTTTTCATTCCTATTTCAGGACCTGCCTTTGGAATCATTTATAGTAGTGTTCAGTCATAATTTGAGATGATTTTAAAACATTTATTAGAATTACAAGTTGCTCATTTAATTTCTTGGCTATAGCGCTAGTTTGGGATTGTTTAAAACTAGTTCATCAACATCGAAGATTATATCATTATGGCACGTCAGAAAAAAGAGGATTATTGAAATTCAGCTGGAACATTATATATTATTTGACCTATTTTACGCTATTTGCGATTAATTTTGATTTAAATTACAATAAAGTAGGTATCTCGTAAATGTTCACTTTGTAACTTTAAGAAAAAAATTATTTGTTTAACCTAAAAGTCACTAGCAATAATGTATATAGTAGGTTGTTTACATAATATGGTAATCAAATCCAAATATATACAAATTCTATATCCAGTTGTTTGTCTCGTTTTCAGTGGGGGAATTTAAGGAAGCAAGCGCCAGGTACAGACAAAGACCCCACCAAGAGCACAGACCAGGATTAGAAAATCGTAACCTTGAAGCACTCAGTCTTTTTGTAACTGGACTGATATTGCCTGACTCAACTTGCTTTGTTCCAACAAAGCTCACTGACAACATGGCCTGTCCAAATAAAACAGCTTCTTACATTTATAGTGTACCTTTCTCTAACAAATATTGAGGTTCCACATTTTGCACGCACGTGAGTGTTATCGCTTACCAAAATAAAATTAATTCATCGCTTGAAACATAAAAGGAAAGTCATAATTTGACAACATAGAATGTTTCATAATAGAAAATATGTTAACGGGACTAAAATGAAGGGGCAAGAACGAACGTGTTTGTGCCCGTATAACTGTTGACCTCTTCAGCAAAATTTTAATTGCAATGTCTTTTATATGCAACACAAGAGATAAATCTGAACTATTAGTAACAGTCCGTTTGTCATTTCTTAAAATACGCAAATCACATCGAAGGCTCATAAACCGGAGTCCTGCCATATTTGTTCTTGTTTTGGAAATAGGCTCCAACTGTCAATCAAAACGAATGGACACATGGATCAGGGACCTAAAATTTGACCGAAAAGCTCACATTTGTGACATCTTAGTTTTACACGCATTGAGCACTGTTTCCCCTTATCTAGGTGCTGTGATTCAATATTAATTGTCGCAACGGTCTAGATACGCAGACATATTTCACTTCGTTATTCAGATGGGTATTCTCTCACTCCCTACCGATTTTCGGCGGGTTTAAGCAAGCTTTAAATTGTGTATGGGAACGGTTGGGGTGACAATTCGCTTCCTATTCGGGAAACAAATGAGACAGCTATAAATTGGTACCTGACGATGCTATAAGCGGCAGGTAAAATGGCATTCTTGGCAATTAATCCTTACTTTCTCTATTGTCTTAATTTAAACTAAGTAACTTAAAGACGCTAACCCATCAAGTTTAATAAAATAAAATAAAATAATTTGTTTCCGTAGAATACAAAGTCAAAATTCAAAGAAACACTTAAGTATTGTTGATTTGATCCTAAATAATCCTAAACGTTCTATCAGAAGTCCAAAAGTACAGAATTTTCCGAATCAATTCCACAATTTTGAACGTGCTGAATTACAAATTGTCTTGGTATATCACAATATTATAATCCAGAATGCCTTTGAATGAATTCAGGACAATGACAAAGTAGTGTTGTAGTTTAAATAATCAATGAGCATTTTCCAATTCTACTCAAAGTATATATGCATAGAACTATAAGCTCTGGTCATATATTTCCAAAGGCTGATATGAAACAGAAATTAATAATTGTTTAACTACTTTCCTTTACATGCAGTCACCCGATATATATCTCAATCGTTCTGGAGAACTAATGATTTCTAACGGGAATATTCAGGTCAAGGTCAGGCCTTGAACGTATATGTTCGTAAACATCTTATTTAACAATTAAAATTTAAAAAATTCAGATAGAAGTTACATGAGAATAGTTTGATTGGCCGAAGTTCTAACCTCACTCACGGACAAAGTTTGAAGGCACTTTATAAATTAAATCTGCATGACACATAGCAAGAGATGACAAACATCTTTTACAGAAGGAAAACACAGATGATTTTATTACAACAAATTGAAATACATGGATGAAAAAAGAAGAATAAATTTACAGAATGTAAAGTTGCTATTTACGACAATGCAGAAAGTGTTAATATCGTGCTGGAAATACAAAAAGGTTAAGTCACTTTAATAATCATAATGTTTGGGTAACAGATTACAACTATACATCATTAGGATTTAATAATTTATAGATATATGAAGATATCTTGTGAACTGAACGCAAACCTACAAATTTATGTGAGTCAGATATAAATAACATTTAAACCACTATAATGATTACCACTCATGCTTGCAAGAATAACTTCTTATTGAAAGTCCGTTTCGCTGTGGATTTATTGTATGCACTGCTGGTGGGGTTTAGAGGTGATTATAAAGAAGTTTAAAGACATATTAAACATTTGTATAAATGATGCAGATGAATGTTTTAAGCATTCAAAGAATGTGTGCAACATATGATAAAACGAAAGGTTTGGACTGGAACTCACGATAGTATATATCATCAAGGCTGTCAGTAGACGGTGAACAAATTGAAAACAATATGTTATTTGGCCGAGAATGGTTAATGGCGTGAAAGAGCAATGCTCTTGATGTAGATAATGTAGACGTAAACCCACACAGAGCCATCACTGTGGTTCGAACAGTTGAAAACATTGCAGCAGAAATATATATGCTACCGATCTTACTACAAAAAGCCAGCACGCTTTAGGTGATCCAAAACTAATTTACAGACTAAGAATATATGCCCTACTTATTCAACGGAAGGAAACTGCTGCCTAATTAGTTTCATACAGATCAGGGTGGTACGTAAATCATGTAGCATTTTCAAATCGTATAGAATACCTATATACCCTTAGGGAATAGAATGTTTAAAAGGTTTACCAGGACCTTGAATGGTATATTGTCAAATGTGGTGGAGGGTCATTGCGCAGATTAGGTTAAGCAAATAGACATAGTGCAAAGACATACAACAGCAACGTCCATCAGCTACAGGATACACGCATATCTATTTGGAACGTGGCGGAGAACTGAGACTACCAACAGCTAGTGATACTCCAGGCGAACAACCACAATCAACCTCTACTCAAGGAAAATATATTATGGATAGTAGCACAAGTCAGAACGAAGGGCACAAGGCCTTATTAAAATACCAAGGATGAGACTTGATGTGGATGGATTGCTCATAGTTCAGGAGAAGATTCCACAACCTAGGATTTTCGTGAATTGAAGGTGAAGGTAGTAAAGAAATGAAAGTTGTTTACAACAATCATCTTAAGTCTTGTCTGGCAGGTCAAAACAAGCAATAGGGACAGAACAGACAAGAATGGGAATACCCGACACCAGTTTTAAGAGAAAACTAGTCCACATATCTCTTCTGGAGCAAGATGGTGCTGAAAAGGTGTAAGGCGTGGACCAACCTAACACCAGTGTGGAAGGTGGTACTGTTTAGCAATACGATGTAATTACTGATGCTTTGGTGGAAGAGAGTCATTTACAAAGGACTGAACGAGTTAGAAAACCTTTCGGCTGGGTGAAGTGAAATCCAACAGTGAAACAGGTTTAGCCCCTCATTGTTTTGATTTAAATTGTGGAATACCAGAAGATATAGCCCAACCACGGGCCAGTCTTAAGAAGCACCAATTTACCTATATCTGATATATGTGGATATCAAAGGCATTTCTTGTTCATCCAAAATACGGCCGATAGATAAAAATGTATTATTATTCCTATGCTTTGACATAGGCAATATGAAGCATTATAATTGGAAAGGATGTTGTTTCTCTCTTGAATAGTCTGAATTTTGATCAAAGACTCACAAGTGACAGGGATGCTCACATAATTGAGATGATTAAATTTTCTCCTACGAGATACCGAGTTTTCATCATTTGTTCATGAATAGAGCGAATAGTTTGAGATACAATAATGCAAACTCTCGAGGCTTTCCCCAGATTGAGTTTTCGATTCATTTTTAAGAGACATTATCTTAGATTCAAAATTATATGACTTTACTGTGCGGAGGAGTTTCTCTTTTATACACAACATTGAACATCAACCGGTAAGAAGAAACAATTACAGCCTATCTCTTTGCAGTCTCTACTTTATTCATCAGCTGAATATTCGTGTTGCGTTAATGTAGATGTGATCAATTATGCATTCAGGATGGACAGTTTTTCTGGTACAAACTTTAAAAGAACACTTTACGTTGTTCTTTTCAAAATCATTTGCACCTTGTCCTGACGCAAAATGTGGTCTTAACTGTCCAACATATGGTGTTGGGATTGGTCTGAAAGTTCACTCAATTAATTACTTACCTTGTGCCGACAGCTATCTAATGTCCAAGGAAATCGTAGATAAAATGAAAATTTTATTGTGATTATTCTGCTTTCCATTGTGTTTGGTACAACGTTTTAAATGGACTGTGCTCTGTCGGGTAAATAGTGCCAAGATATTGTGTTTTATTAGGCAGAATTAGTTGAGCAAGTTACTGCATATGACATTTTATGGGCTCGTGGATCTGAAAGAGTAAAGAGTAAGAGAAGACTGGCATTAATTATTATTTTCGACGTCTGCACGTTCTTATTTTATTCCAAGTTTTGCACAGTCTACTCCGATTACAGAATTTTGGTGTGTATCAGAGATGCATTATATTTACGGTTTGATTGGGCTAAACACACTATAATGTGTTGTCCAGTGGTTTTAGTTTGTCCCAGAACGAAAGTTATCTTTACTCTGAATTATTCAGAGTGTATGAAATATTGATGGGAACATATTACATCAAAACAGTAATTTACCTCCGAAAAAAGATAAAAGAAGAAAAACAAAATACATCAATGTGATACATTCTCGAACTCAAGAAAAAGATTAAAATAAGGTATGGCAGGCAACTCTTTTGTATATTGTCTAACGTTTTGTTGTCTGTTAGTTTATACAATGGTATGGAAAATATAATGGGAAGATGCATTCGCTATTACAAAAAATGCGTCTTAAAACTTTCATTTTAATAAGTACCACTGCCCAAACTATTTGTGATGTTTATTGCGGTCCAGTCAAATACGGAAATGAGTTTACAGCTAATTATTTTGTTCTCTCGTTGATCCAGTGCTGACTTTTACTTTTTAGCTTAGCCAGTTCAGTGTGGTCCTCGACGTCAAGACTCGAGACATTGTTTGTAATGAGGCTTAATGTAAATCACCAAGTTTTAGTTAACGAATAAATACAGAACTGTCGAAAATGACCAAACGTTATTTAAGTGTTTTGAACAAACACAAACAAGAAATTGTATGCTAGGTTTTCATGTCTTTTACAAGAAATCCTTCTTATTTAGGACTGAGGGACACATGTAACATCAATTCATATATCGATGGTCAGTCCAGTTATTGTGTTGACACGTTATACGTGTTTTCACTCTTAAATTTGCTTCGAATAAGAGAAAAAACTCTTTGATTGAAAGTAAATGAGACCAAAATTAAGACACCCAAAGATGCGTTTAAAACAATGAATATATACGAGAGAAAAATTTCATCTGTCCACTCATGAAGGAATCCAAAAATCCATGTTATTCCTGTCAGAGAGGAAAGCTTAATCAAGATGACGAAATTATTTCTCTCATGTTTGACATTTCTCTCAACAATAGGTATCGATCTGATATGGCAAACCACAACAAGGAACATGAACAAATTAGATATGACCACAAAACCAACTGGTATGGCAAATGTGTAGAGGATCATGGTTCCGCTGGAAATATAACATGTTTCCGGACCATAACCTATTTGCGTCAGATTGGAAATAACTAATGAATTAATAATATTTATTAGAATAAATATGGCTGATACAATTACTACAATAATAAAATAAATCTGAATCATTTTAGAAGATGTTTTTCTCTGTGTTTCGGGTTTACGAAGCCTTAGAAACGTTTTTAGCATGTGAAAGGTACATATATTAAGCCAAAATATGGTTGAAAGCCACAAGAAGTGAAGTGATATTCCTGTAGCTTTGCAAAGCCATCCCGTAAAATCTGATGACATAACAAATACTAGGTACATCACCTGAGCCAAGAACAAATTAATAATAAGAAGCATGTTGTTTTTCCCAGGGATAGTTTGTAGTTTTCGAATGAACAAATATACTAGAAATGTTATCAAAAGACATACTAGTGATATGGACGTGCAGACTATTGAGAGAATAACATCAACCCCAATTGATACTGACTTTGCAGAATTTGTTACGTTGACACTCTGAAATGCCACATATTCATTAATACATACTCTTAATGTTCTTACGTTCAAAGCTGCATTGACGACCATGATAAAATTGGTCATATTGAAATGCAGGTCTAGTTTTGGTAAGTATACCCCATATTCAGTGACGTACCAATTAATTTGCTGCATATCTAGTTCAATCAATGTACAAGGTATTACGTCAGAAAGAGTCAAACTTTCAGATAAAGGAACACAATCAATTCTTTGTTCATTTGGGTGTGGATAGGTGATAATAGTTTTGTTATCAATTGCTCTTTTGTACGTTATTAACATTTGATCCCTTCCACTATTCGCAGCATTCATGGAATTGTTATCATACTGCATATAATCAAAGAATAGATCGAAATTATGAGAAGGATGATCAAACCATGCTTCGTCCATTGTAACTAATCTAGGTAAAAGTATCATCTCCATAGTGTTGTCCAGCAAGAGGGTGATATTCATCTTTGTAATGTGTTGGACCATTTCATAAACGAGATCAAGTCCGTACGGTCCTTTTAACTCAAATTGCCATCTCGAATAGAACATTAAGACATTTGAATCGGCAAGTTCAGAGTAGGCGGTATAATTTCCATGTATAGTGTTGTCGCTATTTAAAAATGTATTGAATGTGTAATTGACTTTCAATGCGATCGCGTGATTGCAGACAGAATAAGCAAATGGCATCCATTCTGGCAGCAAATCACTGAACCAGTTGTCGATGGTTTCAAAGATCTGATCGGATGATAAAAATGGACATCTTTCCAAGGGAAGGAAACCAAGTAAAATCTTCCAAGTAGTCTTCCCGGCTGTGGTCCAAAAACTGACACATTTGCCATCCCTAAGAACTCTTGTGGAAGAGCAGTACAGCTTTCGACACTGTTGCTACAATAATAAAAATAATAATAAGAAGAAGAAGAAGAAGAAAAAGAAGAAGAAGAAAAAGAAGACAATAATCGTAATGAGTAGAAGCATTAGTATTAGCAGTAGAGGTAACATCAGTAGTAGTACTAGTAGATGTGTTTAAATCTGAATAAGAAAGGCATCAACAATCAAGAAAGCACACGCGCAAATCCAAAGATCTGTTTCTGTATCTACATGTAAGTGCAACATGCATTTTTCTGCTTCCCCCTTCATGCAATTAGCATACATAATGTCTTCTGCAAAACTTAATTCCCATTCATTTCTGTTTCTATGAAGCAAATGTCCCTGTCTACAATGTACTGTAATCATCTTGATGTTGATCTGTCAAGTCACGCACCTGCAGCATGTATGGAGCTCACTTCTCAATAAAAAATAAAACTTCTAAGAAGTTTCAATTACTTTCAGTTTGAGGCTACACTCAAATATCGGGATAGCGGCAGCATTTTCATGACAATTTTGCTTTGGTTTCTTGTGTTTCATACTTCTTGCTTTACTGCGGGTATTTTGTGTATGTTTTATGTACTTAGTAATTGATAAAGAATAGCAATTGTACACACATTTGCCAAATGCAAACTTGTGTCAGAAAAGTGAAGAAAAACTTAAAATCATAGAGCTGTGACATAAGACTCAAGGTCGTTATGCTTGGTTAGCAAAGGTTGACACAGAACAATGTGTGTATGTGTGTATATTTGTGAACATTGGCCAAAATAACACGAAAATGTTTGCTTCTCATGCCCCTGTAGCAACGGGATTGTGATTTACGGCACAATTTGCTCTACGGCTGCCCGAGTGAATCCGACTTTCGTTTCAGAAACACTAATAAGAAAAGAAGGTTACAATATTCTGATGAATAAATCTCATGTGGACTAGAACGGTAAATTTATTATTCTTAACCTAGTCTTTGTACCTTTCTATCCTACTCACTCTCAGAAACAGACACACACACACACACACACACACACACACACACAGAAACAGAGCGTCAATAATTTTATTCTATATTAAAGGATCTCTACATCACAAACCTAGCAGATAACTTCCGTAGATTAACCCTATGTCAAAAGATTTCACACAATAACGTTTTTTTTTTTTACCTACTTCTTTTAAAGTATTTTTCGTTTTCCCCATTTTTCCTTAAGAGTAAAATCTAATATTCCCTAAAATGTCCACTATTACTTGCTGCTTGTTTCCTCGACTCTCTATTTATAATCCGTGACGTTTCCTTGTTCACTAAAATAAATATGCACGAACCCCATATCTTTTGGTCAGTTTTCTATCTATCTTGAGCTTCTAATACTCTCTCTCTCTCTCTCTCTCTCATCTTCTGCCTGTCTGTCTGTTTCATGAACGCAAACTTGTTCGCATGAATAGAGGATACAGGAAGAACTGAAATTAATACGGCCCATATTTTGGCGAGAAGTACGAAACTGGCGTATCATACAATGTTAATCATACATTCTTTGTTTCATTCTGTTGAATTTTGATGACAACAATACGTACTAGAGACGCAACGTGGCAGATACGAAGAAAGCTAACAGGACAAATGCTGTCCCAATAATTATTGATTATGACCTGTCCCTATAAGTATTGATTATGAACTTACAGTTTATTTAGTATTACGACACGTTGTAGTTCTCTGATTGAAAATAAAAGTTACAATTAAATAATAAGGCGAATGACTTTGTTAATGATAATATAATGTCGTAGCAATAGTAACAGTAGCAGTAGCAGTGCATGTAGCAATAGTAGTTGTACTAGCAGAATTGTAGTAGTGAACTTAGCAATAGTGGCAGCATTAGTAGTGGGGATGAGGAGATGGAATTGTAATAAAATGATGCTGTTAACACTGATGTTGTACAACGGTCATTTACTGCTTTCACTCTGTCAATACTTATATTTAAATATAGAATAGAATTATGGTCTAAAATTGTTCAATTCATTTCCGTCACCATTCCTTTTAAACATCTTTTATTAGTAGTAGTATTTGTTGTTGCTCTTGATTGTTACTGTTGCAGTTTCTGTTGTTTTTGTGTATGGATTAATTTATGGTTAATGTATGATATATACGAAGGACAAACAAGAATAAAGTGTTAATAAAAAGTACAAACCATATATGGATCAAATATCATTCCTCCACGACATTGCGTAATCTCCTCTGGTTCTTTTTCTTCCTCTCTTTTAAAATTTAAAAGGGAAGTGAACGAAACATCTGGAGGTCTCCGTATCGCTGGGCAGGAAGGATCCTTTATATCAGTGGCGTTATTGCAAAGCATACAAAATACATTTTTAAATTGATTATTAAAAGTAGAACCGTAGGTTGAATGGCACAGTTTTTCTATCTCCTCGTTGTAATGTAACCACTTCCCCGTGTCATTGCAACTGGAGATCATTGGATGACAGATTTCTTGTTTGTATTTTAAGCTAAGTGGTGGCTGAAAATCTATTTTACAATCCATAGATCTAATATTTTCGGCGATTATTGTAACTGTAAACTGCGTGAAAAAGGATTTACATCGTAGAGATACATCCCAATATACCAGGTCTTCGTCTTTGATCATATGACATGAGGCACAAAATGTATTCCTATAAGTGAGTCCGTCTCTGATATTGGTTACAGGTGTCATGTTTGAAAAATCAAGATTGTCCAACATTTTATCATTATAATCAGGCAGTCTTGTGCATCCTGTCCGAATCGCTTCATCACTCCCAAATGGGCAGTCGGAGATGAAATAATAACCGGTGTCTGTTATCCTACTAGCCAGAGGAGGACGAAACAGAGTAGCATACTGGCACTTAACTTTGGTTTCCACTACAATGATGTCTTCCAAATCTGAGATCATATCAGGACAACATTTCCCATTCAGTCTGCACGCATCGTCACATCGACATATTTCACAACAAGAATCATTGGCAGCAAATGAATTTCCAAGCCCCAAGGTAAAGTTGCAGAGGTCATTGTAGGGACAATAATAAAGATAGATTTTGACATTTTGTCTAACATTTGGATCTTTAATGGTATCCAGAAAATTCGAAGTCTCTCGTGTGGTCAGAAAATTTGTTATGTCCTCAAAGGTTAATACTGTTTTGGAGAAAATATTATCCTTATTAGATGAGTAGGAGACCGTAGTTACTTCACTATATTGACTTTCTTCAAATTCAGTATCATTTCTGAAATAGGGTGTTGTCTCCGGTTTGTCGCCCGCGACAATTGCAAAATAAATCAAAACAAGGAGATGCATCATTTGTGGTGAATTCATTTTCATATATTGGCTGTCTGACATGGAAATGATGTCTTGGCTTAATGGCTCTGCTTCGCTTTCACCAAACAGTTTCTGATGTCAGTGAAATAAACTGAAATGATTTAGGAGTGTATATATATATATATATATATATATATATATATATATATATATATATATATATATATATATATATATACTTTATTTTTCAGTTCAGTTGAAAGAGAATCCAATCTTCTGGACATACCTAAACAATAAGGGATCGACAGTAAGGCATCCTAATTTGAGTGTTTAACCGATTCGAATTAAAACTGAATTAATACTACGAAAACCCAGTTTTATTCTCGGCGTTGTATTTTCGTCAAGAAATAATTAGATTCATACCTTCATGCGCATAAAAACACAACAAAATAATTTCTTTCTTGCTGTCAGAAATGTATGCATTACAAATATTTCGAGTAAATTGCAATACTTTCCTCTTGATGTATAGAGCGAAAAGCGGTCGAATGCAATCAAATTTTTCGACACCTTTCTTGTAATTGGCTGGTTTTGAGGAAATGTTTCTACGCACAATATTCAACATTTTTATAGCGATGTCTCTGACAGAAAAAAAACAAAAACTGTGTTCATCCCTTCAGCATAACAAAAGAAAATCCATTCTTTATATTTAAATGTGCGTTCTCATAAATCAGGCTTGAAAAATAAATAAAATGTTATCCTTATTACCAGTGTATTTACAAGGGTGAAATATGTTTTAGAATCATGGCAATATAAATTACTGACCTGCAAATATTCTGTGCATCCTTGTCTTTCGATTTTGTTGCATTTCTTCTGATCTCTTAACGTCTTATTTATGTTATTCATATGAGAACCAAGAACTACAGCATTAACATCGAATAAAAGATTCTTTTTTATGCACGTAAACGATCTCAGTTCAGGAAAATGATACGTTTTCATAAATTAATGACAGTATAATTGTGGTATCAATTTTTCAAATGGTTTTAGTTATCTGATAATAGTCTATATTTCTAAATTATTGTTAATACCCTCTGTAAATAACACTCATGATTTTCTCCTTGGCTTTAATTTTGGATTCCATTTGGATTCCATTAAATTGTTGGGATCTTCAATTGGTTATATAGTCCCAAAGGTTAGCAATAAAAATACACAACAATTGCATTCGTTTGTACACAATAAAATAACCTCTTAAGCGTCGGTATATACTGCTCAGCGCAATTATTGACAACATTTCTATAGCATTACAGCTTTTGTGACACAAATGTCGACTTCGGTATTCATATAATTAGATAGTGCGTGTCCGGATAGAAGAAAAATAAAACTAATGCTTGTTCTTCCAAACCAACACATTTTCGAAAATAAGAGTGGTGTACATTAATTGACTTCTTGACTATGTTAAATTTACAGATGGATAAATCGGAACGTTTAGTTACTTTACAAAAGCCAAAATTTAACACATATTTCGTTCCTAATCTGGAATTTGCGATTAAAACTCCAAAATTTTTGAAAAGTTAATTAACCTACAATTAGTTAAAGAATATAGATACTATATTTATGGAATTTAAAGCGAGATTTATCTTAAGCAGTGTTCATATTTTTACTCCAAAAGAACATTGAGAAATTAATAAAAGTCATTTTTATGCTGAATCCTATGAGGCTTCCATTTTTATCATAATGCAAAAATCAACTAGCTTTTGAAGCATTTATTGCAAAATAAAAAGTGTCAAAATCGGTGTAAATCTTCCACGTTTTTAAATTCAAGCAAGTTGCTCAGCAAATGTTGCGAAAACTAAAGGAAAGAAACTTATATCCATCTTGTAAATTAGATGATATCGTGTTCGTTCTGACATCATATATTCTATACATTGCATATTTTGATACATGTGAACGATTTAGAATTATTCGGCCCTCTTTGATTTTTCCGTTAGTGTTTGGCATTGTGTATTATGATGAATAGATCCGACGTATTTAGCATTGGAACATAAGAGCGGCACAAATATTTTTATCTCAGTACAATGATAAGGAATCGTGCTGATGTAAAATTGCACTCTACCGCTCCGGTGGCCTAGTGGTTAGAGCGTCCGCCTCGGATGCGGGAGGTCGTGGGTTCGATCCCCGGCTGAGTCATACCAAAGACTTACAAAAATGGTGCTAACAGCTGCTTCGCTTGGCGCTCAGCATTAAGAGGTTAGTGTTAGGACTGGTCGGCCTGGTGTCAGGATAATGTGACTGGGTGGGACATCATGCTACATGTCTGCGGCATGATGCCCCAGTGCTAGACATCACTATAAACTGCCACATTGCAGACATCGTAGCGATATGACTGGAAAATTGTTAAAGCTACGTTAAAAATCCAAATCACATCATATCACTTAATGTTGCACTGCACATCAATAGGTTGTCAAATAGGAGATATGTTATTGCATACGAGACATTAACTGTTGACGGTATAAAAATAACTTCAAATGTTCGAAGGTCGATGAACTAATACATGATATTACAGGACTAAATTTCACCAATCCATATCAGTCTGGAAACAGACTAAGGTCAAGAAACCGCTGTCCAGTCTGAAGCAAAACTGACCAATTTAATTACTTTAGTGTAAACACACGTTGGCGAAAGTGGCCCTGATGCCAGTTAAACCAAGATGATTTCAACTTTACGCCCGGACATTTCGCTAGTCATTTTTAAGTCACTTATTATCTTATAAGTTCGCTAGATTTCAATGCAAGTCCAGACCCTTCAAAGTTTCGTCGATGAAATCCAGACATGGTTCTACTTCTTATTTTTCCCTCTGTATCAATAATCTTTCTATGGATTATATACATCTGAAATTTAGAGTATTCTGGACCAAATAAATGGTACTTATGTAATGTATGTGTTATGTACCTGTCATGGTGCTTATATAATGTTTGTGTTATGTACCTGTCATGTTTCTGGACCAAATAAATGGTACTTATGTAATATATGTGTTATGTACCTGTCATGTTTCTGGACCAAATAAATGGTACTTATGTAATGTTTGTGTTATGTACCTGTCATGTTTCTGGACCAAATAAATGGTACTTATGTAATGTTTGTGTCATGTACCTGTCATGTTTCTGGACCAGATAAATGGTACTTATGTAATGTTTGTGTTATGTACCTGTCATGGTACTTATGTAATGTATGTGTTATGTACCTGTCATGGTACTTATGTAATGTATGTGTTATGTACCTGTCATGGTTGCCAGTAGTTGACATAGGAGTATAACAGCTTAAAATTGTAACGGCTTCAATCTAAAAGTTTTTCAGTATGTTTTTTAAAGTCCGAACCTCATTTTCTTCATAAACTTTTTACTAAAGATAATCGTAAACGTTATGTAATGATTAATGACAGCTATATTAAGGTGAATGATTAATTATAGCTATATTAAGGTGAATGATTAATTATAGCTATATTAAGGTGAAGATATGTTAGTCTGAACTGACAAGCAGTGTGTGTGTGTGTGTGTGTGTGTGTGTTTGTGTGTGTGTGTGTGTGTGTGTGTGTGTGTGTAATTTAGATTTTTTACGTAGCTTTAACAATATTCATATCGCTACGATATCTGCAGTGTGACAGTTTGTAGCACTGTCCAGCACTGGGGTATCATGCAGCAGACGTGCAGCATGTCCCATTTATTCATATTATCATGACACTAGGCCGACCAGTCCTAACACCAATCTCTTAATGCTGATCGCCAAGCGAGGCAGCTGTTAGTCCATTTTTATGTATTTGGTTTGATTCGGCGGGGATCGAACCCGCAACCTCCCGCATCCGAGGCGGAATCTCTAACCATTAGACTTTCGGAGCGGTCGATATAGAAACTTGGTCGGTGTCTAATAGATCTGTCTAAAAAGTTAAAATGCAAAATCAGATTATATTCTTAAAATAGTTATTAATATTAATTTATATTATTTATTGGTTATATCATTGCATAAATTGTAGTTGAAATCTAGCGGAGAAAGAAAATCAATACATCAAGCACACATACGTTTCTAAACACATTTCAAGGAGATAATGCTATATGACGTCCAAAATTTCAGCAACTGGTGGAAAATTCCTCACAAGATTTAATTCTCAAGATATCAGATTCTTCTGAACTCATCTAACAAACTACTAGGTCACTAAATAAGATGATCAGAACGTAAATATGGTACACGGGAAAGAACATAAATAATAATACCTGTTAAAACATACATTAAAATGAAATGTGGTCAAGTAAGGTCGGCACTGAAATAAATCTTATGGATATTTAAATGGCTTTCATTTAAAATGGAATATATGAAATAAAATAGTATGGCTCCGCACGCCGCCGAGCGGTTGCTACACCACTGGATATCAGCATAAATCTGACTGTTCTTTTATATTATAAAAAATACGAATTTTATTTATTTGACAAACAAGAAGAGTTGTGTAGTGAAATGACTCTGATATCAGTCAGATATTTCGGACAATACTTCTACAAAAGGAATTAGACCCAAATATTAAAACTGTGGCTAATGTAAACTGTTATACGAAGTCATGAAATAAAAAAGAAAGGATCAGATTCTGTCTTCATAGAAATCGATTCACGGGGTAAAATGCAGAACTTATGAAAAGAAAACGATATGTAGTCTGATATCAACATGCTCAAATGAAAATTTGTTAAACGATTCAGGAAAGTTATTTTCAAATTTTGTATGATATTTTTTAAAGGTATAGGCACAGAAAGGAAATGTACTTGATACATATCTACAGAATATAAATTTTCTTTTATTATATAATTGTATGAAAAGTGACAAGGTGTTTCGTAATAGAGCTAAATATGGCTGCCGCTAGCGTATTCAATTAAAAGCACACATTGGTTCTTAAGCATGCTGTGATGAGGGTAAAATAAAGCGATGATGATGACGACTACGATGACTGTGACGCAGACGGCGATAGGATGAACAAACACGGATGTTGTCAAAGTCGATAACGACATTGTTATAATCATCATCGTCATCATCATCATAATTGCATGGTAGGTATTATTTTTCCATAAGTACATTTTTCACCAGAAGCTTGTTTTATTCCCCATGTCTTCACTGTTTGAATGCAAGGTAATTTTTTTTCTTCTTTATCATTAGCTTACACATTTGTATATTTTAAAATTATATGCGACATTTTGCAATAGTTTCTGTGCACGTCTCATGTCGTGTGATCTCGTAAAACGTCTGGCTGAGTCTGGGTTTCAGTTTGCGATTTTGTGCCAGCCAACGACAATGAGAAAAGGTTAAGAACGATATATCTGACTGACTCCCTGTTAAAAAATCAAATCTCAAACCACGTCCAGAGATTTATGATTTCTAAGCCAGTTTAAAAAGGGAGTTGCCAAACCCAGATTAAAATGATTTCGTTTCTTTCACAAATGATCATGCACAGTCTTTAAACAATGCAAATTAGGATGTTTTGTACTTTATGTTACTGATCCAAAGATAACCTCAATGAAATTTGTCAAAAAATAAGAAAACATTTTGAAATCATTTAAGCTCTATGCAAATTTTAAATGTTTTCATGGATCTCTGCGTTGTTTTTAATCATCTTGTGTTAGATTCAGCCAGCATTTATTTTCGATTTCAGTGTTTCAAAATTAATTAATTTGGGAATTCAACGCAACAGTTAAAGAAGCATTTGAAATGTTTATTGATCCTTTCCAAATTGTGACTTGACCTTTGGTTTCTGAAACTTAAAATAAGGCTCAATACTTTTTTTTATACCTGATGGATATTGGAAAAGACTACATTATGCGATAAGTGTGGTTATTTAAAATCATGACAAAATATAAACTTCTGAAATTCAATACGTATACAAAATCACATGCGTGTTTTCGTCAGAGTCATCGGAAGAAGAAGAAAAAAAAATTAGTTTGAAATGGCACGGGGATAGGCCGAAGACATCAGGCCGACTTAGTTTCATCTGACATGTAAAAGACTTTGATGGTTGTTTTGTTTGTTTGTTTGTTTGTTTGTTTTTGTTTTTGTTTTTGCTACGAACGCTATTTTGCATTTATTGTATACTATCTTTTTAATGTTTCCTAAATATTTTAGCTTCATAGTGTGAGTGGAATTAAAAATAAAGTGTAACGCTAGAGAATACATTTAATAGTTTCAATGGGAATTATTGATCAAAAATCTAAATGGAATGCTAGAACTACCATGGAAGATTAAATATGTAATAAAAGTGAAAATCCTTTGAGAGACAAACGATCGGGCAAAGTCAATATATTTGCCATTCAGCAATATCCCATGACAATTATTTTTTTTTATGTATTTTATATTCTGGTAATGCATGATGTTTTCAGGTTTTTCTGCTATTCACATATTTAGGGAATTAGTGCGTCCAAAGGGAGTCAAAACGAATTAGATTGCGTTTATGATTAATGGAAAGTACTAAATAATGCAAAATAGCATGAATGATTGTATAGAAAGAAGAGAAATGAATCGAGGAAAAAGGCTTTTGGGAACACCAAAACATAGATCAACTTTGCTGGAATGTTTTACCTTTACGCATGAATGTAGATTTTATTTATTTAACTCTCTCTCTCTCTCTCTCTCTCTCTCTCTCTCTCTCTCTCTCTCTCTCTTTGCGTTCAGATGAGATACAAGTTAGGACAGAACAACGGATTCTAAATATTTTAAACCGTTGGAAGTGGTGTACATTTGTTTCTTGATATTAATTTGGCTGTGATTTCGAGGAACCTTTTGCAGCTGGAACTTTCAGTGATCTTAGTTCAGTAATTTGATGATGTTGCTGCATGAAATATGTTTGCAACGTTCTTTTTAGCAGCTTAGATCTGCTTGCAGATAATGAGGCTGACAATAAGCCCCGTCCTCTCAGCCTTACGGCGTTCTCTTTTACTAGTGCGAATCTGGACCCTCACATTGATATACCACGGATAACAGTTTTCAGTATGCACTCTACACGTGGTTGCTGGGGGCATGTTTATCAAGATATAAACACTTGTCAGGTGGTACTGCCGTTGGATGTAACCAAGATAGTAGGTTTACTTGGGTGTTATGCATTATTTGGGTTGTATTTAACTTAATTAGGTTTCTCTTATTAGTACATAGGGATGGAGGATTAGGGACTAATGCGTTGAAATGGCATCTGATGCAGAGGTGATCTGATGCAAGTTGGAGGGACACCAACAAAGACTGTAGAATATTACCATCACGTCTATGAATAATCCAGCCTAAAATATGACATTATTTATGGATGTGTTTGCTCATTGTCTGAGATGAAAATGTGAATAGAACTGTGTATGGGTTTCTAATAGTTCTATTATGCAAACAAGATAATTAATAAACACACTCCAACAGAACAACCAATGCCTGATGGTATCTCTCCGGCAGAAGCCTTCTGTCAACAAACATATATATATATAATGAAAAGCGGCTTGAACATCCAGAGCAGCTGCTTCAAGCAAGCAGGGGTCAGTTTTTATATACAAATTTAATAGCGCAATCAGCGACCTAGTATAAAAAAATCATAAAATATCAAATACACAAGTGAGGTCAAAAGGTCTATATTTTTAGATACCTATATTAAAACAAAGCATAACAATATTATTCATTTGACTAGAGACGTCGATGGCAGTTCACAAGAAGTTTATGCACCCCAAATGCCATTTTTGACAGCATGTGGTGCTCACAGTGCAAACGCAAGCCCTTTTCCTGGATGAAAATTTTGAAAAACATTGTCTACTAAATAACTTGATGCAATTCAGAATAGTTGTCATCCAAGCCGTTTTTGAGATATTCTACTTGCCTTGAACCCACGTGTCTACTGCTATGGGAGGCTAGCTCTTCTTCCTAGCCGACTATTAGCATTTCACTATCAACTTACTACAAAGCAACTATGGAAGGTGTACATGCCTGACATCACTTTCAAGAAAAACACAAGCCCGAAACACCTTGTTCACAAATATAGTCATGTTTATTGCTTGATGACTATCGTAAACACGATCGCTTGTGAAAATTTGGAGTATTTACCTTTGCTAAACGCTAATTTTATTACATAGCTAATGATACAGAAAATAAGATATCAATATAATAATCCATAGACTGATGTGCATTTTCACTAAACTATATCACCTAGTAATAGACATTACGTAGAAATGATTGGAAAAAAAGTGCACTCTGGTTAATTGCCCATACAATAAGAGCTGAATGGATATTGATAAATTCAGTAGATTTACACATCTGGAAGATCACAGTATCATCTTAACATGTCAACTACAATAGCATTTTGTATTTCTTGCCTATAATATGATGATTGGTTTTTCCAACAAAAGGACGCGAATTGTCAAAGATTTCCAAAGGTATCGTATACTTTATGTTGACTATGTTCTTTTCTTTCTGATGATTGTTGTTGCAAGTACAATGCTTGTATAAAAATGTTTCGTTTTCTTATTTGTAACAGGAGGCGCAATTAAGGCGTATGACTTTTAAAATATCCCATAATATTTAGCGCTGCGATATTCTTATGTAAAAAGTGACGTCTTTGACATTATAATGTCATGATGATCTCATTTTGAGCTGCACTGTAACCGTTTATTTAATAAAAGTGTGCTATTTTAAGTAGTGTTACTGACTGAAATGATTTTCTGTATTAAAAAAACACAACGAGGTACATTTATTTATGGTAAATATCAGGTTTCTGTTGCTAATCATCACGTAAATGTATTTTATCTGAAAATGCATGTTTCTTTTTTTGCAAGCAAATTATCATCTTAATGGAACGAAATATTAATTTGAAGGAACGAAGTAAAACATTTTACCTTGTGTCCTCTCTGGGGCTCCATACTTCAATACCCCCAAACCTCTGCGACAGCTTATTCTTTCCTCTAAACCATACACGTCTTTGATCATTTTGAAACAGTTCTCTCCATTCTGCTAAGTTTCGATTTTCTGAATCTTGGCATCCGTCCGTCTACGAGAGACGATGGCATAGCTCCAAAGTACACTTTTGCTTATCCTTCTTTTTAGCTCTCTTTTCAGCTTGCTTTATTCTTCTCTTTTCCTCTGCGTTTTGAACTCCCTGCCTGACAGCTAGAGGCCAGCTGGAACGGTTGTCTGCACAGCTCTCCCAGTCGTTGACATTGATGTTTGCTGTCTTCATATCCTTCTTGCAAACATCTTTGTAGCGCAGATGTGGTCGTCCAGTTGGTCGTGCACCTTCTGCTAACTCCCCATATAACAGGTCCTTGGGAATGCGACCTGGGTCCATTCTCTTGACATGGCCGAGCCAGCGAAGGCGCCTCTCGCTGAGTATGGAGAACATGCTGTTCATGTTGGCGCGTTCTAGAACCTCTGTGTTGGGTACTTTGTCCTGCCACTGGATGTGCAGAATGCGCCGCAGACATCTCAGGTGGAAGCTGTTGAGTTTCCTCTCGTGTCTTGCATAGGTGGTCCATGTTTCGCTGCTGTAGAGAAGTGAGCTGAGCACGCACGCTTGGTAGACACGCAGTTTGGTCTTCTCTGTGAGGTTGGGGTTGTTCCAGACCCTCTGGTTAAGTCTGGCCATCACTGCTGCTGCCTTGGCAATCCTGCCGCCCACCTCAGAATCAATGGAGAGTGAGCTGGAGATGTTAGACCCGAGGTATGTGAAGTTCTCGACAACTTCCAAATTGTACCCATCGATGGAGACAGAGGGAGGGGAGTCTGTGTCCTGTGCCATGACATTTGTTTTCTTCAAACTGATGGTCAGTCCAAATTCCTTACATGCATGGGAGAGGCAGCATACCAGCTGCTGAAGTCCATCTTCCGTGTGTGATGTCAAGGCTGCATCGTCGGCAAAGAGCAATTCACGGATGAGTACCTCTGTGACTTTAGTCTTAGCACGGAGACGGGCGATGTTGAACAGCTTGCCGTCAGCCCTGGTATGGATTTACACTCCCTCGCTGCAGTCCTTGAATGCGTACTGGAGAAGCATGGAGAAGAAGATGGCAAAGAGCGTCGGTGCAAGGACACAGCCTTGTTTGACTCCGCTAACGACTGCGAATGCTTCAGATGTTGCGCCATTGAAGCACACTGTGCTGTGCATGTTCTCGTGGAACGACATAATGACAGCAAGCAGACGTGGGGGGCAGCCAATCTTCTGCAGAAGTCTGAAGAGTCCACTCCGACTAACCATGTCAAACGCCTTCGTCAGGTCTATGAAGGCAACGTAGAGGGGCATCCGCTGCTCGCGACACTTCTCCTGCAGCTGACGTAGTGAGAAGATCATGTCTACAGTTGACCTGCCGGCTCGAAATCCACACTGGGATTCTGGGTAGACGCGGGAGGCTAGGATCTGCAAGCGTGCCAAGGCAACACGGGCGAAGGCCTTTCCGACGATGCTGAGGAGGGAGATGCCCCGATAGTTGTTGCAGTCGCTACGGTCTCCTTTGTTTTTGTACAAAGTGACGATGTTGGCATCACGCATGTCCTGTGGGATGTATCTCTGTTCCCAGCAAAGGCAGAGGAGTGTGTGTAGTGGAGCAGTGCTGGTTTTCCGCTCTTGAGGACTTCAGGTGGAATGCCGTCGCTTCCGGGAGCCTTCCCACAGGCAAGGCAATCGATGGCTTTTCCGAGCTCTTCCAGGGTGGGCTGTGTGTCTAGCTCCTCCATGACAGGCAGGTCTGGAATGGCATCCAGGGCAGTTCCAGTGACATTGTTTTGGGTTGCATATAGCTCGAGATAGTGCTCAACCCATCGCTGCAGTTGTTTCACCTGGTCTGTGATGACTTTGCCCGTCTTGGACTTGAGGGGGGCGGTCTTGTAGCTGGGGGGGCCTGTCGCTTGTTTGATACCCTCATACATTCCTCTTGTATCCCCGGTGTCAGCAGCTGTCTGTATACTGTTGCAAAGGTTCAGCCAGTAGGTGTTGGCACAGCGGCGGACGGTCTTCTGGGCGTTATTCCTTGCAATCCTGAGGGCTTGTAGTGTTCTGGGGCTAGGTGCAGCCTTGTATGCCAGGAGGGCTTTCCTCTTTGCCTCAGTCACGGGCTCCATCTCCTCCCAGTTTGCCTCATACCAGTCGACATTCTTTCGCTCCCTCTTCCCGTAAACTGTGATGGCTGAATTGTACACAGAGTCACGGATATGGGACCACTTGGAATCAATGGTGTCATCAGGTGTCACTTTGGTGAGGGCTTCCTTCAGTTTGCTGATGAACTGCTGTGTTTTCTCTGGGTTGCTTGCACAGCAGGTGTTGATACGTGGGTGACCCTTCTTCTTGGCGTGGTGCAGCTTCTTGGGTAATATTCGCACCTTGCTGGCCACGAGGGAATGGTCCGTGTCACAATCGGCAATGTGGTAGCTGCGGGTAAGGAGGACACTGGCCAGTTCTGCACGCCTGGTGATGACGAGGTCTAGCTGGTGCCAGTGGCGTGAAAGGTTTGTGTCTCCACGGGTAGATGGGACTCGTAAACCTTGGATGGCAGCTCATCTAGGAGAAGGAAAACTCCGATTCCAAACCTCTGCTGCCTTGTGGCTATACCCACTCATGGGAAAGGCTAAGGGAGTAAACCCCGACAGAAAATCCGGAGATGGAGTCCCTAAGGCGGTATGACATTGACTTCAACGTCATTCCGGCAACTCCTGCGACGCCGTTGGTGCCAAGCTGTATCGGCATTCGTCGTTCCCTTGGGCACACCAACTGCGTGGAGAGGGGGGATCTGCTGCATGGGCAACAGCTGATTCTCCATACCACCCTGCCCAGGCTTCATAGCTCCACTGGAGAGGACACTCCAGCGTCGTCGTAAGGCGTCGGCACAACACGAGAAGTAGCAGTTTACCGGTTCTAAGTCAAAGCTCGATTGGCGTAGAGCTTGGCGCCAGGGGTTACTTCTGACGGTGGGAGAGATCATCAGGTCTCACTGGACAGCTACCGCCCGCCTCAAGCTGGGCAGCCCCCAGTCAGTAAGGTGCTGCCCGCCATGGCCTGCCTGCTTCACTGGGTGCGTGGAGCTTAGAGAACCATCTCGACATGTGGGCCACAAAACTCTGCACCAGGAAAGACTAAAAGAAGAAATAAAAAGACTCCAACTCTTCAATTTGTAACCTGGAACATCAGGACCATGTGTCCTGGATTGACCACTGACCTACAGCAGATCGACGATGCACGGAAGACTGCTGTCATTGACAGAGAACTCTCCCGACTGAACATCGACATTGCCTGCCTCCAGGAGACCCGACTGGCTGACAGCGGCACTATCAGGGAAGCCAATTACACATTCTTTTGGCAGGGGAAGCCCTTGGACGAACCTAGGCAGCATGGTGTAGGCTTTGCCGTCAAGAACACGCTAATCGCCTTCATTGAACCTCCATCATCAGGTACTGAGAGAATCCTTGCCCTCCGGCTGTCAACATCCTTAGGCCCGGTCAACATCTTCAGTGTGTACGCTCCAACCCTCTACTCCACCTACGAGGAGAAAGACAAGTTTTATGAGGCTCTGGATCAGGCAATATCCAGTATCCCCAACAATGAAAGCCTTTACTTACTAGGAGACTTCAATGCTAGAGTGGGAGCTGACCATGAGGCCTGGTCCACCTGTCTCGGCTTTTACGGAAGGGGCAAGATCAATGAGAATGGTCAGCGACTGCTGAAGATGTGCTGCTCCCACAGCCTATGTGTGACAAACACTTTCTTCAAATGCAAGGAGATTTTCTGAATACCTTTGAAGAAAAGCACGCGCAGAGAGCTGTTTTGTCCGATCTTTATTATTTCCACAAAAAAAATGTCAACAAAGTTTCCTTGGAACTTAGGAATTTGTTGGCTGCTAGTAATTCTTGTCGTGATACATGTCAATGCAATGATGCATGGAGAAAGGGAAATCATGTTTTCTCTGATATCATTACAAACTGTAAAGGACCGCTCCGGTGGCCTGGTGGTTAGAATGTTCGCCTCGTATGCGGGAGGTCGCATTTTCGAACATGCTACATGTCTGCGGCATGGTACCCCAATGCTAGACATCACCATAAACTGCCACACTGCAGACATCGTAGAGATAGGGCTGAACATTTGTTAAACCTACGTCAGAAATCCAAGTTACACATATTCACACACACAAATTTTAAAGACTTTGGTGCAATGGAAGTCCAACTTGTGTCGGTCATTATTTATTTGCCGATGCCCACCGGCGAGTGATTATGTTCCTACGACGATGAGTAAAAGGTAAATAATTATAATGAAAGCATTTTGGATACCTTTAATTCCTTGACCTTTTATATCATGACAGATATTTGAAGAAGACAAAATTGTAAGAATAAAATGCTATATCCACTCCCATTTGACCTATGATCAAAAGGACAATCATATCAATGAGGCATATTCCATTTTACACATATTTCATCCAAAAAGAAATTCTCGGAACAACAAAAATGCTACAGACTATGAAATACAAACAAAAGAGCAGTCTGTCGTCGGTTTCCTTTTCAACTAAATGGAGAACCTGTTGCATTATGACAAAAATCATGTACGGACTGTATCATTCATTGTACGGATCCATCTTTGATTATAAATAGCAGAGTTAAATTTGCAAGGTTTGTCCTAAACTTTCCATTGCACTGAACGATTTTGATGCAGTGACTCTAAACTCTCAGGATGTTTTCGTTAATGTCCTCCAAAATATTCAAATGGAGACAAGTGAAAGGACAAACCTGCAAGCATTGCACAATGTCAGAGATAAATATTTTACCCAAACATTGTTTGTGCTTATGACAGTTGTTATTTATTAAGTCCCATTCATGTTGCACTTTTTGTTCCAGCTGCAGCGTTACTACTAGCATTACTACTGTGATGATGACGACGACTAACATTAGTACAACTTTACTTGATGCATTCGGATAGCTACTGCTACTTTTTGGCTTCTTATATTAATGCAGTTACTTCTACTAATATTCCATTGATATAATTATGCAACAATACGTCCACTTTTTATTTTAAACAAAGTGGAACATGTTTTAGTCCGTTCAAACGGTTGAATGATTTTTAGAATGTTGTGAAATTTTGCTGTTTTAATGGTTTACATTGCTATAGGGATTTAATATGTATTGTTTTTCTAAAACTGTTTTATTGAATCATTATAAATTGAGATTACAAAAATTATTAGATTTTTTAAATGTACAAGCGAATTTTGCAAAATGGATTCCTTTCTGTTTATCAGCATGATAATTTATCCCTTTCTCGTATTGTGCTATTTTACTCTACTTATGTACACTCGTATTCCCCTGAATGTATCTAAAGCGACACTTTGTTCCTGTTAATTTGTAAAATGCAATGAATTCTCTCATTGTATCCTTCGTGTTCTTTGTTTTAACATCAGATGAACACTGAGGTCATATTCAATGAAAATATCTATGCATACCCTAACCAATTACCAGTTCGTTACAATCGGAAGGCGAGCGATCCGACTTGTGTCCAACCCATCAGACTACTGGACATCTATATGTACACACATATAAGATTTATATATAAACATTTACCTGTGGCGCAAATTAGGTTGATGGTGTAAATCAATCTGCATCTGCGGAGTTGGTGATATAAATTGATGTAATCAGGGTATGTAACTCTTAAAAGCACGATTAACACACTGAAGATTTGTCTCCTTTGCAACTGCTAGTCTAGCAGCTTTTAGGTAGTGATCTTTAGCAAGTTTGCCAGCTCAAGTCATTACAGTTTGTGCATTAGATCTAACAAGTCTAAAACGTTTTAGAGTAATATGCGTATTATAATGATTTTTTCATGGAACGTTTGTTAAAGACAAAATGGGGCGATCCCCATATAATTTGCTATTACTCTACACTGTATATTCTAATTCGTTCTAAATTAGCAATGTGTACTAATTCCATTGAAAGAGAGGGTATCTTTTATTCAATAGCTCTAGATGAGAAGAACCGCGATGTTACAGTAGTGAGCATGGCGGACTCACAAATAGTTGATTGCTGGTTCAATCCGCTCCAGAGCACACTCGGGACAATAATTACACACTTGTCAAACACAACGAGAATATATAAACTATATTTAAAAATTGGAGACATAAACAATCCTGGACTGGTTTTTTAGTATAGTTTATATGGAAAAGCTTGCAAAGTTTATAACTTATTGTTGATATTAAGGGCACAATGAAACAATGAAAATATCAATCTCATTTTCAAATGCTAACATATATTTATCATCATAACAGGCGATATAAAATTCTTTGGATTTGAGATTGCTAACAGACAAATTTTAAAGCAATCGATGCAACATATTTACAAGGGAATTTTCGTACATTCCCTAATGGTTCACTAATTGGCATTCCATTTCATGCTTTGAGTAAAAGTGTAACTCAATCAACATTATCAATTGTTTTATGTCGTGAAACACTCTATCGTGAATAGAATGAGTAGTTTGTCAGGAACTGTCAGGTATGATAAATGGTGAACGGCAACTAATTTCCATTACACGATCAACCAATGTGATTATTTTATATGCTGTATTTCTTCTTAAATAAAGGATTAACTTCCTTTTATCGCTTAATGAAAGAAACAAGTATCGGTCTTTCTAAACTAGAATGAAAAAGAATGTTTCTAAAGCGTGGTTCACAAGAACCGTTATATTCCAACATAAACAGTAAAAAGTTGTCACTACCATTATAGCCATTTGTAAAATAAACAAATCAAATCAAGGCGTTTAATATCAAGGTATGTTGAAAAAAATTAAAATTTATCCTTTAAAAGCATTCATATAATTTCCTAAAATGTCCATACAATATTTGATTTGAAACGATGACAGTTTAATTATTCGTGTAAAAAGTGTTATGCCTGAATTCAAAGCTAAGACAAAAGACCGCAGCCTGGCACTTAACGTGCCTGCTCTAAAAATTTGTTTTAAAATATTCATAAAATTTATATGGAAATGCTGCTTAAGTCTGCTTAACAATAACATATTTCAGTAAAACTTCCGAAAAAAATAATGTATAAATGCCTTAAGTGAAAAAATATATAATAAATAAATAAAGAAAAAAAACCAAGAAAATAATTAGAGCCAGCCTCATTTAATGTATAGATTACGGAAGCACTGCTTAGACTAAGATAAAGCAGCAGTATATACTAACTGTATCACGTGAATATTAAAATGAAAGCCAAAAACGTTCTGCTCGATATACAAGATCACATTAAATATGAATACCTCCTAAAATAAATCTAAAGTACATAATTGAGAAAATATGATGCTTCAACATTAACTGTATGTATACAGGGCCGGCGCCAGACTATCTGGCGCCCTAGGAAAGTTTAGATTCTGGAGCCCCCCCCCCCCCCCACCGGAAAATATCGCGTGATTCCACGGAAAAACTCGTGGCCTATAAAAACAAGCGAACGTGATTACGTCCTGAAAGTTTCGTATACGCGCGATTTTCGCTCACTCATTTTGCTTGTTCCGGTCCGCCTGGTGTTTCTGTCAGACTGAATCTTCCCGATTATTTGTCTCTGTATGAAATAAACCAGGATAGAAAACGACCCTCAATAAAACTGAAATTTATTTTTTTTATTTTTCAAAACTTTTGTTGATTTGGAGAAATGCGCCCCCTGAAATCAGCGCCCTAGGCGGTTGCCTAGTTTGCCTATATGGTAGCGCCGGCTCTGTATGTATACGAACTTGTGCGGCTATTTTCAATAATGCACATTTTCGGGCGAAGGTGTCGAGCGAATTTCTTTTAATGCTCAGTTTAGGCGGTTATATCAGATGTACATCGACAGAAAGTATGAGCACACTGTGATTTTAAATTCTCGATAGCGACGCTATGGATAAATCTATCACGAATAAATGACATGCGACCTTGATCGTTGGCGACACCGCGCCTGAGTAAAGAAAAAATAGTGTTGCGTTGATTATGTCATGCCACAATCGCGGTGACGAACAAGCGATTGCTGTCTGCGATAGTCGATTTATTGTGGACGGATTTTACGCGTTACGGAGTTATCCGTATCGTCGGCCATTGCCAACTGTTAATCTGTGTGTGTGTGCTGCTGCTGTTTATCAGTCACTAGATGATTTATCGTCCAATAATCATTGCGAAACTGCTTTAATTCTCTATCAGATTGGCAGTCTATCGTCTCTCTCAGACATACAAACTGATGATTAGTATTTCTCCATGCAGATTAGGAAAATACCCCTTATTGGCTGGTCAGCCTGAATCTCATTCTTCGGGACAAGTTCGGGTTGATACATCGCAGATACATTGAGTGACTTGGCACAGATGCGATTAAGTCACCCGGAGACACGTAAATGATGTATCCCTGCACTGCTTGTTTACCTTGTTGTGGCCGATAACCGTCTTCAACAACAGGGCCACACGTTAAATAAATCGCGAGCGTCAAAGTGATATTGACGATGCCGTGTACGACATGACGATCACCATGTTCTCGGTCATTATTGTTTTAGAAAGTTGGGTCTTAGTAAATTCCAACGCAACTTCAAGCCGAGGTAAATATTTATGTTCATCAACTAGGAAATACGATTTTGCCCTTCATCGCTGTCAAATTAGGATATTTTCAATTTATCTTCGGCATCACAATTATCCTTAAATTTATCAACTTCTGACCAACCAAGGTCTATATACCTATCATATTCATACACAAACAGTGACGTATATTGGACAGCAAATTTACGAATAATAAATTATTCATGATTTCTCTCAGCAATAACACGCTCGATGCGCGAAAACTTACTCACTAGGCAAGCGGAATTTAACACTCAGCTATATGTAAAACTCGCTTGATGTCTATTTAGAAAACGTGGTGGATACATGAAGTTATATTGATACAATAATGCATGTACACCAAAACAGAACGAAACGCACTCATCCCTGGGAACTATATTTTATGCTAGAATGCACGATTACGCGAAATACATTTACACAGAATGACACCAAGACAATCAAATTTGTTGGATAATATTTCGTTTCAAGCAGGAATCTAGCCCGAGCCACGAGAAACAGTGCAAACTTCATAGCCCTCATGCACCGGCACCCTAAACTATTTACCGGAATAATCGTAAAATGTTAGAGATAATGACTGATGGATAGAGGCTTACGTTTGCCAAACACATTTGGGAGCCGCCGTAGCTCATTTGGAAGATGGGACGCGGAGTGAATACCCACCCTGACCGGCCTAGCTCGGCTAATTCCTTGTTTCTCTGTGAAAGGTACTCAATTCTTATTTAATCTGTATACCGGTATGCAGTAACCAGTAACATGGTAAAAGTGCCGTTAAGAAAACAACGAAAACGAAAAGCTCTAATCTACTCGGCCATCCGTTCATGCTTTTAGATGGTTGTTGTTGTTGTTATGGGGTTTAACGCCATTTTTCAGCACACGATAGGCTATAAATGGCGGCCAGTATTAATGGTGGAGGAAGAACCTGGGAAAACCCCGGAAAGAACCACCGACCCTCGAGAAACTACTGGCAAGCTTTCTCACATACCCACATTGGCTGAATCTTAGACTCGAACCGCCGCAGACAAAGGTGAGATGGCAGTGATCCGTAACGAAGAGCGCTTTAGACCACTCGGCCACTCCGGGTCCCATACTTTTAGATGGAGGAAACACTAACTGGATTATATCATTGTGGTACATATTAGATATTGCTACATCAGTGTTTTCAAGAATATTGGTACATCAGAAGCTTAAAGACAGAGGTGAGATGGCAGTGATCCGTAACGAAGAGCGCTTTAGACCACTCGGCCACTCCGGGCCCCATACTTTTAGATGGAGGAACAACGTCGAAGGTAAAGACTCAATGAGCAGCTTGCAACTGTTTTATTTTCTTTGGCATTAAAATACAATATTGATACAAACTGGTACAAGAAAATGTTTGGGCGTTTGTGCATAAATGAGCAAACAGTAATGAATATTGTGTCATTTAGTGAAATCACATTTGTAAATAGTTGTAGCAGTATTAGGTTTTTGTTATGGCGATATTCATTATTATTATTATTATTATTATTATTATTGATAGCAATATGAATAAAAAGCTATCTTCTAGTACAGCGAGTAGGAGGAGTTGATGGCTAAAAAGAAGCAGTAGATACAATGCATAGCTTGTTGTGTATCATGCACATTTAATTTATTTTGTGTGCTTAACCTTTTCCCATGCTTGAGGATAGAGTCATGTGTGTACCAGATTTCTGTCATGTTTCTAATTATAAATAAGTTGTTTACCGATATCTGAGTTCAAGCTCTAGCATTATTTACAAACTTAGATTATTCTGGACGAGATCTTATGACTCACATCCCAGTTATTTTATTGTATCGTAGGCTTTTATATAAGAATGTAACAAATGCAATCAATCATTCCGGTTGAAATAGTAACCCGTGGAAGTGGAATCACTTTTAGTTGTGTTCAGTTATTCTTTGAGAGGAATTAGTTATATAAATTATTCAATAGAATTGCAACGTGCTTGTTCACGTTTGGGCCTAAAACACTGCTTTGTGATAATTGTGGACTCTTTCAAAACACTAACTGGATTATATCATTGTGGTACATATTAGATATTGCTACATCAGTGTTTTCAAGAATATTGGTACATCAGAAGCTTAAAGACTAGTGGAATTTAATCAAAATATTAAATACCTATTGACTTGTGATAGAACATTTAGGATTATTTGGGATTTAATTCACAAGACTGTAAGTTTCAGTAAGCTCTTCTTAAATTTTCACTTTGCATTCTGACGAATAAATTATTTATTGAATTGTACAAAACATGTTGATTTTCCTTCTTTCTGTTATATAGTTCCATACTAGACAGTCATACGAAAAGGAAGGAAAAACTGCAATAGCAAATGTAGTTACAGTAAAAGGAACCATAGAAATGACTGTGGTCTATGAAAGCTCAAAATTCAGAGTGCTTGCATATAATACTGTATGTTAATTGCAAGCTGCGTACATTCTGCCAATTTGCAAATTGCGTACATTCTGTCAAATTGCTTTCATAGTGGCTACGATTACTGTCGTTGTAATAATGAGTGAGAACTTACCAAGTATGGATCACAGACCATTTCAGTAGGGCACTGTATTGATTCCAGCAATTCCTGCTCCTCTCTTCGTAAGTTTATGAGGGCAGAAAATGAAACATCAGGTTCTCCATGACCAGTATTGCTCCAACACAAATTGTTATTCTTAAGCATCGTGACGTTATTACCAATCATGCAGAAAACATTGTTATATTTAGAAGTAAACGAAGACCAAATAGGAGAATGCTATACCCTTTCAATGACCTCATCATATTGGTACCAAAATCCGTTCTGGTTAATATTAGAAATAAGTGGGGTACATTTAGTTTGTGTATATCCCGACAGTGCAAGTGGGTGAAAAATAATATTGCATTCCACTGAGTTGATGGAATCTATGATTCTTTGTTTCAGAGAGGATCCAAAAAGGAAACTATTGCTACAATTCAAAGATATATTCCAAGCGAGCAAATCCTCATGACAAGAAGCACAAAATTTGTTTCAATTGTTAAATGTGTACTTAATATCTGTAACTGGTGGTACGTTCAAAAATTCAAACTGTTCTGACATTACGTAAATATCGTCAGATGGTCTACATGCATTCCTCTTTTCCAGGTCACATCAAAGTGGACAGTCAACGATGAAGTAATATCCAGAATCTTTGCGTGTTCCTTCTTTATGCCGTTGTAATGACGGATAATAACATTCTAACTTGCTTCCGTCAACTCTATCAAGTTCGTCAAAATCTGGGATAAAATTAGGGCAGCAATTTCCCTCTCTTATACGGTCCACGTTGCAACTACATTCATTACAGCAAAGAGAAATTTCATATGGATATTGAGAACCCAGAGAACAATTGCAAATATGATTGTAAGGACAATGATAAAGATGAATTTCTGTACCTCCTCTGATACTTTGATCTCCAAAAGCGTTAAGATATGACAAGGTCCTTTCCTCTGAAAGAATTATTTCCACGTCCATAAAGGTAAGGTCACTTTGATAAAAAGTGTACAAATCAGATTCTTTGAAGTACACGATTCCAGTCTAAGTAAACGTATTATCTTGTGTTGAATGATATGTTGTGTCTTGTGCAATTGTTTCAGATCCTGCCTCACTAGATGCAATTGCATAAATTTTTGCTGTCTGCAGGAGTTTTGCAACTACCAATAATAACATTGTTGGAGAAGTCATCTTTTCTTGTATCACAGAGAATCTATGCATTTCAAAATTAGATGAAACAATATCTTCCCACTTTGGAACCAAATTAGAACAATTGCTGACATAAGTATGTTCCTTTTCTTTTAAAAAATTGTTTATAACATTTCCCTTCTGAAACAAAGCAGATTTTTTTCGGAATATGTTGAAGGTTAACATCTGAATCAATGCATACTTAGACAGTATTATCTGAAAATATTCGTGCCTTGAAGTATAGGTAAACTTGTGAACCTAATATTGATTCATTTGTTTTTATATTCCCAAACGCGGGAGAAAATGTTTGAATCTTACAACTATATTTCAAAAAAATGCCAGCAAATCCTTAAAACAAAGCTGTCAAATGAATTACTTACTTGAGTTGAAATATAAGTATAAACCCGAGTCTGTGCATTGTACACTTTTTAAACTTCACGTTTAACATTTCTTCCTTGGTAAAATCAGTTTTCTTTACATCTCACACAACTGATTGTCTTTTCGGAAAACAATCAAAAATAGAGGTTGCTCAATCAAATAATACAAACCACGAGCTTTATGTGGTTAACTTTGTACAACATTTATGAACATACACTACGATCCTGTGTTAGCCATGCTAGAGTAACCTCAGGTGGCATCCAGTCACATCTTTTCCATATGATATTAAATATACTCAGTAACAAGTCTGCGGTAATTCCTCTAAAGTTTTTATTGTGAGCTACCGAAGTATAAGGTAATTACTTTGCCAACACATGAAAAACGAATACAAAATATACAGATAGTAACTTCAAGAATAAACTAAAAAATCTAGTCACCATATAATTGTACGGATACTTGAAATTTTGTGAATATTAAATTTAATCGCCAGTCAAGAAACATCGAATGAATTTTAAAATGGTTGCATATTTGTGCATACAGACAGTAATATCGAAATTTATTTGATTTTATTAAATTTATTAAATTCAAAATATTACAAACCTAGCAGTTACCATAAATAATAAAACCTTCAAGTTTAGACCTATAAATAGCCGGTTTAAAATTCGGAAATACGGCCCCAAAACTAAGCGAACATTTTTGTATAAATAGCTGACAAAATGTGATCTCGGTCTGGCTTACTTTTCTGCCTGAGTAGTGTTTACAATCTTACAGTACGCTGGTTTTCAACAAAGACGGAAAGAGACAACTCGAAATTCCTTAATACACATGGACATTAGAAAATTAACGGGCCTTGGAGAAAAAAAAATGGTGCTAAAACGTAGCCTCTGAAATATCGCCAAAACATAAAATACGCAGGATAATTTCACTACCTTAGTGCTTTTAAAACAATACGCAATACCACTTGCATTAGTTAGTCTGTTTAACTATTGTAATGTTATTCATGTTCAACATAAACTTGTTTTTAGGTTTCATAGTTTCCATAAGAATTATTCAACTAGCTAAACAAGCTTCACGGTTAAGAATATATCCATCAAAGACAATGTAAGATTTGCCATTATCTGAATTATAACCTTTTAAAGTATATTTTACCAAATTTATTATTTATGAATATCATACGACAACAATAAATTTTCAAGTCAATATGTACTGAGTACAATTAAGATACCAAACTAATTCGAAAGGTCATTATTGCAAGAGAATGTGCATTTTAAGAATCTTTCATATAAATAATTACATATATATCAACATGTTGATTTGTTATGAATTTGACTGAATGATTGCATGTCTTCCATTTCAGTGACTATTTACGTATTTAGATCATCAACAAACGGAACGATTTATGTAGAATAAAGTTTGTTTTTAACGAGACACTTGTATTCAATTGTTATAATGATCCTCGTGTCCCTGAAATGATTTGATAATATAATGCCTCCCTCGTTCGACGAAACAAAGTTTTAAAAAGAGTTGTTGGTCTAGCAATATCATGGCAAAATTCATTTGATAACAATTGAAAAACTGAAAACTGCAATTGACTTTTAAAAATAATTTGATATGGAGTCATAGGCACATGCGGAAATTACGATCGATGCGTCCTAGTACTTCTGGTATATTTCATTAAGTCCACGTTGACTGGACGAATTCAGTCAATTTCAGTACCATGTGTAACATTCCAATCTTGTAGACTACTCCTGGCATAGCAGTTGCTCCATGCCATATGTTCTGGCCTTTGAAAACAGGTCAATTGCTTTCTCTGTGTAGCGCATAATCTCTCTATAGGATGAGTCCGTTGTAGTTGCATTTGCTAATGCTTTCTTTGCCAGCGACATCTGGCCATGACTTGTATTATGTGCCAACTCTACCCTTGACGTCACCAAGGATGATAAGCGTATTTGCCTTCGGTACTATTAAAGCGATAAATCCATAGGACCATCAAAGTCTATGAGCCCAAACATGTGCGAAAAAATTAGCTTTTGTCTGTAATATTGTTATTTTCACTATAGTGTTGATATTTCGCTGGATAGTTAATATTTTTTAATTTTTAAAAAATCACAAAGGCTCATCCGAGCATCACAAACAAGTTTAATCCATTAACGTTTGGTTTACAATTCTTCCGCTTACAGCGATTGGGCAAGGACATTCAGTCATTAATACTATACTTACAGGTGGGTGTTTAAAAAGCTGTTAGGTAGCTGAGATAAATAATATTTATACTAGGAATATCGCCATATAAACTATCATGACTAATTAGGTTTATTAAATAAATTTTTACCTTAATACAAATTTTTTATCACTCTGTGAAAAACAAGTTACTTAAATCTGAGCATAAACCGGTCGATTATGTAATTGTTCAAGTAAATTTGCATAACGAACTGTATTGGTGTATAGTTTATTTTTGTGCACTCCTAAATACCTCCAGACAAATCATGTACTTAAAGAAAATCAAAACCAATGTTATATTCGACAGACGTCTGCTTACTATCATCTTGTAAATAGATCAAGGTCAATACAAAAGCTGTAGCTTTTGTAAGAAACGGTCCGATATATAAGGCCACGCAGTTCATTAGATACGCAGCTAAAACCAGACACTTCAAGATAGTATCTGTATATACAAAATAAAGTAACACAACGCTTCTGTGCTCGTAAAATATTATCACTACCACTGATGTGCATCGTGTTAATGTTGTATTCCTGCAACATCAAACGCTTCCTCAAAAGTCTGTAACTTTTGTTTCTAAATTGTGTTAATGAAAGTAAGCGGGTTGTGATCAGTGAATACAATAATCAGAGAAGGAGCTGAACAACCATACACATCAAAGTGTAAAAGGTACTTAGTTTTATGACTTTAATCCCAAATGATGCTAAAAGTTGCATCACAAGTTCAAAAGTATAAAGCGTTCCAAATTAATTCCAGTAATAAATGCGCTGATGTGTCGTTAGCCTTGATTGTGCTAATGTGTCAACCCGTTTGATCAACCAAAATCATATAACCCAGAATGTCCTTCACTGAATTCAAATAATTTCAAAAGAAAATAATTTAACCTAAACGTCATTAAGCACTATGTAATTCCAATGAATAATTTCGATAAATAAATCCTCTCAAATTATTACTGAAGACAACTGCAAGATTGATACCACCAAAGAGATGTTAAAATAGTAATGAATAACTTTAATGTCAACATTCTCATATAAAACCAAGACACAATACGATAACTAGGATATGGGTAATTTTCCCATCAAATTCATAAATACGGTCGCTGCTATACCATTCTAAATTTCTAACAAAAATTAAACCTTGACCCAAACATCAGCAAAGAATCCATTTACAATCTATTTACAACTTACAAAGAATATCAAATAAAGGGAAACCTTCTAGAACCCTCTGAGGTCAAAACGCCCAGTCAATGTGTTTACATATCTTAAATTACAAAATTTGCTGTACATTCATGGACAAACGTTAAACACACAATATAGATATACATCAGAGGGTATTAATGACATAAAGGATATTTTTCTATCTAATGTCACGTATATTCATTAAAGATGAAACAATCTTTGAAGATCAGTCATCATAGAAGTAACTGTAAACAAAATAGGTAATCTCTCTCTCTCTCTGATTTCGAATGAGATGTATGAACCTGTAATAGTTACATGTACGTAAACGGTTTGCCATACATTTTTGGCGAATGAAATCTTTTACGAAATCATCCCCTATCTATGCGTACTGCTACCACACAATAATATACAATGTATCATATATATGCGTACCGCTACCACGCAATAATATACAATGTATCAATTATTCTTTCTAATTAACATAATGCTAAAAATCTTAGAAAACATTGTAGCTCAAAAGTTTAATATAGTTTTATTGCAATGAAGAGAGAAAGCAGAAGAAACTTTAGTGTTAGAGAATTATTGACGAACAAAACAAAAGCACAAGACGAGGATCTGGCATTAATGTGACTTAAACTCTCTAACTTATAACCACTATGTTCCGTTTTAATTCACCCACATATTAATCTTCTGCATGGTGCATTTGTGCTATGGATCTTTTTGTACCCTGCTTCATACGTTTTGCTCAAGGGTCAACTCCAAAATTGCAATACCCTGGTACAATCGACCCAACTAGCGAAACACAAGAGCATTCTTTCACATCCATTATATATATTCATCCATATTTGGTCTTGACCTTAACAAAGGAGATCTCTACATATGTGACATCTGCACCACGTCAGACGCAATATATGTAGAACTACGTACTGTATCTGGCGAGCCAGATCCACTTTTCATGGAGCTGTTGCGCAAGAATATACTTTTGGTGAGGTCGAACACTCTTTTATTAAGAGTAAAAGATACCATAATAAATATGCCTAAAGATGCATTTAGAACAATGAAAAAATAGGAAAGAACGATTTCGTCCGTCCATACATAAAGAAATCCGAAAATCCACGTAATTCCTGTGAGTGAAGAAAGTTTCACAACAATGACAGCATTATTCCTGTTATGTTTAACATTCTTCTCAACGCTGGGTAATGAACGGAGCTTGAAAATAACCACAAGAAACATAACCAAATTAGAAACAACAACGAAACCAACTGGGAGGGCAAACGTGAATCCGACCATTTTCCCACTAGAGATGTAACAAATTTCTGGACCATAACCTATTTCTACCAACTCTGACTCGACTAAAGCCTTGATTATATTGGTTAGAACAAAAATGCCTGATATAACAATTACAATTATCGTGTACATGACGATGGTTTTTGAAGAGGAGGTCTTTGAATTTGGTTTGTTCAGCCTAACGAACACTTTAAGCATGTGAAAGGTACATACGTGCATCCAAAATATTGCCGATAACCAAAAAAAGTGAAGGGACACACCTACAGCTTCACAGATGGAACCTGCTGAAGCTGAAGTGAAAACAAACACTAGGTACATCGCTTGAGCCATGAACAGATTGATGACAAGTAGCATATTGTTCTTCCCAGGAACAGTCCGCAGTTTGGGAAACATGATGTAAACTATAAGGGTCAGTAGGAGGCAAAGAAGAGATAAGGACGTACAGACAATCGAGAGGATTGCATCAGTTCCAATAGAGACATTTCTGTGAAACATATCAGTTTTGACAGCTTGAGACGCCATATATACATGTGTACAGATCCTTAAGGCTACACCCTGAGGATTAATTACAACATTGAAATCTGTCATATTGAGATGCAAGTCTAAAGTTGCCACATAGACACCATATTCGGTGTAATTCCAATCAAATCGCTCCTCATCTAGTTCTATCATGGTGCATGGGATCAGGACGGGTGGGGTCAGACTCATCTTGGCAGGGCTTTGAGTACACAAACTTTGTTTATTCGATACAACGTGTGGGATAAACATGTTGTTGTCAGGAACACTGGGAATTGCATGAGAAATACGGTCCGAGAGTTTAAGAGGATTCTCTTCGAAATTTCTAGGGATCATGTTAGTCGAATAAATCTTTGACAGATTAGCTGTTATATCATAGACAGGCGCCTCAATATGAATGAGACGCGGTAAAAGTAAGATGTTTGAGTTAATGCCCATTTGGAAGCCGACATTAGAATTGGTGATGTTTTGTATCATTTCGTATACGCGATCAAACTCGTAAAATCCATTCACTTTGAATTTCCACCGTAAAGAAATGAATATTATATCTGAATTTAATATTTCAGAATACCGTGTACTATTGTGATCTTCAATAACTGTGAAGTTTTCATAAGTGTGATTTACTTTGTACACTATATCAAGATCACATATACGATAGTTAGAATATGTCCAGTCAGATAACACATATTCCACCCAAATATGAATGTGCTCTGCGACCTCAGTGACCATAGCAACTTGACATCTCTCCATTGGAAAAAGAGCAATTTCAATTTCAAAGAAGGCTCCGTCTAACTGGGTCAAAATATTGACACATTTGTCTTTGTCGAGTATCTTTGTGGGAGAGCAGTACAACTGTAGGCATTTCATCTGAAATAAACAGTAAAATAAATTAGCAAAATATATACCAATAATCAGATATAAATTATATGGTATCATGCTATTAGATAGAATATAGTATGTTTCAAGTAAGCCTCCTTATTACTGAATAGCCAAATTTAATTAATTTGTATGCTGCACGAATTAAGGCTTATTAGCAATAAAAATAGGTTTAAGAGGGTGGGTGGTTCGGTACAGCCAGATATCACGTACAGTACGTAATAAGAGAAAAGTCATAAATTATAAACTTAAAAAAACTCTCCTCTGAATGTTCAGGGAGATCCTGTTGTTTTCGGAAAATGTATTTACATGATCTAAAAATAACCAACAATGTGATATGTATTTTATGCACAATAGATCACATCATTGAGATAGTATTCGCCTATTGTTCCCATATTGTTTCCTTGCCACATGAACACTAAGCAAAATGCAACGAGCTTTACATATTTCAGATACATTCGGCGCTGCGTACAATGCACGCGTAAAACAATGCCATGAAATCGGGGTTGTCATACTGGTTTTCTTCAAGTCAACTCGTTCCCTTGACAGAAACTCAAATTACACTTACACCTGTAACACGATGGCTATCAACATTTCTATATTAAAAGTACAATTGTTGTCGGTACTGATAATAGCAAAGAGAATTCCGAAATATTCCTTAAATACATACTATAAAACGACTTATTTGCTTGTTTACATTTTACTTATTATCCTCTTCTCTCACTGCATTTAGTTCTCTAAAGTTTACATCATCGCGTATCATCAGTCCTTTGATTTTAACACCCGTCTAAAGACAATGAAAAGTACTTGCCATTAAATTTACTTATCCTAGCCAAACCTTATAGTTATGCATAAATGGGATTTATATTGAATTTGCTTGTAAACATGAGAACTAATGTAGTTGTGGTATGCGTTTCTACTTATATGTTGGAAGGCACGTCCAGCAAAACAAGAGTGTAAACAAATTAAGAAAAGGACAAATCCTAACAAAATTACAATCTGACAAGGTAAGATACATAAGAAGTTGCATACTTTACAAGATGCTATTTCATTCATTTTTGTTGGCTGTCACGAATCGTTATACTAAGTAAAGAACAATAACTTTAATGATGGTAATATAACATGCATACATACATACATACATACATACATATATATATATATATATATATATATATATATATATATATATATATATATATATATATATATATCTTTTCTACTTTTCGAATAGGTAACGTATGGGGAAAGATTTGGCATTTCCTTGAGAAAATAATTATATGCATAATAGTAGCGATTTTTCTCTCTTTTGTGGTGATTTAGTAAAACTTTTCTGTATTTTGTGATAACTAGTTATTTTTGTTTTTTGCATGCCATTGGTAAATTAGTTATTAGTGTAGTATAGTGTAATCGTGTGTAAATAATGTTACAAGTTTAATGTGGCTTTTTTAAGAGTTTGGTGTTTTGGAAGCGAACTTATTGACAATATTTTTGGAGTTTTCCATTAGTTATTCAGAAGATGTTATTGCAACATCTGTCAAGTGGGGATGTATAGGAAGAGGTTTTTGTAAAATAATTGGTTTCATTCCTATCTTAAGATCAGTCTGTGTAATCATTTAAGTTGTGTTCAAATTTAATTTGAGAAGAATCATATATTCAAACTATTCATTGGAATCGCAAAGTACTCATTGAACTTTTGGACTAAAATACTACTTTCAGATTATTTACAACACATTCAAAGAGATTCTGGATTATATAAATGTGGTACAGCAAGACATTCATTTGGAACATTCCATACTTTTGGTTTTGTGGTAGAACATTTAGGATTATTTGGAATTTTATTCAGAATACTGTAAGTTCCTCTTAAATTTTCGCTTTGTGGCTTAGATAACTAAATAATTTGTTAATGTTACATAAATTGTTGGGAGGATCTCCTGTTAACGGATTATTCGGCAGACCGTGAGGGGCATGCCATGCGTGGTGGCTCCTTCACCATTTGGTGAGAGCTGTGGGACCAGAAATACGTCATGATCGTCAACTGGACGCCATGAGATACACAGAATTGATTTTTTTATCTATATTTAGTATCACTATCAGTCAAATCAATAATTCGGTATCACTATGAGTGAAAATCAATAATACATATATCCTACTTGTGGACGAAACACTATTTATATTTTTGTACAAATTTCATATTTCAAACCCTTAGTGATAGATCGAAAATTATTCATATATTTTTTTTTACAAATTCTAAACATTGATCATCCATGGTGACAGATCCATATATCAATCATACTTGTTTTTTAAGTTCCATACGTTGATTCTTGTTTGCTTACTCGTTGAAGTTATATGTTCTGAGTAATTCCAGCTATGAACGATATACTTTCCTTTTAACAAATGATTAACTCGGTGTCCATCATTCTGTTAAATCCATTGTTGGATCCATACGCACGAGTAGGGTTTCAGATTCATTCATCTTTCGATGACAGTATACACATTTCATTTTGAAAAAATGCTTTCTAAATATTCGCTAAATCCAATCCTAACGCTGCTTCATATTGTTACACTTAGTGTAGTTTTGTGCACAGTATCAAAGTCTGTACACGTGTCTATCACGTGTCTGTCACGTCATCTGCTGGTCATAATAACCATTATGAAAGTACATAAAGAAGCATATAATAAATCTATCTACTTACAAGCACAAACATGCATAATAACGGTACAAACTTATACAATTATTTGAGCTGACTTACAAAAACAAAACGAACATAAATCTGAGGTTAAATTTCAACTATTAATGTTTTTCAATAACAGAAAATTCGACATAAAAAAGAGCTAAATAATATAAATAAATCAGATGGAAACCAGTATCAAAACGTGTGAAGTAAATGACTAGTTTGGTTTAAAAGCTTAATAACAAAGCTTATGGGTTTATCCGCTTTTATTTGTTTTACCTGTACAGACAACATAATTATTTTGACTTAATTCCAAGATGAAGAAAGCAATAAAGAAAATATCCGTAGCTCAAAAAAAGCTATTCAAGAACAGAAAGAACAATATGTACTGAATCCTATATCAGGGAAAGTTATACGTAGAGAAAATAAAAATAAATGAGTCATGAGAATGTTGTCGCGGGTTACTGAAAATGAAATAATAATAATAATAATAATAATAATAATAAAAAGAAGAAGAAGAAGAACAACAACAACAACAAGATGATGAAGAAGAAGTAGTAGTAGGAGTAGTAGTAGTAGTAGCAGTAGTAATAGTAGCAGTAGTAGTAAAAACGAAATTCATGATAAGGAGACAAGTGACAGTTAAATGGCTAAAACCTGTTGTAAATATTTTTGTACTGGTCTGAGTGATGTCTGGCTGAAATATTGACAAGACTGAATTGGCATGTTTGTTTTCTTAAATAAGACGAATACCCTACTAATAACTGACAGCCGAATCTACTACCGTTTCTTACGTGTACTTTACATCGGTTCACCCTCTGTTACGATCAATCGGAAGCACATGGAAGGACTCTACAAAATGCCCAGACGAGTTTCTGTGGTTTGCAGATTTCATATTGCTTTTATACAGAACGCGGCTCTTGTGGCTATATATTGGTTGTCTGAAGTGAACGGTTTTACCAATATATTGGACGCCACACACGACATTCATGAGATAGATTACAATTTGGCTTGACATTCTAAATTCTAATTTTATAGTAAAGCTAACTCCGGTAGCCGAACTTCATAACGATTTGGTCTTAGGCGTATGTTTAGAGATTAGGCATCGCTTGTCCTTGCAACTGTACATGCCTGCATTTGTGATAGTGTCCGAAGTTAGCCTGGTACGTACCAGATTTACCTTGCTACTTTTAGGTCTACGATAACAAGCCATAAAAACTTTTGGAAGTATGCCCTTAAAACATTCGAAAAAATTGAGCCAGTGCTTGCGGTGATAACATCGGTGCGTTTCTTTGTTTTGTTCGTATTTTTTCAAGATAGCATTTCTATTGAGTGTACTTCTTTTGTTAATTTCCTCTGCAGTAAATTTTCTTTTGTTCTCTCTCTCTCTCTCTCTCACCCCCACCCCCACACCCACCACACATACACAATCATATGGCGAATAACTGTCCTTTCAAGTGCACTGAATCCGACAAGGGATCGCGTGTGTCAGAGATTGATTAGGATAGTTTATTACTAGTTCTAGCGCTTTCGACTCTAAATGAGTCTTTTTCAAATGCAAACACAAAACAGAGACAAAACAAACAATAAACACAAAAAGCGTTGAAATTATAAAAGATTACATAATTATTTCTCTGAAATAAAAGCTTTAAAATGTTTTATGTTTCGACTAGTTGGCTTCAGCTTGACTTATTGACATATATATATATATATATATATATATATATATATATATATATATATATATATATATATATATAATGCTGTAGGGTTTATCTGCGCACCGAAGGTTTCCATTCACCGATATTGAAGTAAAACGCACACCGAATTCTACCGATTGACAAAAATAAACTACTGCAATGTTTATCATTTGAATAGAGGCAGTTGTCACCAGATTATTCTGTTCAAAATAATATTAATTTTGGACACAAGAGATACCACCCCTGTGTTTTCATGACTCACGACATGTCGGTCTATTCTGCGCATAGCTTTGAAAAGATGTAATGTTTGTTAATCGGACTATGAAAATGAAATACTTTACTTTGGACTGTTTCTGTCAGCATTCCGGTCGAGTAATTAGGTCAGGTTTATAGCTGGTTTTACAAAATTCAACGCAACAATGCCAATAAATCTCAAGAGATATTAAGCAAACTAAACTGATCTTGTAGTTAAAAAAAAAAACAGTTTTGAAAAAGATAACCTATTATGTTGAAGAGAACCAACAATGAATTTGATGTATTGTGTTGCCAACGTTTCGTTTATGGGAAAAATATTACTTAAGAATTTAGAAACAGACTATACGCCTGGTAATTTCTTGAGAATCCCGTTCTAGCGGCAAGTTGACATTTTGGATAGCAGACGATTTTGTACGTGTGGGACAGCTTCTTGAAAAATTGGAAACTTTGATTAAAATGCAGTATTGTTTTAAGGTAGACATTTCCATCTTTCATATATTGTATTTATCTGTATGGTTTTAAAAGATACATAGTAAAAAGGATTTTTTGGGGTTAAAAGTTCAAGAAGGTCATGGAGTCGGTCTTCATATTGACATTTAGAAATCACATTTTCACGTACAGTTAGCGTAGGAATGTGGGATATTTGTGTACACTTTATGAATATCACTTCTTTTATAAAAGGATGACCGTTCTTTCTTGATACATATTGAATATTCGACCAAAAACAAAGCGTGATCCTATGTTTCCAGGAATGTCGTATTGTGGTGAAGAATTACCCGACCGCGCAGAATTGGCCGACATGGTGGGTGGGTATATATATATATATATATATATATATATATATATATATATATATATATATAATTCAGATTCAGAGCACCTGAAATAGAAGCTATATTCGAGTAAAAGGAGATTGCGACCGATAAAGAGGAGCATGATCTGCAACTACAGAGCAAGTTGCGACTAATAAAATAAAAGGAAAAAACAGGAGAAGTATTTATAGTACTAGTAGTAGTAATCATAATAGTAACATCTATGTAAGTTTACACATAATGATGTTTATTAAGTATAAATTGTGTAAATTCTGCCATATTGCTTTCATAGTCTATGAACTTACCAAATATGGATCAAAAACCATTTCAGTAGGGCATTGTTTCGATTTTGGAGGTTCCCGTTCCAGCCTTCGATAGTTTAAGAGAGCAGAAAATGAAACACCCTCTTGTACCCTATGAAAATTATAAAAGCACACGGGGCTGTTCTTTAACATCGTGACGTTATTGCAAATCATGCAGAAGACATTTTTATATTTAGAATCAAATGAAGAACCAAGAGAGGAATGACACAGCTTTTCGATGACCTCATCATATTGGTACCAAGATCCGCTCTGGTTACAATAAGAAATAAGTGGAGTACATTTCTTTTGTGTATAATTTGACAGTTCTTGTGGCCGAAAAATTATGTTACATTCCTTTGAGTTGATGGCATCTACTATTCTTTGTTTTAGGGAGAATCCGAAAAGGAAACGTTTGCTACAATCCAAGGATACATTCCAAGCGAGTAGATCCTCTTGAGCAACGCCGTGACATGAAGCACAAAATTTGTTTCGATAGTTCAGTCTGTGTTTAATATCTGTAACTGGTGTTACGTTCGAAAATTCAAACTCCTCTGACATCACGAAAGTACTGTCCGATGTTCTGCACGCCTTCCTCTCTTCCAGGTCGCATCCAAGGGGACAGTCAGAGATGAAGTAATATCCAGAGTCTTTACGTGCACTTTTTTTAGACGGATGTAATGACGGGTAGTGACATTTTAACTCGCTTCCGTCAGCTCTAGCAACTTCGTCAAAATCTACGACAACATTAGGGCAACAATCTCCCTCTCTCGCACATTCCACTTTGCAACTACATTCATCACAGCAAGGAGAAACTCCATATGGAATTTCATAACCCAATGAAAAATTGCAAATATGATTGAAAGGACAATGATAAAGGTGAATTTCTGTAGCCCTTCTGATAATTTGATCTTCAATGGCGTTAAGATATGCCAAGGTCCTTTCCTCTTTAAGAATTCTTTCCACGTCCAGGAAGGTAATTTCCCTTTGATTAAAAGCGTATAAATCAGGTTCTTTAAAAAACACATTTGTAGTTGAAGCAAAATTATTGTTATCTTGTGCTGGATAAAATGTGTTTTGTGTAACTGCAGTAGACGTGTCCTCACTTGAAATACATACATACCTTTTCGACGTATGCAGAAGTGTTGCAACGACTATTAATAACATAGTTGAAAACATCATTATCTTTTGCTGTGCTGTGGCTATTCTGTGTATTTCAAAACTAGATTAATCCTTATTTCTTAGATTATATATTTAGTACCATTTCTTGTCTTTAATAATTGTACGTCCGAGTTGGAGGGTCAACAAGATATACCTGAAATTATACAAGTTGAATTTGATTTAGAAAAACACCAGGGCAAGGTGATGCTCCAACATTTAAAGACGTTAAGCCTTAGCGAAGAAAAAACTACTTCATGCTGTGAAATTCAAAGCTGTTAACATAATACACGTAATCTTTATTTGTTTTCGTTTTTATATTGAAAAACAATATCTTATAATCTGAAACAAAGTGAACAATATCGCATAAATAATTACTATTCCATTAGTCTGAAGCAAATGTTAATTAACGTTTTCCTTCTAAAACAAAACAAAATTTCCCAGAATATTTTGAATGCTAACGTATATTCATTGCATCATTAGAGTGTATTCGTTTAGAATATTCGTGCCTTGAAGTCTTGGTCCGTAGAAAGAAAATATCTAGTTTATATTGATTCAATTATCTTAATGTTGCCAACGTGGGGTAAATGTTTGAAATTTTTTTTTTAGAATCGCCATGTTTCAACTATACATCACCAATTGTCAGCAAATTGTTAAAAATCAAACAGATTCCAAACCTATCGCATCTTGGAGTATAACATTAACAGCTTAATTATATCACAGTATCTATAAAAGCTCGATGATATCACGGCATCTATAATATGACACTCTTAAAAATAAGAAATCAACTTCTGGCTGAAGATTACACAAAAATGTTTAAGGATTTATTCCTGATTGTCCGGTATTGTTTGTTTAATTACCCTTGACTGCCCATTAAATTGAAATCTTGCGAAACGTACAGGAAATTTTTTAATCGTTTTAAGTTTACTTGAGATGGCATATAAGCATAAACTCTGGAAAGTGTATTTTTGCAGTTTTCAAATTAAATATTTTGTTCTTATGGTAACATCATTTTTGTTTGCTTCTTCACAAAACTGATTTTCATTTCGGAATTAACAGTCAATAATAGAGATTACCCAGTCCAAAGGAGACAAATCTGTTTTCTATCAGTTGACTAGTGTCGTATTTAAGAACCACCACTTCGATTCCATGCATGCCATGGTATGGTAGCCTCAGGTGTCAGCCAATCGCATTTTTTCCATGTAATGTTAAATCTACTTGGTAACACCCATGCGTATTTGTTCAAAAGTGCTTGCAATAAACTTCGGAAGTATAAGGCAAATGACTTTGCCAAAACCTTGACATTTATGGGAAAGAATTGCAAGTAGTATATCCAAAATTAAATTTAAAAAGTCTAGTCACCTCATAATTGTATGGATATTCATAATGTGGGGAATGTTAAATTGTATAGCCAGTCAAGAGTCATCAAATGGACCGTATATGGTTGCCTTTATGTGCATACTGACAAAAATATAAAAAATATTAACTACGATTTATATACAAGTTTCTATTCTTATATAACTTTCTTTGCTTTCTGAGCTGACCGCTCCGGTGACCTAGTTGTTAGAGAGTCCGTGTCGGATGCGAAAGGTCGCGGGTTCGAACCCTGGCCGAGTCATAACAAAGACTTATAAAAATGGTAATAACACCTTCCTAGCTAAGCGTTCAGCAATTAAGAGGTTTGTGTTAGGACTGGTCTGGATGGTGTCAGAATAATATGACTGGGTGGGACATTATGCTACATGTCTGCGGCATGATGTTCCAGTGCTAGACGTCACTATAAACTACCACGCTGCATGTAACTAAAAATTGTTAAAATTGTTTAAAGCTACGCTAATAATCTGAAACGGACACACACACACACACACACACACACACAGAGGCTTCCTTTGCAGTTCCATGTGTATATAAATATAATTGAGATTATATTCTGAACTATTATCCAACTGTTAAGTGGTAGGGCCCGGGTAGTGTTGGAGACCTATAAGAAGTACATCACTGTCCACACAAGTCTATTCAGACATCTAAAACTCACTTGGGGTTTTCGTGAATCCTGCAAAGGTTGCTGTTTCAGGCATCATCTCTGCTGTATCAGACTGTTGCCATGTTAGGGATGTATTTATATGCCAATAATGAATTGACTTACTTGAATTAATTATCTCCTATTAAGACCACACATGATAGTCTTCACTCTCCATTTATATATGAAACTTTTTATGATGTCACCACACTGCGCTTACTTGCAGAAACTATGAGGTTAATATTAACAAATCAAAATCGAGCTAACTAACTAACTAATCAGTAATTTTGTATGTAATGCCATTAATAGCCGTTCAAGATTAGGGTTGAGGAAATAGTTTGGCTCATTGAACTAGATGTTGGTGAATGCATTCGTGATTAGTCAGTTCCTTTATTTACAAGCCATAGAATTAGATAAGTAAACAAAAAGTCAAGAATTTAACCTGGATATGCCAGTCTCTATACACAAACAAGGGAAATGCAAATCACAATAATACTAACACAATCGCACAACAGAAAAGATTAAAAAATTACCATGTCAAAGGTCACAACCACAACTTAGAACATAACAAAGAAACGACACGAGAAGCGAAAGAAGCCAGGTCACCAAGACGCAATCCTTGGAAAGAGGGGAGTATGAGCCAAAGTTCAAATAAGGGGTTTAAAAAATACTATAATATGACCGAAGAAACCTAGAGCAATCTCGTACAAAATTCTTTTTCCAAAATTATTTCAAATAATATTTATTTCTCAAAACACAAACACAAGGAAGGTAGGACGGGTAAGAAAACAAAATGAAACTTAGGAAAGAGTTCATTATTTAGAACGCTCGAGGGGACATCTCCAAGTACCATATAGCTATATATGCTGGGATGTCGCTAAAGGTGCCTACAGAACGTAAAGACGTATAACACCGGGAAGTAGCTAAGGGTGCCTACAAAACGTAAAGACGCATAACATTGGGAAGTAGCTAAGGGTGCCTACATAACGTAAAGATGCATATCAATGTGATCATTTTACTTGCAGTGACTATTGTTTCTAATCGTTTTTAAACTGAAAAACCTCGCCATCTTCCCCAGGCACCGTCTTAAAACATCCCATGAGGTATCTCACTGTAAGTCTAAGCTCTTTGTTCGTCTACTTATCTGTAATTGGGGATAATCACTTTGCAATGGCCGTTCTCTGTTTTACTCAAAGTTCAGGCAATCTTTCACATACAAATTTAGTAATGACAAAATCCCTTGATTCCACCTTGGTTTTTTCAAACACTTCTAGATCGGACGTCATCCTCGCTGTTCAGCCTCTGGGACTGGCCCAGGCAAAAATAAGAGATATGTTAGGATCACCCCATGCCAGTAGAATATTAGAATAAGGGGTATAGTAAGGCTGGGATCTATCCACCTTGGACAGTTTTTGCAGCAGTCCAGCTCTGAGATGGGAATTATGCTGGGACCACCCCATTACGACCTTACGATCATCGATGGTCAGTAGAATATTGGAATAAAGGGTATAATAAGGTTGGAATCAACCCGCGCTAGACAAAGAGTCACCATTGGGTTGAAGCTAACTTTATTTTTCTTCGAGTAGCCCCAGAGAGAAGCCAGATTTTTTCTGCTTTTATATTGGGGAAGATTATTCAATCTCGAGTGCAACTATTAGTACGTCAATGTGTCAGAATATTTAGAATTAGATAATATCGTTAACATGAGTATGATATTCTAGTTCTGTTGAAGAGACAGAGACAGATAGATTAATTAATATACATAGCACTTTTGTGCAGATAATCTCAGGATATGCCTATCAGAACATACGTCTGGTTTTGAGTTTTGTATGAAACGTAAATTTATTTAATTTTATTAGGTTAAAAATTATTTCAATATTAACAGCCACTAAAATAATGAAAGTTGTCAAGTGAAATATGTAAACAGTGGTTTAAAATTCGTCTAAACTAAACAAACATGTTTGGATAAATCGCTGACAAAAAGCGACCTCATTCTGACCTCCGTTTACTGCATGAGTATTATTTACAATCGTCAATTTTAAAACACTATTTCTAATGAAAGAGGAAAGGAGACAACCAGAATTTTCTTATTGTACAGGGTCACTCGAAAATACGCTATCTTTAAAATAAGCTGGTGTATGAAAGTAAGCTTTTGAATACTTGCCAAAATTGGAGGAAAAAAAGAACTCGACTTATTTTAGATATTTTAGGATATTTAAACCATTACGCAAATATTTCATGGACTGTTTAATCTGTCACACCTTTGGAAAAAGGTGTGATAATTTTACCACCTTCTATCCAAATTTTGCACATTTTTAATATACTGTCAAAATGCAAGATTTGCCATCATCTGAATTACAAACCTCCTTTCTAAAAATGCCCTAAGATAACAAAAAATATTCATCTTAATAAGTAATACGTCTTGCAATGTCTATTTCAGGTGTCTTTCATATTTATATCCATACAATGATATGAGCATGCTGACTCGTGCATTGAACCGGATGATTGTATGTCTTCCATTTAACTTAACCAAACCTACTTATATTCACACAGCAAGGTACAACAACTTGTGGCACGACCCCATTTTAGCTAAACGGTCTGCTTCGCATCACTGCCGGTGAATAGGCTCAAAAGTACATTAAATAATATCAGCTTGTTCGGTAGCGCATGACACGACTCGATTGAAACGTGGCTTTTCTATCTTTTGTTTTGCTTTCATCTCTCTGTCTCTCTCTCTGTCTGTCTCTCTTTCTCTCTATCTCTCTCTCTCTCTCTCTCTCTCTGTATATATATATATAGAGAGAGAGAGAGACAGACAGACAGACAGACAGACAGACAAAGACAGATTTCATCGACACCGATCTGGAAACCAATGACTGCTAATAGTTTGCTCCTCCTATATCACCTGCATATCACCTGAAAGGGATTATTATTTCGTAAAAATTCTATTTCAGGCTTTTATTCTGTAAATAAGTGAATTTTCTATAGTATACAAAACTAAATCCCATTATTAATACGTTGCCTGGAAACTGTAATTACATTTTTTAAAAATAATTTGTCACTCGTACAGCAAGTTTAATTTGCGAAAGAGTTTCACCGCAAAACTTTTAGTCACTTTGTCTGAAATAAATAATTTTGCTGATATTCAACACTTGATTAAATTGTTATTTAAGTTTTAAAATTTGAAGAGAATCGATGAGTGAAAAATGTTGTCTGTTACGGAGCAGGTTTTAATTCGCTAAATCTCGACCTTGTCCTTTAAAAAAACAAAATCCTTCAGTAGTAGGCCAGGACATGTATATGCCAAAACTGGTGAGGTGTGTCGTGTTTCCAATGCGTTTAGAGCAAGAGACCGTGATTCTATACAAAATCAGCTTTACAATATGAAAGTACATTACGAGACAGAAAACAAAACCTTTAAGATGCGTGTGTGTTCGTGCGTGCGAGTTTCTGTGTGTGAAAGAGAGAGAGAGAGATTTAAATTGACAAGGACAAGGATGACATACCTGAATGAATCTGCGTTAACAGTCCTTACTTTCATTCATAACGAGGACGCCTTAAAAAGTCATAAGACTATTTGGTTCTGACAAACATTCTCCCAAGTGTAGTGTCAAAGTAACCAGACGTTTAAGTTCGCGATGACTCAGTGTACACTCGGTAACGTTTATCCCAGGTGGAAGCCAGAATAAAATGTCCTTCGAGCAAAACATTGCATATGTTTTATTCTCCATATCTTTCTACTTGAATGCCTCTAAATACACATACATCTGAGTGTCTGCTTCACACCGATGCTTGTTAACTGAGAGCAATCTCCCAAGTCGAGTCGCCTCAGCATTACTTTTCAAATATCCTCTGACTAAACAAACTTATATGAACAATGACTATTAAATGAAGTCAACAGACAACTACTAAACATATCAATCCGTTATTTAACAGTCATGAATCAAAGCAAACTGCAATAACTATTCTTTTTCCTTTGACAACCAATTGTTATCGTCCAGTTCTATTTTGAAATATTTTTTACAACACGTAATATTCGTCTAAATTAGGGAAATAAAATCATTGCCATCTGACACCCGATTACAATTCTATCATAAATGCATTTTCAGTTAATAAAATGGAAATGTCTGGTTTGCTTTGCATCCCTCTCACATATTGCTATCCTAGGTTGATATTTGTCTCATATATTTTTAAAGTACAAACGTGGAGTGCAAGCCGAGAAACGCGCTTACATTTTTTTGTCACCATGAAGCGATGAATCAACGCAACCTAGCAACGCCAATATATACGAGCAAGTTTGTATCGATATAAACAAACCAGTACCGATGTGTTTGAGATTTTAAACCAAGCCTATGCCGTGTTTCACAAAAGAAAAGCAGGTTTGATCAATACAGTCTAATAATTCTCCAGCAATAATTGTACTATTTATGTATTAATATCAACTTAATTAATTAATTAATTAATTAATTAATTAATTAGTTAATTAATTAATTAATTAGTTAATTAATTAATTAATTAAATTATGTATTTATTTATTTCTTTCTTTATGCTTGATTCTTGACGGGCACACTTTTCTGTCACCTCGCAATGCACCAATAAAGTAAGGTATCTCCAGTTTATACAAATCGGGACATCATAACCGAGATTGCCAATATGCAGGACATTGACCATTTGGGCGAAAAATACATTTAGGTTCATGTTCTTTATAACACAATTAAGAAGGTATTTGGAAGTTCCGTACCTCCTCTCTTGTATATTATGATAGAGAGGGTCATATGTCAGAACGGGTCATCGGGGTAATCTAAGGTATTTTTGTCGCTCTGTATGATTTTTTTCCTTTAGATTGTTATTTTTTTCTTAACATCATCTGAAAACCGGTGACAAGTATTATACATTGTCTTCTTCACTGCACAACACATCGTATACATACATCTCTATTTTCAAAATAAGCGGCACTAACGTCAACGCCGAAATATGATTGGCTCAAAAGGTTATTCTTATTATCATAGGAGCACGGAAGTGTCCACAAAGGAAAACTTCGCGAAAATCGCACGTTTCGGAGCCCGTAACTTCAGTTTGGTACAACGCAGAAAAGTCAATGATGGCTTGATGGATAGAAAAATATCTCAGAAGTAAAACAAGCCATATAGTATGGTCGCGTGCCTTTAAAGACGGAAATAGCAGAAGGAAATCGAGGGTCATGGGTGGAGCGAAATATTTGGAAGTTCCGTACCTTCTCTCTTATATATCATGATAGAGAGGGTCCTATGTCAGAACGGGTCATTCGGGTAATCTAACGTATTTTTGTCACTCTGTATGATTCTTTTCCTTTCGATCATTATTTTTTCTTAACATCAAGCTCGCGTCGAGCACCTGTGGTGTGACCCAGGTTCGTCTTTGTCATGATTGAGCGCGTGAGTGAGTGATCGATCAGCGTACGAGGCGTATGAAGGGAACGATACCGTCGAGCGCCATGCACTTAATAAATGCCCTAGGCGCTCGTCGTATCGTCTCTGGACTAACAACAACTTTTCTTTGTAACTACGCCTATTATAACTAATGCAATTCGCAAGAATTATAGTATCTAGATGTTTAGGGTTTTCGTGTCTGGTAAGTTGTCGTTCTTATATTATCGTGCTGCTATTGAAATACCGGCGTGCGGGTTTTGTATAGTATTTGTTCTGTTCTCTTTTAGTATCAAATATTAAGTATTTGTTCTGTTTTGTTGTACTTTTTTTTCTCCCCATGTTTTTCTTGTGTCTTGTATCGTTGACGCTAAATAAACCCCACGACCCGAGGGTGTTGTGTTCGTTTCTTCTGTACAAAGCCTGGCTCACACGTGAACTATAGCAGCAGGGAGGGCGAACAACCTCTAATTGGTTCACCTGTATTTTCGCAAATTAAGACCTCCTGGGGGATCGCAAAAAATTGTTAAAAAAAAATTACGCGATCGTCGGTGACGCATTGAGAGCGTTGCCCTCCCTGTTGCTCAATTAAAAATTTCTGTAACCAATAATGGTTGATATCGGAGAAGCTCATTCCGTCAAGTTAGCTCGAGAGCGGTTAAAAGCAATTAAAAAATTTCTTCCTGTGAGAGATTCTGTCAAGGAAAAACTTCGAGCAAGACAAGAAGCTCAAGTTGAATTTACAGAAGGTGCAGAACAGTTATTCAAACCTATTACAAAAGACACTAGTAAAATTGTGACGGGTATCGTGGGAGATATCGAGGCTGATAAAGAAGAGGGTCTTCTACAATTATCAAAGAAAACTGCGGAGGCTACGGCGGCATCTCAAGATATTATTAAAACCCTGCCAACCCAAATTGCTGAAGCTGTAGAAGCTGCTAATCAAACACGCGCCGAAATCGATGATGTTAAAAATATTGTCGATAAATTACCTAAATCAGAAATAAAAACTAGATATTTTACTCAAGATGGTTACGCGGAGATACTAAAGGATCCTGTTAAAGTCGCGGCGATGGGATATCAACTAAGAAGTCAGCTACTAAAACCAAACTTTTATAATACTCCAGAAGACGAGTGGAATGCAAGAGTATTTCGTGAGCTTAAAGATATTCCACAAATCAGTAAAAAAAATATAGGCAAGAATTTGATGATTTTGTTCATCAAGTTAATAAAATAAAAGGGGTTGAAACACCGTCAATGAAAGCTCCATCACGAAAACGACAACCCAACCCGAATGAAAAATCCAGTGAGGGTTTCTCAGGAAGTGCATTTATTGATTGTCCCAACAATATCATCAATGACGTGCAACGGCTAGAAGTTCTCATAGGAGGAAAACGAGCTGGAAACAACTCACCAGAAATAATTAATGAAGCAGCGGATATTTGCAGACGATTATTTCAAGGAGGTATCATGGATATCGATATCTATCGAGAACTTATCAATGAGCTCGTTGATGACTATCATAGTGACTAGTTGTTAGATAAATAAATAATTATATAAAATGATCATACATGATTCTCATCGTAGGTCAGTTATGGTCAGGGTGGTAAATTCCCGATTGCCAGTATACAAGATGACTTACGGAGATGGATTTGGTGATGTTGTTCAGGGTTTATTCGCGAGGATAGCTCCTAAAGCAATACCGATCGCAAAACTATTATCGATGAAAGCTATTGACGTTATTCGTGATAAAGCTACTGGTGCTGTTCGTAACGTTGCCAGTAAATCTTTTTTGGCAATCAAAGACAGACTAGCACGATTAATACGCAGACCAAAACCACCGGTGAAATTACCAGGCACCGAAGTGATGCCTGCAGATGTTAGTAAAGTAATAAATCAAGCTGCAAATCAAAAACTAACAGAGTTGATAAATCAAGGGGTTGAACAAATAAATACAAGTCTGGTGGAGGGAAGTGGTCTTCGTTTTAGAAGATAACAAATTATAATAAAATGTTCAAACATCAATCTGACCCAACGTTCGACATGGATGCACCAGTACTCAAGGACGAATCAGTGCGTGATTTTCAGTATTATTCTTATGGCAAAGAACATCCAAATCAACGAGGACGAATTGAATTGCAGGTTCAAGGCACAAATAGTTATTTCTTACCCGCTGTAGCGTTTATCGAAGTAGAAGGTGAAATTTTAAAAACAGATAATACAGAATATGGAGCGGATTTTAAAGTCGGTTTTGTCAATAACGGAATTATGGCCTTGTTCGAAAGCGCTGCGTATCTCATTGACGGAAACAAAAATGAGTCAATTGAGAACAATGTTGATGTGGCTACAACAATAATAGGTTTAGTAAGATACTCTGATGATTATACAAGATCAGCTGGTCCATCAATGATGTTTGCTAAGGATACTTCTGATCATCCTGACAATAATCAGTACAATATTAGACGACCACAAAACTTTGCCGGCAACGCCAACGCTGATGTGGATAATATGATTATTAATGCTAATAATAATTTTAATCTAGGATTTCATACACGTGGACAAGTGTTGAGTGCAGGTAGTAGAAAATTTTCTTGTGCCATTCCGCTGTCGCATATATTTGGATTTTGTAGAGATGTCCGAAAGGTAATTTATGGAGTAAAACACACGGATGCGCTTTTTAGAAACAATGATGACAACGATGCCTTATGGCGAGAAGTTGGTGGTGCTGGTGATGTTGGTAAAGTATTAATAAAAAAACTTTTGTTGTGGATGCGGGTAATAACTCCAGCAATTGCTGAAGAACAGCGACTACTTTCTTTTATGGATCAAGGTGGTAAAAGGTTGTTATCATGGCTTACAGTAACAACGGATAGTATTCAGAGTATCGCCAATGGTTTGTTTACATGGCATGTAGCATCACAGCAGGGGGTTTCTGCACCGCGACATATTTTCATTGCTCTTCAAAATATTGCATGAATGCACTCACAAACACAGAGTCACATGATATTTGATCCACTTGGTGTTACTGATGTTTCTTTAAAAATAAACGGGCATCAAGAACCATCAGAAAATATACAGTTAAATTTTGCTAATTATCATGTTGCACGCGTTTATCATCGCTTGATGAAATATCTAGCGCGCGATCTAAATATCGATACTGGTTTGCAAATATCACAATTGGATTTTATAGCACGTTATCCCCATCTATTACTTCTCACTGGAGCATCTTGATTTATCTAGACAATCTGTCGTTGATGTGTATTTCAGAGCTCAAGTAAATAGAGGGGTTATAGCTGAGTACAGAGCAATTGCTGTTATACTCAGTGACAAATCAATGTTACTTGAGAGTGTTGGCGGACGAATGAGAGTCGTTGATGCACCAATAGAAAACATATAGTTTTCAAAGACAATTAGATCAATCGTGTTTATTACAAAATGTCATATAGTCACGTTAGTGTCACTTTGACTTCTGGTCAGATAAAGAAATTACAATCAAAAACGCGAGTATATGTGGGGCAACGATAACATTAAAAAACGATCAAATCGCTAATGGTGGTCCAAACAAGTTATCGCTGACTAAAACCCAACTGAAACATTTCAATAAAGCAAAACAAGCAAAACTGGAACTCAACTTGATCTTGCTCCAAAAGCCGTTAAGGACATGGTTAAAACCGGTGGAATATTTCCACTTCTCGCAGCAATACCAGCGTTAATAGCTGCTGCTGCCCCAGCTGTCGCAAAAGCAGCCGCGTTGGGAGCTGTTGGAACAGCTGCCGGAATGGCATTAAAGAAAGCAACTGGAAAAGGATATCAAAAAAAAAAAGGACGAGGTCTCAGACTTCCAAGAACTCCGCCTTCATGGTACCCAAAACGGTTCTGAAAACCGCTGGTTTTCTACCAATGTCAAATTTTGATTTGCTCGATGCTGCTAAACAATTAAATATAAAAAAATTTCAAAGGCGTCTCTATGCGAGATCAATTACCACAACAACCGAATAATCCAGAAAATGGAATTATTAATCTCGATAATAGTAACGGTCCAGGAACTCACTGGGTTACTTAGGCGATCGATCCACGTGGAATTATCTATTTCGATTCGTATGGGTTAGCTCCGCCAGTAGAATTCCTGAAATATGTGCAAAGTATTCCAAACCTAGTTTGGTACTCAACGCTACCAACACAGACACTGACCGATCCTCCGATATGTGGTCGTGAAGTATTAAATATTCTCGCCGCCATATCAAAATCAACTAAACCGCCTCATAAAGTCGTGCATGAGTATACCGCGGGTCAGTTTAAACAGTTTCCTATTAAATAATGGTTGATATTTACGGAAGATCTCTTCTCAACAGAAAAATAAAACCCACTGATATAGATTTATCAAAATATGCGACCAAAGATGAAATTGATAATATTTTAAGCCTGACCGGGATAGACCCAGATGAGGTTGTTATTTTTCAGGACCGATACGGAAAACTAAAAACCAGTAATATCAAATGGAATGATATAGTTCGCAGGGTTCTTGGAGCTGTCCCGGAACTCAAGTATATCGTTTACAACCATCAGAGATCAAATCTCAGCAAGTGTAACTAATCGCTTAAAAAATACCGGTGACACAATAACAGGCGAACTCAACATGAACGGGAATAAAATAGTTGTTTTAAGAGATCCAACATCCGATGAAGATGCTGCAACGAAAAAATATGTTGACAACGTAGATAGTTAATTATCCACACTGCGAGCCGAGTATGACGTTCACGTGGGTGCTTTTGCAAGATTTCGCAGAAACCATCAAAAAACCGCAGAAGAATTCTTCGGCACTCCGCACACCGTTGACATAAAACTTGCTGATATCAAAACCAACCTTGACACGATTAAGCAGACACAGCAAAATATCGTAGATGGAATTCCTGAAATTGTTAATTAAACCAGTTTGATTAAAATCCCACCTGGAGTTACCCCCGGGCATATCACCAACATAGTGTACACGGTATCATCTGGGTTCGCAACATGGTCTAAACAAAATAATACTATCAAATATACCGCAACAGTTACTGGCGTGTACAGGTTTTCTTTGTTCAGTGCTGCAAAATTTGAGATATTTACAAAGTATCCCTGGCGACATTCCACTGATAAATTTTCAGGGGTTGTGACTATCATATTAAACAAGGAAACCGAAGAGGAATTCATACTAGAAGCAGATGATAAGAAATTAACCGCAACATCTTACTGGTGGTGTTTGGAATTCGTAGCTGAAACACCTGAATTGGTTACTGCGTAAGATAATAAATGACGTCCTTAACAGCATCAACAACAACATTAGATGCGCAACAATATAGATACGATCAAGTGCGCGAATGGCAATCAGAGTTAAAAACCCTCATCGACAAATACAACCTAAAAGTAAAGAAATATAAACGACGAGCGGTCATCCTGGATGTGTTAGTATACTCAGTATCCGCGTTAGTTGCATCCACTGGAATAGTATTATCAGCGTTAACACCAGTAACAATCGTAGTAACAATTGTCTCTTCATCAACTGCCATCGCAGGGGTTTTTAATATAATCGCAAAAAAATATCCTCGTGCACGAGCAGAAAATATCACGATTATGTCATGCAACTAAACACAGCCATAGCCGCATACTCAAAATTATCGTCGTTGATATCATCAAGCATCGATGATACAACAATATCAGATTCCGAATTCGCGTTAATGGTTAAGATATACGACGACTACACTCGCCATTAAAAAACAACCAAGAACAATAATGACGGAATTACTTCATCGAGCTCTGCTCGACATAATCGAAAATACAACCCCGAGAAGAATTTCGATGATAACGATAAGTTCTACTAACCCTGAATTTAGTATTAATTTCCCAACTGCAATTCCGTAAAAGAAATCGCACTAGCACAATTACGAGTATATCACAATTGGCCCAATATCAGATCAAAATCGTTCGGTGGGTTACCAGTTAATAATTCGTTCATGTTTGCGTATAAAAATAAACCCGATGGTACTCCCGACTGGAATGTAATTGGGTTACCAACTGGGTCTTATCAAATCGAAGAAATCGATGAGGAATTACAATGACGAATAAAAAATATCAATGAAAAGAATCCAAAATTAAAATAATTGTTCATGAACCAACCCTGTCTTCTGCGATTGAAATAAGCACCCCAGACTACGCCGTAGATATATATCAGAGTTCGATCAGAACAGTGTTAGGATGGCCTGAAAAGCCACCACCGGCACCACCGGCACCACCAGAACCAAAAATGTCTGATTATGTAACGGATAAGACTTCGTACCACGATATGGCACCACCATACAAACAACATCTACTTAATATAAAAAGATCAACGTTTGCTGATGGGTTTAGATTCCTTGACAAGGATAAAATAGAATGGCTTTTTATGTTTAATGAAGTTATCACAGGAAGGGTAGATTATACGATTGATTTAAGTCAAATCATTGAATATTTTAAAATCATTAATAAAGAACACAAAACACAAATACAACAACTACGGCAAAGTTTCCAAGAACATCTTTTTGATATCTCACGCAGCTAAATTATTAAACACGTAGAAATATTAAATCGGCTTGTATCCGACATGGAATATCTTAATCGGCGAGTAATTGAGATAATAATTAATTTTCCCGAGAGAGATCCAAATCGTCATAAACAACGATTTTTGGAAGCATCTTCGCTGACAGAAGCTACGCTGCCGAATTTTAAATTTCCCGGGTATAATGCAGATGAATTTAAAAAATCAGTTAATGATATCATTGATGAATATTTTCCTGACATACTCGCTGCGTGGAGAAAAACACTGCCGGAGCCAACTAACCTCAGACACAACAATAGTCTTTCGGGCGACGGCCGGCATGTATCCCCGGGCATCGTAAATATAACCGGAGAGGTCGCGGTCAATCTTGTGTGTGATGTCATCGATGGCAGCTACAGCACAGATACCACAGTATCAAATCAAGCTCAACAAGGATTTGTTCTTTATTCATTCACCCCGAAAGACCCACCTGGATATCAGATTGTGCAAGAGCCGATCAATCAGGTTTATCTGCAGTGTTATAATCCACTGTTATCAAGAATAAATTTCAAACTAACAGACCAGTCTGGTTACCTTCTGGATTTAAGACACGAAACTCTGCATATTAATCTGCTTGTGAAATCTTAAGGATTTTCAATCTTTGACAGTCAGGGTGTTCAGAATTATAAGAAATTTATTTTTTACTGAAAAACTGTCAAATTTCTCAATTCTGCAGGGTTAATATACTTTCAGAATCAACCGCTGTGCAAATTCAGTAAAACAAATACCTGTGAAGAATTTTATTCCTGACAGACCCTGATTTCTAATTAATCAAACGAGTATCATATATGTACCAGCATATGAAGGTTTTTATTCATGACAAACAAGCGCTTCAAAAATACATCAAGGAGGTGTTTGTACAATTCCCGGTCAGAACGGTTGATTTGGTTATTGATGTATTCGGTAATGAAGATTTTTTATTAACGCAGGGACAGTTCGATGAACTGCAGCAAAAACGTATTTGCATGATCACATGTGACAGAGATCAGATTTTAAATTACGCGCATTCGTGCATTACACTTAGTCAGCTTAAGAAAATTCTGTTTAACCCTGTGGATCAAATTAATCCAAATCCAGATGCAGATGATACAAGTGAAGATAACCTATCGGATTGATGCAGGTCAGATTAATATGGGGGTAAAATAATTCGAGTAAAATATTTATTTTTTTCTGTCAGTACAACACTTCTACTTTCGATTTCATTTCCACGTACCAGGCCTACATTCGATTTTATTTCCACGTACCAGGCCTCATTTCCCAGTAATTTCATCCTTGTGTTCATCAAGGAGGTTTAACTCACGGTATGATATAATTTTTTTCAACTGTCTCACACCCGTACCGATTACTTTTCTGTGTTCGTACTCTTGGGATAACACTAACCTAATTTTTTTCTATTGCACGAGATAGAGAGACAAATTCATCTAGTTGCTGTTCTTGTACTGTAGCTAGTGATTTATACAACGCTGTTTGCATTCTCTTTATAAATTTATACTGAGCAGGCAAAATATACTGACCTTCTAATGTGGCCTCGTGTAACGCTTCAAAATCAGACATGAATTTTTCAGGATTTAAGTCATCAGATATATTAATTTTATTTTCTTGTAATTTTTTAATAGCAGCAATTACTTGGTTGATATTTTCGTAGTTCATATTTATATAATCATATCTTTAAAACAAAAAATAAACAGTTTCTTGATGAGCGGTTATCAAATCATGGGTCTTGCACTGGCCTGTGTATCTTCACGAAGGTCCTTTCAGACTTTAAGTTCCAAGATTTGATCTTCGGAGACTTTTGTCTTACATATCGTTTCTTGTCGATTCTCGGTATCCTTCGTGATTCGTTTCTTTTTGGCCACATTCTTTCTGAATGTTTTGTTTTTGTGGGACCCATGTGACGTAGAGCTTTCTGCATCGAAGGCAACTGTTTATTTTGGGGGGGCGTTATTCACAGACATACCTCCAGCGAATTCTCTAAACGAAAGCGAGCCGAAATGTTAGAGTATTCAGAAGGCTGCCTGTGTTTTCATGTACATATCCACTCCCGTGAATTAAATCCCGGGGTGATAAAACGTCATCCCACGATTTAACGTGGAGGAGGAGGATATGCACATGAGGGCCCTTTTTAGGTCCCCCAACTTAAAAAAAGCCATAATATCGGCACCGTCGACCCAATTTGTCCGTGACGAGATTCTATCCGAAGACAATGATATGTCACAGGGATGAAAGTCAAGTGAACTAACCACTGCGCGACCGATCGCAATCTGAAGATATAAGATTTAAAAAACATCATATAGGTAACTTGACATTGCTTGGCAGCTGAATTTATTCTGAGCTAGGTTTTAAGTTCTGAACTAGATTTTAAGTTCTGAACTAGATTTTAAGTTCTGATTTTATGAAAATAACATTTATTTGTACTGACAATCAAACGCGGAAGTGTTAATACGAAAATAGACTGCTACTAGTGTGTATACAATAAGACGGTTACAATTGGCTGTGAAAAACTATACAGTTCTGCCCGCCGCTGGATAATACATTTTTACAGGTAATGTGTTGTGCAATCTCCCTGACAAAATATTTACCTGGATTGACAATCGCAAGGTGAAAATATACTGCTGCTACAATTGGCTGTGTAAAAAAATACTATCTATAGTTCTGCTCGCTGATTTACAGGTAATGACCTTGACTCGGGATAACTGTGTCATTGACTTTAGCACAGTCGCTACAGAGTTAACTCCGTTATCTGTATCTACATAAGAAAATATGATCCAATTATTAAACTTGTATGAAAACGTTGATTTGATTATATTTTCTGCAACACGTTGGACCGAACGCGACTGAATATCAAAATACTTGCCAGCCGCGTACATCGACTGAAAAACTCTCTTTTCATCGGTCGCTATATTCAAAGATTTAACCATCTTAGGCCTTCTGCTCCCCCCAGCATTCCCACGTGCAGAATTTTCCCTTTGTGTGATGACTCGTAAATTTTGAAGAGAGTTATTAAGTTTATCTCCGTTAATGTGATCGATCACAAAACCGTCTTTGATCTTCCTAAAGAAACACTCGAATACAAACCTTTGATTTTAGTAACTTTTTCCCCTAGTAGTAAATCTAAGATAACCAGAACTATTAACAATACCAACTGGGGTTTTCAGCAGACAATGTCTAACTATTCCATTACGATTCGCTTCCTAATTCTTGATGACAGGGTGTCGGACAAGTTCTTGGTTCATTATAATAATGTCATTTGTCTAATTTATATTTATCTGAAAACTTAGTTATATAATCGCGCTCGCATTTTAGCATATCATTTTTTATTTTTTTTTTTGTTATAATATCTTTTAAGATCGCGGTATCGCTTACCCCCACGATTTGCGCATAATTGTGTTTTATCTCTGACCCCAACACCACATTGCAGACACGGTATTGGTCCTGAACACCCTCTCCGGATACTTTGGGAATGTTCTCCGCAGAATTCTTTTTTGCATGATTTGTTACAGACAGTCACAGACCCCACTCTGAGCCACTTGCAATGGAGTTTGAGAGATTACCTGCAATCAAGCCCAGAAAGGTTTCTAGATTTGATCTTGACAGACTAACCCCTGGTTCGCGAAGACGAGCTTTAACTGATCTGTTTGATATTATCAGAGATGCCAAAAAAGAATTTCGTAAAGATGGAACATCTCATGTGTGGTCCACATTCAAAATTATACCCGACACTGATGAAGTCATTGGTGCTACAATGAATGATGCACGAGCGAAAACAATTATCGATTACCTTGATATTCATCAAGACAACCAGAAATACCATTTCAGAATAAAGTTTATTGTGCGCTCGGATGATGATACTTGGATTATTCGTGACAAACATGATCCTGTCCTTGCTGGTGGAAAAACCGCTCTGTTAAGTAAAGATTCCAAACCAGGAATGCTGACTGGAATTGACAAACCATATTACGCTCGGGCGTATCCTGTAACAGCGGTTATTTATGGAATTTATCCGATAAAAAAAAAACAACATAAATAAACTTAGCCCGATGAAATTTTTATCCTTGACTTTGTCAAGGTTAAATTGTGTAGCCGAGCGAGTAATAGAACATTTTAAAAATGCAAAGCGTGGAAACGGTTTAACTGATCTGCGACGTGAAAAAATAAACAAATGGGCTGTATCGGTTAAGGATACAGGAGCGTCAATAAACGATGTTGCTGAATTATCAAGTAAATTAAAATTTCCAATGATAATAAAAACATTGACGGCAGAGGTTTTATATGAATCAGTGAATAAAGGAAAAGGAACGCCAATTTAAATTATTGACCATAACTCTCACGCTTGGACCAATGCAGTCACAATATTTCCACGAAATCGTGTTGTGAGATATTACTCGTCAGAGAGTTTTTGGGGTGGAATATTTGGTGCTATCAGCCAACTAAGCAAAAACGACCCTGTATCAGTGTGGTTGTTTAAATGTTCCGAAGAAGGCGAGTATGATCAATTTGTAAGACCTAACGGTGAATTATATCGTAAAGAATCTCTCCACGAAGAAATGAGAAAACTCGCACAGAAATATTCAGAAAATACTGAGCAGTTATTAACTAATTGTTTTACAGTCCTGTCAATTGCTGCCCATGCTGCTCGAGAAAGAAATTCATGGAGACCAACACACGCTGAGTTCCCTGAAGATGTCCAGAATAGTTGTATCGAATACGGACACGGCAGTTTGTGGAACACCAAGTATAATATCAGTGAGATGATTTCCGTAGACATGACCACGTGTTATCCTGGAAGTTTTCTTGGGATGGGTGAGTGTGCCGGATATTTTGTGAGGTTTGGTCATCCTTGTCATGAGATGGTCAGAGTATCAATTAATGGTCCATTGCCCGATTTTGATTTGACAGGATTTGCTCGTGTAACGTCGTTTGAATTCACTATGAATCTTCATCCGATTTGTTATGTTTGGTTTGACAGACATTTTTCGGAGAAACGTTGGGCGCCAATAGTGTTATTACGATATATGCTTGACAGTAAAATACTGATATCGTTGACGGTCAGTGAAGCAATTATATCATACCGAAAACAAACTTCGGTTTGGTTACCAACACCGGAGTGTATCAGTCTCGAAGAATGTGCACGAGAATATCCAGATTTATCCGTGGATGTCATTGTTGATATTCTTAAGATTAAACTCAACAACAGTGAAAAAATAGCAAAAGATCTCGGTAGAAGAATAATCGGTAAATTTACTCAAGGTGGTGCATATGATCATAAACGGCATCATTCACGACTGATTATGGATGATGCTGAATTGGATTTTATAATTAATGATGCCACAGCGAGAGATATACTTTGCAATCGGGAAGATGCTTACTTGTCTGACGGAACAAAGTTGGGTACAATTGTTAGTTACATCGAAGGAGAATCACCTCAATACACCCATTTAAGATCTTCGATGCTCGCTTATGTTTCTATAAATTTACTATCGCAAGTAAATAGATTTCCTGACACTGCAGTTAGAGTGCTACGGATTCATTTTATATCGATAAAAAATATTCAGAATTACTGACTCGCTTCACAAGCAATGATGAAACATGGAGTTCATGGAGAATAAAAATGAAATGTTACATTGCTATTGTGAATCCGCTGATATTGAGATTAAAGATAGTTATTGTAAATCAGAATTATCAGAAATATCAAATGCACCAACTGTGTACGATCCAGTATCCAGACACAAAACCGTTTATTTGAACGGGGCGGGGGGGGGGGTCTGGTAAAACAACTCGAGTAATCGAATTATTTCGTGGAAAATCTTCAGATATGATTCTACTAACGCCAACACACAGACTTGCCAGGGAGATGAAACAATGAGGAGTTAATTCTAGTACTTATCATAGTTTTTTCAAATACAGCGGTGGTGTGTGGACTCCAGATCGAATGGGAGAGAAATATATTCCTAAAGTTATTATCTGGGATGAAATATGCACAGTGCCGTTAGAAACATTAAAAACATTTCTCGATTGGCTATTAGCTGTGATTATGTGCGGCGATCACGGTCAGCCACCTCCGTTTGTTGGATTATCTCCACACGATTGGTTGAAGAATTTTGTTGATTATTACGAAGTAGTGACTGATGATCATAGATCTCTCGATGCAGAATTAAAAGAATTTAAAACATTAATCAGACTACAACCGAATAAAATTCAGTGTAAAATTATGCGCGAGGTGATTTCAGAAACTTTCTTGAACGACTTTTGGAAAACGTGGAGACCAAACGATTTGATAGTGGCAAGTGGAAAGATAATCAGAGATACACTTCAACGGCAGTTATTTCAATTACACAAAGAGAAATTCCCAACACTGCCAGTGCCATTGTGTTACAGACCAGCTGATACGAGGTTACAGAATATTGACGTTGATATACCAGGACAAACCGAGAAACAGAATTTAGTATTAAATGATGTTGTTACAGTTGATGTCAATGTTGTTGAAGATGCACTAAAAATGAACAAATCCCCGTGGACGCTAGGATACGCAATGACGATTCATTCATCTCAAGGACTAAGTATCTCTGATACAGTTGTTTGGATCGTTGATGATCGTATCGAGTGGTCAAATTTAGTTTATTTGGCTGTGTCCAGAGTCAGAAGAATATCTCAACTGCGAAGGATTATCTTGGAAGAGTCAGTAGCTGATGAAATTAATAATGAAAACAACAGTGATATAATCAGAAAAAAATTAACCGGTTACAAACAGAGTGACAAAAAAAATAATCGCAATTTTGACCTTGATGTTGAATTTATCATGACACTGAAACAACAGCAGAATAATCACTGTGCGAGCTGTAATTGTATGATGTTATGGCAGTATTCGGATAAACATCCAAAACAATTTACTGTAGATAGAAAAGATAATCGTCTTGGTCATACACGAGAAAATGTGATGCTGACCTGTCTTGAGTGTAATCGAAGTCGTGGTGCTGGCACCCTTGGTGCAAGTTAAGTGATTTAGGCGGTAATTGTGTGTCCTCGGGAATTGCTTGTAATTGCTCACGTGTAAAACCACGTTGAGGAGCAGTTGAATCCAACCTGTAGATTGCTGGTCTACCAGTAGATTTAGTTACGTTAGCTATCTTGTGTGTGGTGATGCTCCAGATAGGATCAGTCGCTCCTTTTTTGCCCTTTTCGAGTTCACCTGGTTCATATAAATATCTCACAGTGACATCACCCAGTATTGGTTGTACTGAAAAATCACGTCGTTGTGGTATATGTTTTTTGGTAATTGCGTTAATAGGTTTCATGTTGGTTGTTCGAGTAATTTCATTATTTAATGCAGCTATCACACCTGGTAATCTTGCAACCCATTCGCGTGATCTCTTGTCCTGAATAAATTCCTTCGCGTATTGATATCCAAATAACCGCTCAGCAAGTGTTCGATTAAATCGTTCAACAATTGCCTGATCACGGTGAATTTCAGTATGCCCTCGTCTGATGGTAACGTTATGTTGTTTCATCAGTGATGATACTGCACCTTGAAATTCTTTACCAGGATCAACCTGTAATAGATTTGGCCATCGTAGAACCACCTCGTTTATAAATTCGTTCAAAAGCACTGGCTACTTCAGATGCTGTTTTAGTCGTTAAAGGCTCCGCATCTTTGTATCTACTTGCAACATCAACTACAGTTAACACGTACTTGTATGTGTTTTGACGTCTTCGGATTTTAATAGTATCGTGTGGTAGAAATAATATATCAGCTTGATGAACTTCATTTGGCACACTAACACTGAAATGTGCAAAGTGAATTTGTTTAGGCGGTGGTTGGTAAATTTGCCATATTGCCTGTTTGGATAACCAAATTTTAGCAGTAACTTGCGCAACTTTTGCTGCTTCAGCGAGTTTACTAATTGCTGCGCTACCTCTCCAATATCCTTTTGGGGAATAATAAATCGACTCCATTATAATTAATTACCAGCACCTAGCGCTAATTTACCTTTCATCGCGGATTTTATTAACCAGCTAGCTAATTTTTCCTTGAGAGATTTATCAGTAATGGAATTTAACGCGTGAATTAATTTTACATCCGTTAGATGCCTATCTTGTAGATTTTTACTTTTATAAGCCACATCATGCGCAAGACACGCCTTATCAATAGCGTTTATCGGATACTCACCTGGTTTGGTTGATCCTGGTCATCAAGTCTGATATCAAGTCTGGTTCCAGGGCCGCAGTAACTATATCCTGGAAGATGTTTTTCTCCTGGATATTTAGCCCACGGAGTACCGGATAGTTTTGTTAATTTTGCTGCAATATCACCTACGTGTTGCTTTTTTTTACTTGACTTTGACTTTGGTTTTGATTTTTCACCTGACTTGCCAGTGGAGATAAATTTAAATTTCTTTGTACCGCATCGTTCACACTTGCCCGTAACCGCAGATTTTTTATTTTTTGTTGTAATGTTTGTTAAATCACTTGTCAGTGTGCGCGCTCTACATTTCACACAATATAAATCAATATTCTTTTATATATTTTCTAATGGAAATCACTGACTTTTCTGCTATAAAACGACGAGAACCAGTTAAACATCACGCAGCATTACCAAATTCTGTTCGTATGATTATAATTGGACCATCTGGGAGTGGTAAAACGCAGTTGTTACTTAATTTGATAATGAAATGGATGAAATGGGATAAATTGTATTTGGTAGCACCATCCGTTGATGATCAACGATGCTACGAAGTGTTAAAGGATTTTAATGAAAGTGCAAAATTAGTAAATGAGAGTGGAGATGATATTACTGAGTTTATTACCGATATTAATGAAGCACCAAGTATCGATTCTATTGATGGATCTGTTAACAATTTGATCGTATATGATGATATTATGTTGGACAAACAATCAAACCCTGCTCGGATATTTTCCAGGGGCAGGCACAAAAACACAGATGTGATTTATGTAACTCAACGATACACACAAATACCAAAAGTAATCAGGGATAACTGTAAGATCTTGATTGTGTTTAACGGGGTTGATACTCATACACAGAAATATACATCAAACTTGGTGTAGCGGTGATATGGATATAAATAAATTTAAAAATTTCTTTAGTCGTGCTAAAATAACCCCGCACGGATTTATAACAATAAATTTACATGATCCTCGAACACGGTATCGAATCGGGTTAGATAAAATATTTAATTGAGCAACAGGGAGGGCAACGCTCTCAATGCGTCACCGACGATCGCGTAATTTTTTTTTTAACAATTTTTTGCGATCCCCCAGGAGGTCTTAATTTGCGAAAATACAGGTGAACCAATTAGAGCACATGTGTCAAACTCAAGGCCCGCGGGCCACATCAGGCCCGGCGTACAATTATATCCGGCCCGAGAGAGAATTTTAGGCAAAAATATTTTTAATGGCCCTGCGATATAAAGTGCAAATCAAATTCCCTAATTAGCAGCCTTGCCAAACATCCAGCTCTGACAAATTGGCATAAGAGCGAAAATGGGTATGCCAATGATTTTTTATTATTAAAACTTTTTTCTGTTTTAATTTATATTAATGTGTAAAAAAGGTTTAATTTTCCGCTTATTGAATGTTTATCCTGTTCGGCCCGCAACCTTACGTGTGATTTGAGTTTTGGCCGTCTGAGCGATTGAGTTTGACACCCCTGAATTAGAGGTTGTTCGCCCTCCCTGCTGCTACTATTGTCTTAGTCTTTTCATCACGAATCGATTGATGCTTATTCAGCCTGAGTGTTTGTCTCTTTGGAATCGCGTTAAAAAGATTCCCTGAGGCTTGCCTCTTTTAGACACGCCTTTGTTTTAAGTAAAGTGTAGAAAAATTAGAAACTTAATACCTAAAGACTGTCCCTTGATTGTTACATCATAAAAAAACCCACATACAAACCATCGGTTGAATCCACATTTCCTTTTATATCTCATTTTATATACGATAGTACGGTATATATTCGCTTACAAGCCGAGTCAAACTTCAAACAACAATGATCCTGATCTGCCGTCACATAATAGAACTACCGATCAGGGTCTATGCTGCTTATCCTACTGATCAATCCAAACAAACTACACAGGCCCAAATCTGAAGCTTTGTATATTGCTTGTTTCACGCAGCTCTGTACGCAAGACATACATGAGACAATCACCTTCACAGTGCCTCTTTCACTCATATGAAGTGGATCAATCGTATACATGGTGGCTTATTTGGCTCTCTGTATACCACAGTCACAAGACTGCCATTGCATGTACTGTCCACGAGCCCAACTTCTTTCTAACGTATTCTAACTGATCTGGGCTGCTCCAAGCGCTTATATAACTTTATTTTCGAGTTTTAGTTTTAAAACTTTTGATTACTGTTTTGTGGTGCTTTTTTAATGCGGCCAGGTTTAGGTAATAAAGTGGGAATTATTATAAATGCCTATTTCTGCGTACCATCAATCATTTGGTCTCGAAATCCAACGCCTAAACCACCTCATCTATTTGAGTCAAATATTTATTTCCATAGCAACAAACCCATGTAAAAACAGATTGTCTCTGACTTCAGCGTTTACGATGGTAGTAACGTATTGTTGGTTTCAGTATCTCCTGGAGCTGAATTATTGTTATCACCCACCAGTATTTGTTCTAATACACTCTGCATGCATATGAACCACTCCCACCCCTAATCCCTCAGTTATGTGTATATTCCAAAGTCGTACTATTTTCCTGAGAACGTTCTAGAATGCAAATAATATGAAAGCTTGCATTTGAAATAATAGATAGGTCATTAGAGTAAAAGCGTTCGATCATACACATACGTCATCGGTACATAACCAACACCATTGTTTTGGTTGGATTGACATTGTCGCTGGTTTTTTTGTTTATACCCATTTTGGTGTACCTCAGCAGAGAAGATTAAGTGCCCCAAATGGAAAAAAGTATTGTATTTTTGTATTTTTATGCAGTGGTAAGTAAAGTGGTCCGGCAATAAGTAGATAACTAACATGAATTTGGCATATGATTTAATAAGTCAGCCATTTTTTTGTTTTATTTGTTGCGCCAAATGTTTTCTTCCTTTCATATATTTAAGCAGTGCTCACAAAGAACTCCCATTAGTCGTCTACTCCTCTTTGCATATAATTTTGAAACTGTTGGCAAATCTTTAGTGTGGACGCATACCGTAATGATTAAGATAATACTGTACTGACTTGGTAACTTGGTACCGTCACAAATATATAAAATACAATATATTCTAGTGATTTAGATAAGATGCAGGTGAACATATTAAAATAATAATGCTGAAGTCAACAACAGTTCTGAAAGTTAGATGGATTTAAACAGCACAATATGAAGAAGCCAACATTTACATATTTGGCATACGAAAGTATATAAACTTGTATGCATGCGGATAACATTTTAGTATCATTTGAAGCCCTCATAAATTTTATAATGTCTATTTAAGAAAGACAGAGACAGAACTTATGAAGGACAGTCGTATTTAAAACAAAATTGTATACTCAGTGTATGAAGCTACTATAATGGCAAAAGTTTGACGTAAATCTGAAATCACCCGAATGTCTGAGAGAACTGTTGGAAATAAAAGAAACTGTTTCAGATTGCCGCCTTATTAGCTTGTTCATAAAAGTTAAAGCCAAATTGTTAAGTAGGAAATATGTTCTCGGGGTTTTAATTTGGTTTCAAATGACTGGCACCTAACATTATTTAAGATAACTTTGCTACAATCCTGCTAGTGCAGTTGTTTACACATATTGCAAATAAATATGGGAGCAGAGTAAAATGGACAAAAAGAAAACTGAAATGAACTTAACTGAAAGAACTGTCATCTCAGTAATATATATGCACATTATGCAAGAAAGATCTTCACATTCAAGAGTCTATGTTAATCGTGGATAATCATTAGCAAGTAGACATTGAAAATATATAACGATAGGTATAAATACAATTCGACAGTGATATATATATTTTTTCTTAAATACTGTTGAGCTCAAAAAGTGAAAAGATATAAAGGCTCTGACGTATATGATGTTTTCAGAGAATTATTACGATAACATCTGAAGAAAATATACACTTTCATAAAGGAAACGAGAGTAGTGAAAGGGGGCACTCTACGGACAATGGGAATTAGCATTACAGGGACCCCTGGGTCAATCTACGGACAATGGAAATTTAACATGGCGAAAAATCGTGGGTCAATCTACGGACAAGGGGAATTTAACATGGGAATAAATCGTGGGACAATCTACGGACAAGGGGAATTTAACATGGCAATAAATCGTGGGTCACTCTACGGACAAGGGGAATTTAACATGGGATTTTTTTTTAAATTTTAAAAAAAAATTTTTAAAAAAGGGGTAGGCAATGGAAAGGCTATCTCTTTTCGAGAAATATGGCTGGCCCTGAAAAGGGCCTTTGGTTTATGTTAATATGCCCTTAACATAAAGGGCATTTGCGACATCTTCTTGTCCTCAAACTTCGTCTTACAGCAGGGCCATACATCAGAGTCCTCTTGAGGCAACCTTGTCTCTCTATATAGACTCTTCTTATCCACAGACTGCTGTTGGTCCTGTAGACAACGGTCCACTTGGATCGGACATACATGAGCATGTCCGTCCTGAACATCATTGTTGACACAAGGGTTGAAGATTCAACGTCGGTCCACATGTTGAGGCTCCGAGAATAGGTGAATCAATGCAGTGAACTGCGCTTATTTATAGGGACAGAAAGGATTGAAACGGATTGAGTTCATTCACCAATCCGAACACGCGTTACAGAATTCAGTCAGCCCGCATCCAATCCGAAGAGAGCAGTCTGTGACGTCACGTAGTCAATATAGATTCGCTAGCGCTTGTGTGCAGTCAATCTATGCGATAGTGATTCAACATGACGGAAACTCAGAAAACGATCCAGTGGGGTGCACCAGCAGGGGAGACCGCCCAAGGGAACCCGGACTTACTTTCAGAAGAGGTGAATTGGGATTTTGTGGATTTTCTCTCCTCGCAAGAATTTGTTCCGGAACCTTCGTTACCTTCTTCATTACCGCAAGTGGAGAATTTTAGACAGAGACAGAAAGAAGAATTGGAGAAATTTATACAACGACAAAAGGAAGCGGAACAGGCTTTTCTCCTACAGCAACAGCAACAAGAAGAAGAGGTAAGAAAAAAACAACAGCAAGAAGAAGTAGCAGCAAAGAAACAAGAGGGTGAAAATCAAACGGTCACGGTACTGTTGGACATTTTAGCGGAGTTAAGAAGTCTGAAACAAATGTATCAGACTTTTTTATCACGACCGAAGAGAATACGACCTTCCCGAGCCAAACATGTCAACCCTGTGACTAAGCCTATCGTACCACCCTTAGTGATTTCAACCCAATCATTATCATCATTACGCAGTCCAGAAGTAGGCCTTGGCCGTGGCAAAGGCTTAAGGCAGTTAAAATTGATTGCTTAAACTCACCCCTGCACCATAAAGAAAAAAAGGCCCTTTTCAGGGCCACCCACATTTCTCGAAAAGAAATACAATTTCAATTTGCCAATAACTCAAAAAAAACTCACCCATTTTACCCTTATAGTACGTGTCTGTGTATGAGTGCGTGAGTGTAGCTTCTTATTTTAAAATCAAAACTCAAAGACTCTTACCTTATATCATTTATTTATTCTTTTCTCCATTTTTTACAATCCAATTGACAATTCACAACTCAACACTTTAATAAAAAGTTCATTGATTTCTTCTTTTCTCCTTGTTTAGTCTCTCTGTTTTTTGAATTTCTTCACCGTCACACTCTTTTCCTCTTCTTCTTCCTCCTCGCTTTCTTCCCTTCTTCTTTTTTTCTCCTGTTTCTTTTTCTTCACCTGTCTTCTTTCTTCCTCAGAAGAATCCCTCTCTTCCTCTGAAGAATCCCTCTCTTCTTCTGAAGAATTCCTCTTTTCTTCTGACTCCTCTTGTTTCTTTTTTGGGCAATCTGGAGACCAATGTCCTTTTTCTTGACAATAATAACAGGTATCTTGACTTTTGTCTTTTTTATCCCCTGTTTTTTTTCTTTTTTGACGGTCTGGACACTCTGAAGACCAATGCCCTTTCTTCTGACAGATATAGCAAGTATCTTGACTTTTATCTCTAAAGGAAGGAGAGTAGTCCGTAGGCTGGTCTGAAGAGAATTTTCTAATGACCCCTCGCAAAGCTCTGACGAAACGTTCCATCTGGTTAGTCTCTTCCATCGTTGTGCTCGGCTTGAGAGTGAAATGAATAGTGAAAGGACAAGACACACACCCTTTTATATACGCTGGTCTGCTATGACTATAAAGTAGTTTATGGTGTTTGAACTTGAGTCATTTGACTTTTTGCTTTCAAGATGAAACGATCCCATTCATTCGAGAAGAAAGAAGAAGAAGAAAGTAAGAGGCAGAAACGTGATCTATCGCCTCGTACCAGGGCTGAAATCTTGGCACAAATTCATGCCAGTGATTTTGAAGAGGACATGAGTGAACCAGAATCCCAACCCTCTAAACCAAGTTCACCACCATTAGTCAACCCTGAAAAGTACTATTCCATTCGAGAGACGGAAAAGCGCTCCTCTAGAAAATTTAGAACTATGGCTTACAAATACACGGTGAAGTTTAAAGATTTCAAGGCTGAAGTGCCGTTAGAGAAAGCAGAAGTGTTCATCACCGAGGTGTGGGATTCTTTGCTCACTGCACTCAAGCGACAATGTCAACCCAAAGAAGACGATCGCTTGAGACTTTCCATACAACACGACGGTTTGAAATCCCCTGTTTGGATCGAGTTTAGCACCCCTGCAGAATTGACTGCTTCCAAAGTCATGGACAAGATTCAACACGTACAACAATCTAATGATCAGTTTGACATCACCGATGGTAAAGCCACACTGGACATGACCCACGTCTCTCCTCCTCAAGGGACAGGACGCAAAAAGATGTTATTGGTGGACGACCTTCGCAACACCAAAAAGAGTCTCGTCCGAATTAACAACCCTCATGACCAGATGTGTTTAGCCCGTGCCATCGTGGTGGGACGAACCTATGCCAACAAGAACGACACGGTAGAATGGAAAAGAACCTGGGACACTATTCAACGTTCCGACCGAGCCAAACAACGAAACGAAGCAGAACTCCTGTTACAACAAGCCGGACTGCCCAAAGACACACCCTGTGGCATTCCTGAGATGCAAAAATTGCAAGATGCCCTAGCTCCACGCTACACCTTGAAAGTGCACCCTCAAGAAGTGCGCGGACCTCTGTTGTTTCGAGGCCAAGATTTTAAGGACGGAAAATACATTCACCTTTATCATCACGATGACCATTTCGATACCATTACCAGTATCACTGGATTCCTGGGATATGATTATTATTGTGAGAAATGTGACTATGGTTATAATAATCGAGAGCAACACAAACATTGTGGATGGAAATGCTCAGGATGTTTGGCCTCTCCACCCTGTCTGAGCGAAGAACCAGTGCCTTGTTCCACTTGTCTGCGCACGTTTGTTAGCCCTACCTGTTACCAACAACATTTGAAGACACAAGGTTCACAGAAGAAATGCGCTTGTCAACTCCTGAGATTGTGCCCTACGTGTGGACAAGGCATACGTACCAATAATACCAAGGCACACGTATGTTCAGGAAAGAAAAAATGTCACATTTGTCACCACATCGTGGACTTGGAACACGAATGTTACGTGCAAAAATACCAACCCCCACCAGAGAAAGAGGACGGTCACAAGAAGAAAGGCAATTTCATCTTTTTCGATTTCGAATGCATGCAAGAGACCGGCATTCACATTCCTAATTTTTGCGTGGCTCATCGAGCGTGCGAGAAGTGCATTCAAGAACCTATCTTCAGTCATTGCCCTCACTGTAGCAAGATTCCCGGAGGGCTTGAAAAAATCTTTCGGGGACCAAACACGTTAGCCGATTTTGCCCAATGGGTCTTAGACCCCGTCGACAAGACGTGGAGCCAAGAGGACATCGAACGTTACGAAGATTGTCATCGTCATGCCACGGTGATGGCTCACAATTTCTCCGGATACGATGGACAGTTTCTTCTCAGATGCTATACGGAACAAGGCACCGAGCGTCCTAAAGTGACTTTGAACGGAGCCAAAATCATTTTCATGCAAGTGGGACAAGTACAGTTTAAAGATTCGATGAGCTATTTGGCCATGCCTTTGAGTCGAATGCCTAAAACGTTTGGAATGACAGAAATGGCTAAAGGGTACTTTCCACACTTTTTCAATACGGAAGCCAATCAACATGCCGTTCTACCCCATTTACCAGAGGCTCACTATTACGACCCCGACAACATGCGTACCGAACAACGAGAAGCTTTCTACGCTTGGTACCAGATTCACGCCTCGGACCCTTTCGACTTTCAGGAAGAAATGCTAAAGTATTGTCGTTCCGACGTGGACATTTTACGGCGTTGCTGTGGAAAATTTCGAGAACTGTTCATGGAACACGGAGGGGTCGATCCTTTGAAAGAAGCTTGCACCATTGCCAAAGCGTGTTCCTTAGTGTATCGACAACGATTCATGCCTGAAAACACCGTGGCTGTCATCAGTCCTCAAACGACCCACTTTGTCAAACGTCAATACTCGGTCAAAGCCCTACGTTGGTTACATTACTTGTGCGACAAGGAAGACAAGTGGATTCAGCATGCTCGCAACGGAGGGGGCGAAAAGACCATCGGAACGTATTCGGTAGATGGCTGGGACTTAGAAAACCCCAAGATCGTGTACGAGTTTAACGGTTGCTTATTTCACGGATGTCCTGTTTGTTACCCTGACCGTGGCACTAAAAATCAGTTTTTGCAACGAACCATGGAAGACTTGTACCAGGACACTTGTCAGCGTCGCCTAAAGTTAGAACAGCAAGGATACCAAGTGGTGGAAATGTGAGAACACGAGTACGATCACCGTATGAAAACCGATCCCGAGTTTAAACGCCTCGTGGAAAGTTACCAGTTCATGGACCCGCTGAACCCGAGGGATAGTTTGTACGGAGGAAGGACCAATGCCACCTGTTTGCTGTACCAAGCCGACGAAGAGAAAGGAGAAGAAATCAAATACTTGGACGTGTGTTCGCTGTATCCCTACGTGTGCAAATATTGTCGCTTTCCTGTAGGGCACCCGCAATTGTTGACGGAACACATCGACCTGAAAAACATTCGACAATACGAAGGCTTGATCAAGTGTAAAGTTTTGCCTCCCACGAACCTATACCATCCCGTCTTACCTCACCATTGTCAAGGCAAACTGATGTTTCCCTTGTGCCGTACTTGTGCCGAAACGTGCAACCAAGACCAACCTTGTCAGCACACCCAGGAAGAACGGGCCTTGACGGGAACCTGGGTCAGCGTAGAATTGTTCAAAGCTCTGGACATGGGATACCAACTGTTAGAAGTGTACGAAATTTGCCACTTTCCCAAGACACAACAATACCACAAGGGTGATCCCAGTCAGAAATGCATTTTCGCCGACTACGTGGATGCCTTTTTGAAACTGAAGCAAGAAGCCAGCGGCTATCCTTCCTGGTGTCACACTCCCGAAGACCAAATACAATTCAAAGAGAAATACTACGAACAAGAAGGCATCACTTTAGACCACATCGAGAAAAACGAAGGCAGGCGATCGTTTGCCAAAGTGATGTTAAATTGCTTGTGGGGTAAAATGGCACAACGACCGTGTTTACCGAAGACGGAATATTTGACAGAACCTTCCCGCTACTTCCAGATGATTCACGACAAAACCAAATACATGAAACACGTGGACGTCGTTCGAGAGAATTTGATCTTGGTCAATTACGAAGAAGATCTGGACTTTGTACAAGACGACCCTTTTGGAAATGTCATCATTGCGGCTTACGTGACAGCCCATGCTCGCTTAAAATTGTACGAAGCTTTAGAACTGTTAGAAGAACGCGTCCTGTACTTTGACACGGACAGTTGCATTTACGTCCATCACCCGATTCAACATCACCCTAACATCGAAGGAGACCGTTTAGGAGCCTGGACAGACGAGCATCCCGACGACAAGATTCTAAGTTTCGTCAGTGGCGGTCCCAAAAATTACGGCTACGAATACCGGGACAAACAAGGAGAAGTGCACACGACGTGCAAAGTGAAAGGACTGACTCTGAATTATCGTACCAGTCGAGTGGTCAACTTTGGGGTATTGAAAGAAGCCTTGCAATCGGGAGAGGATGGAAACTTTAAAGTGACCACCTATCAACCGAACAAGATTGTACGTTTACCCACTCACCACATCGTCAGTCGACCCTTGGAAAAAGTCTATCAAATCGTGTACCAGAAGCGAGTTCGACTTCCCAATCATTTCACCTTACCGTATGGACACGTTGGTATAAAACATTGGTTGTAAGAGGATAGTTACCCCACCAGAAAGATGACTTCGCCACAGCAAGAATCGAGTGAGAAACCCGATGAGAACTCCAAGTTCAAACCCTACCATTTTCCAGTCTTCTTACCTGACTATTGTGATTGTGCCCGTCGATTGGACACGTTTCAGAAATGGCCTACGGATAGGGAAGGATTACCTTCTTCGCATGTTTTAGCTAGAACAGGATTTGTCTACTTGGGACCTGAGTCAGGATTGGGATACGAGGTACAGTGTTTTGCTTGCGGACTGAAGTTACGAATGGATCTATGTATCTATAAAGATTCAGCTATTCTGGAACATACTCGATGGTCTCCGCACTGCCCTTACCTTTCTATGGCCTTTCCACCCATCACACTACGGTACAATGTTGACGGTACCTTAGAGACGGTACCTTCCGAAACAAGACATAAAAAACGTAAAAAAGGAAAGATGTACAAGCTGGAGACTGCATTGCGACTAGTATAAAAAGGGGGCTATGGTCAAGATCGATAGTTCATTGTGACTACCAAGACCGAGCGAACAAGATGAATACTTTGAAAAAGACATCGTTTCAGTTTGGGGATTGTAAAAAAGTTGTATCTTCCTCTAGTGTGACTAATATTGGATGGATAAGACCCAGGCTTTGCGACGGAAAATGTCCGGAAGGAAACTGCGATTGTCCATGTGGTTACCATTGTAATTGCGTAACGGAGTTTGCAGACGAGTGCGATTGTGAGCCTTGCGATGGGACCGATGCTGTACGTTGTGACCTGAGCGATGCCGTAAAGCATCATGGGAACTTTGTTCTCACTGCCCCTGTCATGGAAAGTGATGCTGTGCGTGTCAAACCTGAGGGATGCGAAAGCGATGCCGCTCGTCCTCTTAGACATTTTACCGGGTTTAAAGGGGAATGTCAACCTTCACGTTTACCTCCCTACGGATGTCATCCAGCCCTGAGCAAACTCCTGTTCCTGTCACCCAACCCTCATCGAAACGAACCTGTGAAAGACGAATATTCGTTCCCTGTGCGTTTGTCGGAATACTGCGACTTTGAAAATCGTCTTCAATCGTTCAAAGGAAAATGGCCAAAGTATCTGGGAGGACCGACCCCCGAAGAATTAGCCAGAGCCGGATTTTTCTACTTGGGCGAAGGAGATAAAGTCAAGTGCTTCAGTTGCGGTGCGTCACTTCACCACTGGGAACCGCAAGATTCGGCCTACGTAGAACATGCTCGATGGTCACCGAATTGTCATTACTTACCTTTAGTGGGACCGAGACATTGAAGTAACTTCTTACCATAATAATCTGTTCATGGATACTTTACAAGAGAACATTCGTGCTTTGCCTGTGGAGTTGAGAGAACGTATTTATCGAGAGCTGGTCAAAATACAAGTGAAACGTAAAGAACAATTGCATCCGTTACGTCACCGGTGTTTGAACCACTGGTACCTGAAGGCTATACAAGGATTGATTCAATTGAAAGTGTTCCATCGGACAGACATTGATCAACGATCCTCTAGTTTTAAAAAGGATTGGTTTGGTATGGACGATTGTAGTTACATCATTGTAAACGTACTGCATCGAATTCCAGAGGAAGAGTTAACGAATTACCAACATCTTGAACACAATGTCAACTTAGTGAAAGAGGAAACTTCTGAACGAATTGTAATGTGTAAATTAGTGACTCAACGATTTAAATTCGACACTGAAGTGAAACCATGTTTGTGCAAAGAGTACATTTCTTGTGTCAGACCAAAGAGGATTTAGTATGACCTATTCATGGATACTTTGCTAGAGAACATTCGTGCTTTGCCTGTGGAGTTGAGAGAACGCATTTACCGAGAGCTGGTGAAAATACAAGTGAAACGTAAAGAACAACTGCATCCGTTACGTCACCAGATCTTTAACCACTGGTACCTGAATGGTATAAGAGAACTGATTCGTCAGAAATTGTTTCAGTGGTCAGACCTTGTTCAAAACTTTGAGGTCGCTAATGATCGACATGTTCATAATTATGGTTACTTCGAGATTCACCTACAGCAATACATTGAGGAAGACAAGGTAAAGGATTACCAACATTTGTTACGTGGAATCTACTTAGCGGAAGAGGAAACTTCTAAACGATTTCTGACGTTTCGGTTACAGTATGCAAGTTTTAGATTCCCTACTGGAGAACGAAGATCTCTGGCTAGAAAGTACGTGTATTGCATCCAAAAAAAAGAGAATATAAAAACAGGCTGCCATGCCACGGTTTATGTCACATGTCATCCAACAGATTCCGTGGAAGGAACTCAATGACCATATTCAAACCGTGGATCATTACCATCAATTATTACAAGAACTGTATCCATTCAATTTTGGACGACAAGTGGTGTGTGTTTTAGTGACTTGTTTTCTGGGATTTCGTTTACCAGCCGATTCTTTGTGGACTCTTTACGATCAGTACTTACCACCTCCATGGCCTTAAATGGTCACGAAAAACTTCTTTTGCTCAAAGCCTTGCGTTTTCATCTGGATACTTCTCGACCTCAACAGGAAAAAAAGATTCGTCAACTTTTAGCTACCCAAGACGTGTATGACGATGTGTGTGTAGCTTGTGACTTACATCCCCATTGGACAGATGTCCGTGCCTGGAAAGAATGGGATTTTGAGGCTTGGACCAAGAAGTGGCCCAGTATGCACGAGAGTTGTTCAAGGAAAAAAGTTACTTTTCAACCCGTGTTAGTAACGGTGCCAGAAGAAGAACCCGTCACCCAGGACAGGACTGTCGTGGACAGACCTGAAAGACCTTTTCGGGAGGACACTTGTGTGACTTTACCCCCTGTTGAACTGGTTAGAACATTACCCAAAACATGTGGTTGTTGTACAGACACTTGTGTTTATTCCACGTTCATCGTTATCATGTGCCTTTTATTCTTGTACTTAAGCCTTTGGCTTTTATGTATTTTTGTCTTTCGTATTCATGTTTGAAACATTCAATAAACGTGTTCTGAAAAAGTATATAAACTCTTGTCTTGTTTGTTTTTTCGTGTCACAAGTGACATTTTTCACACCATGGCTACCTCTGCTGTCTCTGCTCCCTCTTCCTCTACTGTCAAAGTCATCGACGAACACTTAGATCGTGCCAGTTGGGAGGCTTTGTATCTTCGCCATCCCTTTAACATGCTCATTGCTGGACCTAGCGGTTCAGGCAAAACCGAATTCGTCAAACGTTTGATCGAACATAAACATCATTTGATCGATCGGCCCCCTCAACGGATCGTGTGGTGTTACAAAGAGTGGCAATCGGCGTACAGCCTCTTGCAAGAAAGTCAAGGCCATTCCATCGTGTTTGTGGAAGGCATTCCTAAAGAAGACGACGGCATCGTCTCTGACTCCCGTCAACCCCATTTGGTCATTTTCGACGACATGTTAGGAGAAGACGAAGAAGAAATTAAATTGTGGTTCACGCGCAAAGGGCATCACCGTAATGCCAGTGTCGTTTACATCACCCAAAATTTGTTTCAACAAAGTAAAGCCCATCGCACCATCAGTCTCAATGCGCATTACGTGGTCTTGTTTAAAAGCCCTCGAGATAAATCGCAAGTGCAAGTCTTAGCCAAACAGTTAGGAACGCCTTGGCTGACTCAGGCGTACGACGATGCCACTCAAACGCCACACGCCTATTTACTCGTCGATTTGAAACCTACGACCCCCGAGGATTTGCGATTTCGTACCCACTTGTTTCACCACTGGTGCCAAGACGGAGGGCCTGTCCTGTACACGTCTCCGTCCTCGACTTCATTTCACTCCCCATGAAAAAAATCTATAAAAACCTCAGACCCTTTTTCGTCTGTCTCACACAGTGTGAACATGACGTCCCTTCAGTCCCATAACCAGTACCAGTACCAGTACCACCGGTACCCGTGACCAAGACAGAAAAAGGAAAAGAAGAAGAAGAAGAAGGGTTTCAAACTCCACCAGAAATAGTACGCAAGTTAACAACACCACCTACCTCCAGAATTGGATGGATTAAAAAGATGATGGCCACCCCTTCTTCCTCACAAGAGAAAAAGAAGGTGAAGACAGAAGTGAAGACAGAAGTGAAACAAGAACCGATATCCCCCGCTCAGACATCCTCCTCCTCTTCGACACCTATTGCCGGCCGCACACGCAAAGCCTTGCAATCCAAGAAAATACCCCAAGAGAAAAAGAGTAGCCTCTTCCAAGAGTGGGTACCTTATTAACACACAAACACAAAAAATGGAAAAAGTCTTAGCTAGCATTTACTACGATCCCTCGCATCCTGCAGGTTACGCAGGAGTTCAAAAATTGTATCGTGCTGCCAAAACGCGACTGAAAAGTCTCCGTTTACCTCAAGTGCAACGATGGTTACAAGAACAAGCTACCTACACTTTGCACAAACCCATTCGACGCAAGTTTGCCAGAAGTCGCACCCGAGTGGAAGGCATCGATCATCAATGGCAAGCCGATTTAGCCGATGTCTCTCATTTGGCCAGCTACAATCGTGGTTACAAATATTTGTTTTGTGTCATCGACGTCTTTTCCAAATTTGCCTGGGTCGTGCCCTTGACTTCCAAATCGAGCAGCGAGTTAGTGCGAGCCCTGCAACGGGTGTTGAAACAAAGCGGTCGTCGCCCTCTTCGATGGCAAACGGACAAAGGCACCGAATTTCTGAACCAAGCTTTCCAAAAAGAATTAAAGAAACGTGACATTCATTTTTTTACCACCGAGAATCCCGAAACCAAAGCCAGCATCGTGGAACGTTTTCAACGCACTTTGAAAGAACGCATGTGGAAATATTTTACGCATCACCACACTCTGAAGTACATCGACATCTTACCGCACCTGGTGCAAGCGTACAACCAATCTTACCATCGAAGCATCGGACGTGCCCCGCAAGACGTGACTCCCGACAACGAAGTGCTGGTGTTCGAGCGTCTGTTCGGTACGTCCCCGACGAGGGCTGTCCCCAAGAAAAGTGGAGAGTTGACCGTAGGAGATTGGGTGCGCATTGGCAAAACCAAACGCACTTTCGACAAAGGTTACTTACCTAACTGGACGACCGAACTGTTTCGCGTCACTGGACGAGTACATGGCCGTCATCCTGCCGTCTATAAATTGGAAGACATGAACGGAGAAGTACTCAAAGGAACGTTTTATTTGCCCGAGTTACAACGTGTCACCAAAAAAGAAGACGACGTGTACGACATCGAAAGCATTCTCGAACGCAGAACCCGTAAAGTGGGCAAACGACGTGTCAAAGAAGTCAAAGTACGTTGGAAAGGATATCCACCCAGTTTCGATTCTTGGATCGACGCTTCGCAAGTCATCGACTATAAAAAGAAGAAGTGACCATCATGCCCTTTCACACATCAGACGCAGCTACGTTGACCACTCCTTCTTCCCCTAGTTCTTCTGTGCAAGATTTACAAAACAACCCTTGTGGGTGTGGTGTGGAGAACGTGTGCCTAAAACGCAAATCGTCTTTTTCTGCCAAATCTTCGTGGTGTATTGTGTCATCGGGGCAGCCATCGCCAATTTGAGTTTGCAACAAGGAGACAAACAATTGTGGACCATTTTATTGAGCAGTTGCATCGGCTACCTGCTTCCCAATCCCTCCCTGAAATTCTCCTCGAACGGGAACGTTGTGTCCAGTGCCAGTCACCACTCCAACAACCACAACCAGAACCCCATTTTGGGCGGAGACACGCCTCTGACATCCACTAACCCCTCGGACAGCCACAGAACTCTAGAATTATGAGTCACCAAAACCAATTTTACTTAACCTTACCCAGTGACAGTTCCATGGAGGTGTTTCCCAACAACACGTTGTGCTGTTACACGGCCAAATTACCTCAAGCCATCCCCTTAGATCACGAAGCCCATTGGGAAGTGGCTTTAGTGGAAATGATTCACCCGACCCAAGTCCACAATGTCATTCCCAATCAAAATTATTTTAAGGTGGAAGTTCATGACAAACAATTGCAAGATGAGTTGGATAAGATTGGCACATATACCAATAGAACCTATGATGACAAAACTAAAACGTGGACCTACAACTTGTCCATTCTCCCAGGCTATTATTTCAGTGGTCATCATTTGGTCAGCGCCATAGCCTCCAGGTTTAATGGCGTGTTCCATAAAGCTTTGAGTAATGTCCAAAAAAGTGTCACCCTGGAATACCACAAAATAGCTCGTCGCTTTCTGATGAAATTTTCTGAGGGGTCCAAAAAATTCATGTCTTTCTTATTTTGTCCTGAATTGTTTGACATATTGGGCGGTGACACGGAGCTGAGGAAGATAGGAGAACAAAAAAAAAGCCCCGAATTACCAGTCATTCATGACAACGACTCTTTTGCGAGGTATTTTCGTTTCCCGGTAGAACTGAACCAGGGACTGAATTTGATCTTCGTGTACTCCGATGTGGTGGAATACAACGTGGTGGGACACACCTCCGTGCCGTTACTGCGTGTCATTCCTTTCAAAGTGGATTCTGCCACAAACGCTGACGAGGAAGGTGGAAACACTTATCACGTCCACCGCGAATTTGTCCATCCTCACTATTTGCCGGTCAGCAAGTCGTATTTGGACACGGTCAACATTACTATAAAAGGAGATTTGGGACAAAATATTCCATTCACCAAAGGAAAAGTCACGGTGAAACTCCATTTTCGAAAACGGTTCTCTCACGACTCGTAAGTCATGTATCCAGTGTACCGAGGGGTGGCTCGGCAGCGAGGACACGGTTTAGGAGACATGTTAAAATCGGCCTTTCGTTCGGTGGCCCCGGTGTTGAAACCGATGGTGACACGAGGATTGCACGCCTTGAAAGATGCGGCACTGACACAAGGCAAAGAATTTCTCCAAAATGTCATCATCGACAAACAAAACCCTAAAGAAGCCTTCATGAGGGCTGGCAAAAATGTCTTGCTGCAAACGGGCAAAGACATTTTAGGCCGACGAGACACACCTATAAATGCCCTGCACGCTACCGAGTCAAGCATTCAGCAAGGACAAGGCAGAAAGAGACGACGAAGAAAACACCCTTTCACCAGACTTCAAGCGAGAAAGGCCAAGAAAAGAAGAACCGTTCGAGACTTAGACGTTTTCGATTATTGAAACACAAAACAAAATGATGCACCGAGAGTCTTGCGCCTGTTCCAAGACGGAACTGGATCTGTTTGCCATGCCCCCTACCATGATGACCATGCAAGAATCCCAATGGGTGGAATTTCATCCCGTCTCCTCATTGACCGATTCCGCTCCCATCGAGTTTGAAATCAAAGGACAGCCAGAAGATTACATCGATCTGAATAGCAGTTACTTGTACTTGAAAGTCCAAGTTCTAAAAAAAGATGATAAAGGAGTAGAAGACGATGATAATATAGCTCCCGTCAACAATTTCATGCATTCCTTGTTCAGCTCAGTGGATTTGTACTTGAATAACAAACTGGTCAGCAGCAGCATGGATACATACCCTTACCGTGCCTACCTGGAAAATCTCTTGACGTACGGAACAGATGCCAAGACAAGTCATCTCAATGCCTGTGTGCTGTGGGTAGATGACACACCAGACAAGTTCGACGAAATAGATCCAAGCAATTCCGGCTTTGAGGCAAGAGAAAGCAAAATCTTAGACAAGAAAAGTTTAGAACTGATGGATCGTTTGCATTTGGACATGTGGTTGCAAGAGAAATATTTGCTGAACGGAGTCAATGTCCGCTTGAGACTGAATCGCAGCAGTACCACTTTCCATTTGCAGGCTGCTGATCTTAGTAAGGCTCCTAAAAGCACAATTTTAGAGGCCAAACTCTACGTACGACGCGTGGAAGTGTTACCCAAAGTAGGTAACGACATCAGTCAAACGTTGAGCAGAACGACCGCCAAGTATCCCATACGACGTGTGGAAGTGAAAACGTTCACCATTCCCGCTGGACAGCATTCCATGATTGAAGATCATCTGTTTCAAGGACAGCTACCCAAGCGTTTAATCCTTGGTATGGTCGAGAATTCAGCCTTCAACGGAGCTATCGCTAAAAATCCTTTTAACTTTCAACACTTCAACGTGAAGAAAATCGAAGTCAGTCGCGATGGCAAGACCTTGTGTACCCGACCTTTCGAACCCGACTTTGCCAACAAAAATTACTTGAGATCGTACTTGTCCCTGTACGAAGCCACGGGACAGTTAGGAACCAACACCAGTCACGGCATTGAGTACGACGAATATGACGGAGGCTATACTTTGTGGGCTTTCGATTTCACTCCAGACCAAGGCAGCGACGAGGGACATTTCCACCCTATAAAATCTGGCCAGATTGGTGTGGAACTTCAGTTTGCAGCAGAACTGAAACAGACAGTGAACGTCATCCTGTATGCAGAATTCGATAATACCATAGAAATCAACAGTTTGAGAGAAGTCATTCTAGATTATTAGAAAGCCATGGAAGACTGTTATCCCTCTTTACCTAGTGGAGAAACTTTGGACATGAAATGTGAGGAGACTGTGGAAGAAGAAGTGATCATAATGAAGTCGAGATGGCCAGAACAAGAAGCCCATTTAGTCTCCTGTTTTGCCAAACACTTGGTCGACAAAATAACAGAACTGATCAAGAAAAACTGCTATGGATGTCAAAACGATCATCCCAGTCAAATTCAACACGATAAATGCCTAATGTTGAGTCAAGAAGAAAAATTGGACGAGTATCTGGACGAAGCTTGGAGTCTCATCTCGAACAAAGACGTGTTGCATCAGTGGTATAAAGACTTGCGTGAACATTCTTGTCCACCATTAACCACTCAAGAGATCCATCGTATCGAAGCTGTCCTGAATCAGAGTGAGGAAACAGAACGAATAACCGTTTATTCGTCAGACATTTTCAAGCAAAAAGTCAGAATCGAATTGACGACTTATTATTACCTGTGAAGAAGAAAAAACACAAAACAATGGATACCTGGGAACTTTATTACCTTTTGAACCACAGTTCGTATACGGCTTCTTGGAATCCTGTCGTCTGTGCTAAAGATGAACTCCCTCATCGCAAACCTAAAGACCATCAAGCTTACGTGATCAACACGGACGACAGTCATCTCCCAGGAACCCACTGGGTAGCCGTCTACTTTCCTCAAGAAGGATGTGTGGAATATTTCGATTCGTACGGATTGCCCCCTTTGGAAGACGATATCATTGACTTTATGAGAAGAAATGCTCAAACCACCCGATTCAATAATGTGAAATTACAAGGCACAGATTCCTTGGTGTGTGGACAGTACTGTGTGTATTTTCTGCATCATCGCAGCCTGGGCTATTCCTTAGAACATTTAGTGACTCATTTTAATCCTCGTTCTTCTGCTAGAAACGATGTGAAAGTAGATCGATGGTTTTGTGACCATTATGCTTATCTTTTGTCTCAAGCTAGGAAACGTAGTGTCCATCAATGGCCTAATGATTTCCAAAAGTGGAAATCACAATTTCATTCACAACGTTGTCAACCCTGTTCAAAGTAGATTGTATTTGAAAAAAAATGTTTGTGATTTGAAAAAAATTGTTTGATGTTATAGTGTTGGATTATTGTTAAAAATGTTGTTGTTTAGTGTTAAGTGATTTTTGAATAAAAAAATGTTGTGTTTAGAAAAAATGCCTTTGTCTTTTGTTTAGCTATAAGAATGTTGGATTGATGCTCTTTCATTTCTTACTATCCCTCTCATGAACGTTGCGGCTCGAAAACCGTGTGGGGATGTTTTCCTTCACGTCCGCGCTTTAACTTTAAGAACCGGGTTGTTCCCAGTCTAACCATCCATTGTCGACTCATCCTCCTAAGAAGATGTGCTCCAAACTAGCTAAGCTCAACGAAGCCTACGTGAATTTGCATAGGGTCAGACACAGTCTGATACCGAAGCCAGAAGAAATAGAGAATGTGAGAATGTTAAAAATCACTGAAGACCTGATAGAAGAGCTCTTCCGAGAAGAAATGAACAGGGAAAAAGAAGAATGGACAGAGAAGTACAGACTTCAGAGACAGCAGCAACAGCAGCAACAGCAGCAACAACCTGAAGCTGACAGAGGCTTTGTCGATTGTCGTATCGACACCAAAGAATTCTTCTTCTCTTTCCGACGAAGCAGACCTATCGCCAGAAAGTCTATCCTCAGAGGACATCGCATTCTTAGAAACTAAAAAAGAATGCCATAGCAAAACAAAAAAAAACAGCCCTTTTCAGGGCTAACCAATACTCTAGAAAAGAAATAACGATCGATTTGCCAATGTGTGTAGATAGAGTAGTGTGAAAATAAACACTAACTCTTTCTTAAAAAATGTGAGGGTATGTGTTTGTGTGATTGTGTTTGTAAGTGATAAAGTAGGTTGGTGTGGATAGTAGATTAAAATGATGTTGGGGTTTTTTTGGGCTGTTTGAGGTGTATATTTGGGGTTAGATTGGATTGCCTTGAGTATGTGGATAGTCTATTGAAGTGATTTATAAAAAATTTTATAATAGTGATGGGTAGCATAAAAAAGTGGGTGAGTGTTTCTTTTAGGTCCGCGCGTTGTTGTTTTTTTGGTCATGATCTAGGTAAGATGAATTTTATGTTATTAGGGGATGTTTTCCTTCAGGTCCGCGCTTTCAGTATAAATTGAAACTCGTTCGGCAGTCCAGCTACCCTTGTTGATTGATCAACACCAAAAATGAACACGAGACTGGAGAAACTGTTGGAGCTTCATGTGCATCTGGAATATGCCAGGCGTATATTAAATGAACTGGTTAGTTAGTTAGTTAGTTGGATTATAGTGGTTTTCGTTCTTTTGAACATGTACCACTTTTTTATTCACGCACTGCGTGATTTTTAATTACTCCTGGGGGAAGGAAAAGGAGCCTCATCCCCCAGGCTTTTATGTACTCAAAGAGTACTTTTTAATTTAGCCACTCAGGTGTAGGACTAACTAGTCCTTAACAACCTGACTGAAAGGCTAATAGACATGAGTGGGAATAGTCACACCACACACTCGTGTTTTTTAGTTGGATTGAAATGCCCCAGGTGTCAAACCAAGCAGTGTGTGACTCCCGCCACGATTGGTCGGCAGCGATGACGTCACATTAGGACACCCGGTCTTGTGGCATTGACGAAGTGGCCCGCTTTTTTGATATCATCAATTGCCTTCCCCAGTCCGATATTCCGGTAGACAGAGCCTTCCTTTTTTCCACTCTGTTTAGGTGGTGCAGGTTCATCAGCTTCATCGCCACTGGATGATGATACTTCCAGGGCCGCTGCCAGCGTGGAAGTTTCAAATTCTTCAGTGTCGTCTGCCAACATTGCCTGGATTTGGCTGAGTATGTTAGTAGAAATAGCTGTGGAAGCTTGATTTAAAAGTTCAGCCAGATGTTGTTTAAGAGACAAGGAGACGGTTAGGAGTATTTTTTTTTTTTTATTTTTTCGTTTTCTTTTTTTTTTTATTCATGAATTCCTTATTTATTTTGATTCCCTATCTTATTGGTTTGGAATGAAAACTTGTTTTATGGTTGTTTGTATGTTATTATGGAGTCCTGTTTTAATTAATTCCTATTTTCCTATTTTAATTTTTTGTGGCCTTAATTGGTTTTTATTATTCGGGGTATGAACGGCTGTGTCAGTTTGTGAACCTACGAGACCTAGCAGGCCGTCATAATTCCCAAACAGTGATTTTGTAATATTCGTCCTTAACTGGTTTTTATTATTCGGGCTATGAACGGCTGTGTCAGTCTGTGAACCCACGAGACCGAGCCGGCCGTCATAATTCCCAAACAGTGATTTGTTATATTTTTAACTGGTCTTTGATTTACTTTCTTAGATTTTTTTGAGTAGATTGGATTCGTGTATAAAACTTATGATATTTTTGAATGTTAGATTAATATTGGGGTTTGTGTTCATCAAGAATTCTGGGTATGTTGTAGGGGATCCAATTTTATGCTGTTTAACTTTAAACTTAGCCCTTTCTTTTTCAAGTGTATGGCAGTTGTTAAAAATATGCTCTATGTCTTCTGGGACCCTGCAGTGATAGCAGTTAGGGTTATGTGGTTGTGGTCCTATGTACTGTCCGAAGCTGTTAGCCAGCTTGGTTTTGCCCGTGAGTATTCTATTTATGAATTTTTGTTCACTTCCTTTTGTTTTGGGTGGTTTCCTATTTCTACATACTTCTTTAATGATGGTTTTTAGTTTCCTGCCTTGAGTGCTTGTGTTCCATAATGCCTGCCATTTATTATCAATGAGGGTTTTAGATATGCTATTGAGTTCGCATATGCTATAATCTAGGTTGATGTGAGTGGTTTCGTTTAGTTTTTGTTTAGCTGTTATATCTGCCATATGGTTACCTGGTATGTTAATATGGGATGGTATCCACATAAATTCTACTTGTAAGTTATTATTGTTCAGTATTTTTAACAATAAATTGGTTTGCCTAAGATAGTTTTCTCTTGATTTGGTGTTGTTATTAAGTATTGAGTTTATGACGCTTAGCGAGTCACTTATTATTACCGCTTGGGGTATTTTGTTCTCTTTGATCCATTTGAGTGCTTCAAGTATGGCCCAGAATTCAGCTGTGTATATAGAGCAGAGGTTAGGTAGTCTTCGTCCTACTTTAATGTTAAGTTCGGGGATTACGTAAGCTGCTGCTGTTCTGGGTGGTTCTGTAATTTTGGATCCATCAGTGTAAATCTTAATGTAGTTGCAATATTTTGAGTTGATTTCTTCTGTACAGATTGTGTTTAGTTTGAGTTCCTGTTCGTTTTTATTGCCATATTTCGTAATGAGGGTGTTAACTGTGGGGTTGATATTTATCCATGGTTCTTTGTCATAGTGATTTGCAATTTCTGCTTGGAGTTTGTCTATAGGAAGTTGTTCAACTAATTGATGGACTAATTTCCCTGCTGGTATGTTTTGTGATAATTTAGTTCTAAAAGGTATGTTGCATTTATTTATAGCTAGCCGGGTGGGGTGTGTGTCGGGGTGTGTTGTTAGCCTGGCTGCATATCTGAGGGTGAGTTCTTGTCTTCTAAGGTGGAGCGGCAGTTCTCCAGTTAAGATTTGAAGTTCCACTAGTGATGTGGATGGTAGTGCACCAGTGCAAATAATTAGGGCCTTTCTTTGTATGCTATCTAGTTTTTTTAGGTTATTTTGCGGTGCCGAGTTGTAAATTTGGCATCCGTAATCTAGTTTAGATCTAATTAACGATTTATATAAAGCTAGTAAGGTTTCTTGATTGGATCCCCAGGTGGTTCCTTTAAGGGTTGTAAGGAGGTTAAGGTCTTTATTGCACCTTTTGACTAGTTCGTTTATGTGGTGTCCCCAGTTTAGCTTGGAGTCATAATGCATTCCTAAAAATCGTGCTACATTTACGAATTTAATTTCTTGATTTTGGATGGTGAGTTTGGGAAACTGATTTTGTAATTTACGTTTGGTGGTGAATAATACTGCTATGGTTTTTTCATGGGATATTTTGAAACCCCATTTATCAGCCCATTTCCCTATTTTGTTTAAACTTGTTTGAATATCGCTGATTACTTTGTGGTTGGAGGGGTTTCCTGCTCTCCATAATCCACTATCATCAGCAAATTGTGAGAGTTCAATTAGTTTTGATGTTAAGTTGGTGTCCAAGTCATTAATCATGATGTTGAAAAGGGTTGGGCTGAGTACGCTCCCTTGTGGTGTACCGTTTTCAAGTGTGTGTGGTTCAGAGTAGGTGTCGCCGACTCTGGTTGATATTTTACGGTCAGCGAGGAAGTTTTCAATGAATTTAAACATTCGACCTGTGATGGCGTAGTGGTTGAGTTTGGCTAATAAGCCTTTGGTCCATACAAGGTCGAATGCCTTTTCGAGGTCAATAAATACTGCAATTAAATTCCTATCAGCTTTGCGTTTGGAGTTGAACGCCAATTTAATTGCGGTTTCTAATCGTATTAGTTGATCCGTGGTGGATCTTTTGTTTCTAAATCCGCATTGATTATCGGAGATTAAATTATTGCTCTCTAGGTGGTGTTTGAGTCGGTTGGTGACTATGGTTTCCATGATCTTACAAATGTTGTTTGTTAGGGAAATGGGTCTGTAGGAGCTAATATCGTTAGGGTCTTTTCCTTGCTTGGGTATTGGAATTACTATTGCGTGTTTCCATTTATCGGGTAGTTTGCCTGAGGTCCATATTTGGTTTAGTAATTTAATAATTGTTTGTTTAATGTTATTTGGGATATTTTTGTATATTGTGTATCCTATTTGATCTTCCCCTGAGCTAGTTTCGTTTTTGGTTTTCAATGCTAGGTCCCATTCGTAAGTTGTAATGTCTTTATTTAGGTTCGAGACTTTGGGACCGAGGTCTTTAAAGAGATTACTATGGGTTCTTTCTACTTTGTCCCTATGTAATTGAAATGCTGGGGTGTGGTTGGTGTTGCTACTCATATCTGAGAAATGCTGAGCTAGTCGGTCAGCCTTTTCTTTATTAGTAATGGCTCCAGCTATTTTTGGAGTGGTGTTAGTTGTCTTTCCTCTAATTGATCTAATCTTATCCCAGACTTGTTTGGTACTAGTTGTGATATTGATATTCGTGCAGTAATTATGCCAAGTTGATTCCTTTGCCTGTTTAATTATGTTTTTAAGGTTTTTCTCCTTTTGTTTATATATAGTGAAATCAATAGAGTTTTTAGTGCGTTTGAATTTATTGAGGGCTTTTTTCTTATCAGTGATGGCTTGTTTGCATTCATCATTCCACCATGGGACTCCTTGTTTATGTGGGTTACCACTGGTTTTGGGTATGTTAGTGGTGGCTGCCTTTAGTATGGTATCAATCAGGTCTTCGTAATATTTATTAATATTATCATTTTCTATGTTTTTGGTGTCTATTTTGCTTAGTGTTTCATTAAATGAGGTCCAATCTGCTTTTGAATATATCCATCTAGGGGTTCTTTTTAGCGAGTTGTATTGGACCGTCATCTGCAGGGTGACTATTACTGGAAAGTGGTCACTGCCCAAGGGGTCAGTTTGATCCACTCTCCAGTCCGCCACCTGGGTTATTGATGGCGAGCAAATGGTGAGGTCGATGGCGGACATGAGACCGTTTTCTGGGTTAAGGCGTGTTTTTGTACCGTCATTTAAAATGGCTAAGTTAGATTCTGCGGTCCATTCTTCAATCAATTTGCCTCTTTTGTCCGTCACACCGCCCCCCCCCCCATAGCTCGTTATGGGCATTGAAATCTCCACAGATGACGATCTGATTTACTCGTTTGTGATCATTTATTTGTTTGTAAGTAATTAAGTTAGCTGTGCCTGATGTTCCCCCTGGGTCATAAATATTGAATATTTGTATTTGACCCTTGCCTGTATGAATTATGAGGGACTGAATTTCGAATGCTTCGTTGCTACCTGGGGTTGGTGTTATGGTTATTGTTGTTACATTCGGGATGTTATCTGCTATATAGATGGCTAAACCCCCACCTCCTTGTCCCGTGGTTCGATTTTTGAAGTGACCTGGGGCATATCCTGGGAGTTTGGGTATTTGTTTGGTTCTACTTGTTATTTTTGTTTCTTGAATGCATATAATATCTGGTTTGTGTTCTAAGCTTTGTAATTTGGCTTTGAGTTCACTGATATTACTTATTAAGCCTCTAGCATTCCATTGCCATATTATAATGTTCCGGTTTGTTGTATAATCCATTATTGGGGTGGTCATTTATTGATTGTTTTGTGTTGAGGGTTATTATGTTAACTTCAAATTTGATTCGATTTTGCTTATTATGCTTATTATCTGTGTTATTTTATCCACGATGTAGTGGTGGTTGTTGATAAGTTCGGCTTTGATCTCTGTGAGTAACTTTTCTATTGTCGGGTTTGACAGTGATTTGTTTTTGGTGTTAGTGTTATCTGATTCTTCGGGGTGGAGTTGTGAGTCTTTGTGGGATTTGATTAAGAATGTATCTTGTTTATTTAATCTTGTTTGATCTTGTTTGACCTTGTTTGACCTTGGTAGGTTGGGTGTTTGGGCTGTGGTTGCTTCAGTTGCTGGTTTGTTTGGGGTCATGATGTGGTAATTTTTATTACTGGGGGTTAGTTTTTTCGCCGCATGATACGGGATTTGCTTGTTGTTCATGATATCTATGGTTTGATATTCCTTGATAGTGTTGGGGCATTCGTGGGATTTAGGTATGTGGGGGCCCCTGCAGTTGGTACATTTGGGTGTGGTTCTACAACATACATCTTTGTGGTTTCCCCCACATTTGTAGCATAGTTGGGTATATCTACATCTGTTAGAGAAATGTCCCCAGTGTTGGCAGTTGCTGCAGAACCTGGGTTTGTTTATGTATGTCTCAAGGCGGTGGCGTGCCCCAGAGTGATCTAGTCTTATCATGGTTGAGAGTGGAGAATTTGATTCTAGTATCGCTGTATTGGTTTCCTGTCCTAAATGATTTTTGAGTTTATACGCCCTGAACTGGCCGCGGAAGCCATTGTCGAGGAGGGAAGAATAAGAGAGGAGGAAAGAAGAAACAAAGAAGAGGAGGAGAGAAGATATAAAGAAGAAGAAAGAAGATATAAAGAGGAAAGAAGAAACAAAGAAGAGGAGGAGGAGGAAAAGGAGAGAAGAAATTTCAAAATCCCAGAGAGCGAAAATTGGGATTCTGAAGCGACATATCCTGCCTCTGCTCTCTCCCCCCAAAAGGTAAAAAGTAACTGGGGGATAAGATGTGTATGTGGCGCCAGGCCTGGAAGGTGCCACCATTAACCAGGTGTCCATGAAGTTCCAAACAAAACAGCCCTTTTCAGGGCTACCCAATACTCTAGAAAAGAAATAATGATCGATTTGCCAATGTGTGTAGGTAGAGTAGTGTGAAAATAAACACTAACTCTTTATTAAGATATTGTGAGGGTATGTGTTTGTGTGTTTGTGTGTTTGTGTTTGTAAGAGCTCAGGTATGTTTGTGTGAATAGTAGATTATGGGTTTCTTAGCAAATGTGGAGAGTATAGTTAGGGTTATATTATATGAAATGAGAAAGTAGGGGGATGTTTTCCTTCACGTCCGCGCGATGTTTGGTCATCATCTAGGTAAGATCCATTTTATGTTTTAGGGGGATGTTTTCCTTCACGTACGCGCTTTCAGTATAAAACTAACAGTGTTGGCCATTGGAACCCATTCTACGGAATAAGCAAACAAGAAGATGCTAGCAGCTTCAGCTTTATACAACGATCTTATGGGAAGTTGGTATTGGATGGTAGATGGATTGAGTGTAGTAGAAAGGGTTGAACAGGAATGGAGGTATGCAGTGACAAAAGACTTCGTCTCAAGACAAGTAACCAGCCTCCACTTATCCGTAAATATTGTAAAAGAAATGATAGAGGATGAGGAGAAGAGAATAAGAGGTTTAATTAACCCACCGTATGTCAAAGTGGGTAAGTTAAAAGAAGCGATAGATCATGTGACGAGTGCAAGGTGCTTTCTAGAAGACATTGTAGAATGGACAGATTGGTGTTTCGCGAAGTGGGGGTTAGAAAAACTTAAGAAAGCTGAAGAACTAATGAGGAATGTGCTGACCGAAGAGGTCAAGAAGATCAAAGAAAAGTGGTCAAAGGAAAGAAAAGAAGAAGAAAATAGGAAAAAAAGGGATGAATTCGAAAAACTGAACACAAACTGGATGAAAATCCAAGAGAAGTTCAGGGCCATGGGCCACCCGGACTGGTTGCCGGAAACAGAAAAGAAAAAGAAGAAAGGAATGATGGACAAAATAAGAGGATGGTGGAAGAAGTTAAGAAGTTAAAAGAAGAAGAAAAACCCAAAGGCCCTTTTCAGGGCCCCCATATATCTCGAAAAGAGATAGCCTTTGAATTGCCTACCCCTTTTTTTAAAAAAAATTTTTTTAAAATTTAAAAAAAAATCCCATGTTAAATTCCCCTTGTCCGTAGAGTGACCCACGATTTATTGCCATGTTAAATTCCCCTTGTCCGTAGATTGTCCCACGATTTATTCCCATGTTAAATTCCCCTTGTCCGTAGATTGACCCACGATTTTTCGCCATGTTAAATTTCCATTGTCCGTAGATTGACCCAGGGGTCCCTGTAATGCTAATTCCCATTGTCCGTAGAGTGCCCCCTTTCACTACTAACGAGTTTATTATAGGAAAATGAAGAACCGGCTGGAAAAGGAAAACATTTCATTGTGTCAAATCATATGATTATTCATTTACCAGCTTTGAACCGGCTGAAAATATCCCGCATACACGAAATAATGTGTCAAAGACACACATCTCTGAATAAAGTATGCATAAATATCAGCTTTACGTGGTAATTAATAATAATAATAACAAGCTTGAAGAACAAATGTGAATAAAATCTACGCATTAGAATACGAAGGAGAGAAGAATTGCCAAAATGTGTTACTTACAAAAACAGAGGAGATAAAGATAATACAACCACATCACCAATAAAAAAGGGAATGTTACACATAAAAGGATGGCTACAATCTGCACAATGTCTTAGAAAGGTAGAACAGTAAAGCACAACAGAAAGTAAAGGAGATCAAGTTCAAGGATATGAAATGTATTCCAAACATATAAATAAATCTTGAAAAACAGTATACATTGTAAATTTATTTTCAAGCTAGTCTTTTAGATTCTGGATAAAATATAAGGTAATACAAGCACATTATCTTGATGTGACCATGGATACGTTGAAACTTTACTCTAATTTTCCATAAAGAATTTAATTCAAAGAAGATATAGCAGCCGTGCCAGCGGCACTTGCGCTAAACCACCAACTTTACATATTTATGGAAAAGATTTTACAATGCAGTAAATATATTTGTATCCTTTGATATATGTGCTCAATACAAGGGACACTCGGTTGCAAGACATAGCTAGACGCTTTACTTAACGGGAGAAAGAAAAAAGAATTATATGTAAATGTGGCAAAATTATGTCTTTATACAAGTATATTACACGCTATTTTTGAAAATAAACAACAACAAAAGAAACAAACAATGGATCTCAGATTAAAATAACTAATGAGAACAGCACATTATCCTTTTCTTGAATCCGAGTCTAACGCTGCAGGTAATATGGATACTGCACAAATAATGACAAATTAATTACTACACCGAAACTGACCAATCTTTCATATTACAACGATTCAACATATTTGATAAGTATACATTGTTATTTGACAGTGATAACTCTATCAGCAGACGCAGAACACGTTGTGGCATGAGATTCAACTTACAGGCAGTATAGATGGCAACATCTGAATGTTGGATTTCTTACTGGCATTCAAAAGGGCAAAGTGAACCAGAGTTAGTAAAGTCACCGCATACATTTCACGTTTACTTTGAAATATGCAGACTGTTTGAATGTTACAATAACTGGATCGATTTGAAACAGTTTAACATAGTCTGTAACAGTTTTCCGTCCCATCGTCTCAAGGGTAAAAAGTACAACAATTTCAGATGAAAACAGAATTTAGTGGGCTGAGATTCACCTCATATCATAGATGTTAAACACCTACATCAAACGATTAAGAAGTAACTTAGTTGTTTTACTGGGTACTTTGGAATAAAATGTTACATATATTACCATGGGAGAAAAACAATAGACGATGAAGTATTTTGGTATGCTTATCTCTACAGAAAAGCAACAGTCTAGCACGGGAAGGAACAATCCGATTAAACCAAAGCGTCAGGAATTATGTAACATGTATTAGGATCACGCATACAAAACAGAATACATATTACAAGGTATACAATATCAGGTACCGCAGAAAAGAACTAATGCTGGGTGGGAAAAATACAAAGCAGACGAAAACTTTGTGATATTTAAACAATACGTATCAGATTTCAAATCGAAGTTGGACTTTGCCGTTAGTGGTGATGGTATATTTCTATTATCGGGCAACATGATACTAAACATTTTGTTGTTGTTGTTGTGTTTAACGCCATTTTCCAGCACAAAATAGTCTATACACGGCATTCAGTATTACTGGTGGAACAAGAACCCGGGAAGAACCACCGACCCACGGAATCCACTAGCAAATTTTCTCATTTACCCACATTGGCTGAGTTCGAGACTCAAACACACGCAGACAGAGGTGAGAGAGCAGTGAGCTTTAACGGTGAACGCTTTACACTACTCGGCCATTCGTGGACACACACCAATTGGTTGCTTCGTTGGTTATGATAGCAATTTAAAGAAATTAAGTGACCTGTTCAAATCTACATTAAATTATACGAGCTATGCCGACGTAGTAAAAAGACCTTATCCCAAAGGCTGATAAAGAACATTAAGAGTGAGAAAACAACGTTGATAACAACATACAAGAAAATAAAGTCGAATTATGTCATGAAGAATAATTATAGTTCAAGATCAGATCTGCGGATGCAGTTAAATTCTCTGATTTTCAAATTGTAATCACGAAGAGCGAACAATGTATTATTTATACATGCCAAAGAAAAAAATTCTGCTGGCGTAAGGATATCATAGAAAAAGCATGATCGTTACATAAACAATTGCTGACATTGATGCAATAGTACACTGTTCGCTCTTCGTGATTACGATTTGAAAATCTGAGAATTTAATGGCATGAGGTGCTTTACTTTCTGAAGACGTGGCTCCTCCGGACAATGGAGGGGCGCCATTTTTCAGCACAAGATAGCTATACATGGCGGCCAGAATAAATGGTGGAGGAAGAAACCGGGAAAACCCCAGAAGGAACCACCGACCCACGAGAAGCTACTGGCAAGCTTTCTGACGTACCCACATTTGCCGGGCCAGAGACTCGAACCCACGTAGATAGAGAGACAAAGCGGAGATGGCAGTGATCCGTAACGCTTTAGACCACTAGGCCACTCGGTGCCCCAATTATTTATGAATCCGACAATTTCAATCTACAAATGGATTCTAAATAAAGAGGTAACCAATAACTGAATATTATATGCAGGATCATTGTTAAACTTGAACAAACTTCTTAAAAGAACCTTTGAATTCTTATCGTACTTTGAATTAACTTAAAAAATGAGCGGTTGGGAGTAGCGTTGGTTCAGTGTAAAATCTATTAGCTTCAAAAAGAATTATCCGATTACCTTAATAAATATCTGACAAGAATGATCTCAATAAAAATACTTGTTTCATTTTTATTTGTATCTTCAATGCAATGTTACAATTTTTCTGCCCTGTGTCCCCAAAATACGACAGAGGCTGAATAACAATAAAAGGGGCATAACTCGTACGACCTTACTGTGAAGTAGATCCCCATTACTGCATTACGATGTAATAATACTGGCCAGAATGAGCAATCATAGAAACCCTGCAAACCGTATTTTTATATATATATTTTTTAGTGAAACTTCATTAAACTTGTCGAGTTCATTGGGTGACAAAGGTCAAAAATTTTTTATATATAAATGATGCCGAATAGGTATGGACTCAATAAGACATAGCTGATGAAAGCAAATATTAAAAATCAAAGCCCACGCTATTCTGACAATCCGACATTAGAAAAGATAACATTCTTGGAAATTTAACTTACATTTTTTAATCATGCTTTGAACAAGAAAAAAATAGTTATAGAACTTGACCAATGCTATCTAGTCTAACTGCTATGCTAATACAAATGCATTGTGATTCCATCGCTCTCTCAAAGCAATATTTGAAGGCATAAGAATGCAGTTTAGTACTGAATCCTTAATTGAGGTGCTCTTGTGCGATATAATTCATAATTTTAATTTTATAGGTGGTGGTGGACTTCAGATACTTAAATAACAGTTTTTACTGTCGTTTTAATTTTCTTGTGTACATTTCCACTGCAGGCTATGCACTTATTTGTGGCAATCATTTGTGTCTATTGTTAGCATACACTCTACATCATCGCTTGTATTGGCTGGATGTGTGCAGCAGTTAATTCTTATGACCATATGTTTATTACGCTTCTCCTTCAAAATTTCCAACATTTCTGTAATGGTAGGAAACACATTGCCTTTACATCCAGGGTTAAGAAGTCAACTTCTACTGAAGTATGTTTCTTTGATAATACTTACCCTATCATATTACCTAAGGAAAACTACTTCTACCTCGCAAATCCAGCCCGCCCAGGCTAATTTTTCTTTAATCTAAAAACTAAAAGTTATATGTATATGGATATAACAGCCGAGAGGCTGTATGGGTATTATGATTGGGTAAGTAGAAACATTTTACAACAAAAAGAAATGGTTTCTTCTTCAAATACCTAACCCAATAACAATAGCCATTGGAGAATAGGTAAGAGATGGAAAGATACATCCCTTTACCCCAGAGAGACCTTCTCCGGTCCCCTAAGTTTCATAAGAGAGCTTCTAGAAAAATCGACTGGAAAATAGATTCCATATGGCAGTGTACGTCTTCAAAACAGAAACATTTTTCCTCCCGCACATCCAACGGAATTCGTAAAGCCACATCTTTATGAAGCTGTTGAACGACCTGAGAAACTAACAGTTTGTATGCGTTTTAGATTTTAATGTAGCTTTAACAATTTGAGTCATATCGCTACTATGTCTGCAGTGTGGCAGTTTATAGTGATGTCTAGCACTGGAGCTTCGTGTCGCAGACATGTAGCATCTTGTCCTATCCAAACACATTATCCTGACACCAGGCCGCCAAGTCCTAAAACTAACCACTTAATGCTGAGTGCCAAGCCACTAGGACCAATTTGACAAGTCTTTGATATGACTCGGTCGGGATTTGAACCCGCGACCTCCCACATCCGAGTCGGATGCTCTAACCATTTAGACCACCAGAGAGGTAAGGTAATAACTTGCACCATGATTAGAGGTTCGACCATTCCGGTGGCCTAGCTGTTAGAGCATCCGCCTATGATGCGGGAGGTTATTATTGTTAGGACTGGTTGTCCTGTGACTGGGTGGGACATTATGCTACGTATCTGCGGCATGATGCCCCAGTGCTAGACTTCACTATAAACACACACAATGCATACATCGTAGCGACATGACTGAAAAAACTGTTAAAGCTACGTTAAAAATCAAAATCACACATGATTCCTTCAGATTGATTTTAACCTTTTATAAGTGTGCTCGGATCTCCATCCCAAGGCATCGATAATTCCGGTTAAAGAACGGTTTATCTCATATGCAATGTTTGTGGCGAATATCCTAACTTCGTGAGCCTATATGCTAAAGCAAATTTATTGCTGTCGGTTTAGTCTCTCTTTATTGATATACTGTCCTTACCCTTTAAAGGCAAAATGATTCGTGATCTCAGTCTGTCTTCCTGAAATACCACTTCTGAGCTCACACTGGGTCCTGTTGATGACCTTGAGATGAAGTGTTCAGAGTAGACAGGGATTACAAATACCTTGATTATCAATGAATGGTAGCCTGTTCTTGGCAATGAAAGCAGGGAGCTTTATCAGTGATACTGACCCATCTTGTTGGGACTGCATGAAGGTATGTTCACCAATAGGAAATATATTCGCTGATTTTGCCTATCACCAATGCAGCGAGGAGGTAAGACTCATCAGAAGTGAACTAAGCTCTCGAGAGCAGTTCAAATGGTGCCTTGTTCGGTCAGGATAATATCCGAGATAACTTCCACTTGGGCAAGGATCCCGTGTGACTGGCCATATGAAATCCAAAAGGAACAGAAAATCATATAGATCTTTGGTTTGACCGATATCCTCTCTTCCATAACAGCGTGCCAGTGATAGTGGAATGGTTTAATAGTGACTGGTGCTGTTTCTCATCGAAGAGCCACTGGAAGTTAGCTACTGCGTTATGGATGCCTACAATGGTATAATGTGCTCTTGAACGCTCCGTTGAGAATATGGTCCATTGCTTTCGTTGGCTCTAAGGTAGAGGGGCACCTCATTCGAGGAATTCTCCAATACTTGTGATAAATGTTTGTTCTTAAGGGAGTAATATAATAACACCCAGTAATGCAGGTTCAGTAACTCTGGATTGGGATGAAACACCCGCCATCGTGGTCGCTTAATGGTGATTCTGGAATATCTTGATTACTAGATATCTGAGTGGAGTAATCAGGACGAAACGCTCCGATTCTTTAGATTACTACATCAACTTTAAAACCCGACGTTTTGAAGTAGTGTACACATTTGGTTATTCTAGTCAATAGAAAGAACATAGATTATCCAGGCCTTTCGGAACTGGAACTGGTGAGACAAAGGCTTCTACCTTCTTACCAACAGGTCGATCATAGGTCGATCCCATCGAACGTCTATTGGGTAAAAACTGCAGAATAAAGTGTGTATATGTGTGTGTGAGAGAGATATTTGGAATTTTAACGTAGCTTTAACAATTTTTCAGTCATATCACTACGATGTCTGCAGTGTGACAGTTTATAGTGATGTCTAGCACTGGGGCATCATGCCGCAGACATGTAGCAGGATGTCCCACCCAGTCACATTATCCTGACATCAGGCCGACCAGTCCCTAACACTATCCTCTTAATGCTGAGCGCCAAGTGAGGCAGCTGTTAGTACCATTTTTATAAATCTTTGGTATGACTCGGCCGGAGATTGAACCCACGACCACCCGCTTCCAAGGCGGACGCTCTAACCACTAGGCCACCGAAGTGTGAAGAATGAAGAGGCCGTTCCGTTAGTATTAGTTCCTTATTGCAGGGCAATGAGACCGCAAATACATTAGCCAGTCGAGGGTATGTCGAACTTAACATGGATTTGTGGTTTAGGAAAATCCTATAAATAAACCACCACAGTGGAGCTGTCGGACAGAATGAGAACTACATTTCCATCAACATTCTACCGCCACCAATGTAACTTTTGAAACGGTTTTCATCTCCAGAATGTTGATAGGTAAACAATGATCTTAAGATGGCCACACTTCTATTGCAACCCGAAATGGTAAGAGTCTTGCTACCCCAGTCCTCTGTGCTCGCACCCGTAACGATCGCGATTGCAGGAGGATGTACTTGCAGAGATATCCCCGAGTCCAAAATCGTTTCCCTGCCTTCGAGGTGCAACTTAATATTGTGCAGACTGTGAAAGTTTGTCCAATTGTCTAGGTTCGACCTTCAATTGGACCACATAATCATTGTAATGGGAGCCTAAGAAAGCTAACTAGCACTATGACGTACACTGTCGCATTGAGCAAAACTCGGCAGGAGAAGGAGTTCTCAAAGATGCATTGCTCCTTATAGATGAGGAATCTACCACTGCATTAATTCTAGTCTCATTGCTGGGGGTGGGGGTGGGTGGGTATTCTTTACTAAAATATTGATTCCAGACAGTGGACCGAAATCTTGAATGGGTACGTGGTCGGAGATTAAGAATGAAAACGAGGGTAACCTGAAATCAAGTCTTATTCCAAAATATAAACAGCCTGCCATTTAACATGCTGTAGGAGAATCACAAAACTCGTGGAAGCCGTGTGAGTGGGGATGTGAAGTCATGCCCCTTGCAAGTCCACAATGATTGTATAATCTCTACAATGGGTGGTATTAGAACCCATTTTTGCATTCCATCACGAACCAATGGGCGCAAAAGAGGTGACTGAATGCGTTTAGGTTAACGACCAAGTGACACACACTGCATTGTAGCTGAAAGAAATCAGGGCAAAAACTTAAGAGGCACTGAATGTGATACTATGTCCCCCAAAAAACACTTATCGGGTTCACATATCATATTATTTTCCACTTTCAGCAACGAAATATTAGGGTCTTTCCCTACATGGATCTGTGATAGAGGGGGTGGGGAGGGAGGGAAGAGAACAAATGTCAATCGAGAAAACAATTGACCTCCCATTGACTCTTCCACTTAGTTTGGTAGATCCGTGTTTTTCTTAACAGTTGTAAATTCGACAGGGATGCTTCCCAGTGGCGTGTGCTCTAGGGCCATTCCTACAACCTTTTGTTGGCTGCATTGTAAATCCTTCCACTGCAACAGAGGCTATGAAGGATGGATGGAATGTATCTTTAGTGGCTTGTTGTGAATTCCATCGACCTGATTAAAAGATTAGATGATGAAGGCTGCAAGTGTACGGTAGCTTGGCCTATGATGTTCTTTATGAAAGGTGGAGGTAGAGAGCATTGCATCTCAGTCCACCTGTATTTAAGTTCATAGCTGCTGTTGTGGCCTTGGCCATAGTATGTTTGGCCCATATGTTACAAAGTGGGCCATTCTATAAGCATGCCCCCACGTATTTCTGGTGAGATTTGGGGTTGGAGAAGGCAAGTTGTGTTCCACCTACTGATGATCACTATAGATATTAGATGCAGTGTTGATCCCACGGTCATGTTATGAATGAATTCGTACGTATCTAATAGGAAAACTGAGAAGGCATTTGCGTACTCAGTTAGAACTTGTAACTGATGATGTAATGTGTCTCAAAGTACCAGATTACTGAAGCAATTGAAAGTAGCTTCTGCAGGCAATGTTCACCTGATGACGGAACTGTAGACCAAAATTGTGATATTGTGGAAAGAGGTCTAATTCCTATTCAGTCCAATTATGCATGGCTGAGTTTCACTCATCACAGGAAGATCTAATAACGAGGGAGCTTTAGGGCTAGTTTTTGTATTAACATAGTGAAGCTGATGTCTCTTGTGCTTCCTGTGAAGTATCTGGAGAAGAATGTTGAGGATGGCGGCTCTCTTTACATGCTGCACATCATGAATTGAATTCCCTTACTTATATGGTCTTGCTAGGTGGCAGAGGCTTGACGGCAAGCAAACAGACATCTTTTGGAAACCGAGGCACCAAAATGGAGATCATATGTCAGATGTGTCTATGGGTACTATGTGGTTTACATTAATCATTGAGAGTACCTATAAACTGGTCATCCACAGGAAATGCTTGGCAGCACTGTACTGCTTAGACAGACCCACGAGAGTGCTTGTATAAATTGGACTTAACAGCACTATGCATGTTAGTCTGATGTACAAATGGTTTCACAAAGTGGATTTTAGGGTATTGTGCCAATAAACTGGACATCGTTTGTGCTAGGAAGTGCCATGCAGCCCTATGTGAGTCATGGAAGTGGACAAAATGATTTTCTGGTCGCTGATACTGTATGACCAATTATGGTCATGTCCCACTGTGATCAGACGTATGGCCAAGTCTGGTTGTGTCATGGGCATCTGGCTGGCATAATGTTGTTCAGTTCTTGAGGTTGAGATGGGGTATATGTTGATCCATGTAGCTGGTCCATAATTCTGATACGCGAGACTGTAACTAAGGCTGTTGTTGCTCTCCACCTCACTCCCTAGAAAATGATATGGTTTTGAACCCTAGTGTGCTAGCTGGTGTTTAAATCCCTCAAGCTATGTGCCTTCTTCTTGGTACCCAACTAACTGCCGTCCATTGACCTGTGTCCACAACATACAAGTTTGACAACCGAGAAACCTACAAAGGTTGAGTGATTGTCAGACTGGTCTCACTCATGGTCCAATCTATTAAGGCAAAATATAGCAGACAATATATAGACGTAGCATAGTGAGTGCATTGCTACTTCTATTTACGAAGTGGACGCTATATTATCAATTTTAGTAAATTGTAAGGTCAATTTTTACTGCCTATATAAAATCACTCCCATGTCACTTAATAGTAACTACATGTATTAAGTGAAAGCCAAATAATCAATTCTAATAACTTACCCATAGAAAGATCAATTTTTGACTGCCTATACAGGTAAAATCACCCAAGAGTTGCTTTTAGTAATGACATGTATGGACTGGACGCTACTGAACAAACCATGAATAGAAAATTTACCTGTGCCTATCTAACCATTAATATAGACGAGTTTTCTATTTAACTCAATCATCATTATTGATACTTAACAAGTATATGCAGCAATATCCATTAGGAGACAAAGTTACCTGCATGAAAGGCTCAATGACGTTCCAGTTATCATCAGCAATGTCACGAATGCAATTATGAATTAAATGCTAAGACAATATAGCCACTTAACTGCATGTATCCTAATTCAGCAGAAATTACACAACAATACTAAAGGAGTTTTCTATATTATGCACCAAATATGTACTTATTAATACGGTTATAGCAATGTAAAGGGATGCCATCCAAACCCATGCAGGTATGTACCAAATGTGCCCAAGTATAAAGATGACAAAATTAAAGCAAAGTTAGGAAACTTTGGCATCAACAATGGGAAAAACTGGAAAGCTGGAAATTTATAAATGGAGTATACTTCCCTTCAAAGATGAACCTCCGCCAAGCTGTTTTGCAGTAGAAAAGTTACAAACTGCCTGCATGGATTTTGCGAGGCCTGCGTGTCTGTAGAAGTAGTAACTGGTGATTTCAAGAGATTTGGTGCCTACCCTGGCATCAAGGAGGATCACTCTAATTGCCACATAGGTGGACAGATAACTATTAGCTTTTTAGCTAAAAAGATTTAGACTGGGAGGGCTGGATTTGAGAGGTAGTAAGTAGTTCTCCCCAAGGTATTATGATTAGGTAACATATTTGAAGAAATGACTGGAGATTCTTTGATAATGTTTTTAACCAATTTGTTTACAAATCAAGAGCATCCACAATGTTATTGTATTGAACTGATCACTGAAAATGGTTTCACTTTTACTGTGTTATTCATACTGTTACAACTCTATGGTCTTAAACTAAGTCATACAAAGAAGCAAAACCAAAGGTTTAGTAAAATCAACAGTTTAATGAATGCCAAAACAAATCACAAAAATTCAACCACTTTTAATAAGCCAGCCAATTTGAAAATAATGAAGATGAATAAACAAAATCATGACAGACTTGGTCATTTATTTAATCACTATGTTGCAGTTGTTGTGAGTTTAATACCATTTTTCAGCACATAATAGGCTACATATAGCAGTCAAAATAACTGGTGGAGGAAGAAAAACTACCAAACACTGGTAAAAACTACCTACCCACAGGAAGCTACTGGGTAATCACTATGCAAATAAGTACATATTTTACAGTGGCATTAATAAAAGTATTGTATAAATTACAGAAGAGGGTCTAATATTGCACATAGTTATGTATCAGTTGCTCAAAACAAAATCGTATCAAGATTTACCTAACTTGATAAAGAAACCAAAAGAATGCAAGTATCAGAATAAAAAAGACTTTTTTTGTCCAAACTGAGGAATTTGTACTAAATATTCCCAAGATCACTGATGACCATCCAAATACAATATGGTTAGCAACATATACTACTTGAAATTATGCAATTAAAAATCATTACAAAATTTTAAATGATATTTTTTAGGACACCTGAATTGTAATATTGTCACTTCCAGATATTACAAACATGATTCATTTACGTAAAATGAATCTCCTTGAACTGGCACAGAATGGCTGGCATTACTTGACCAGGCATGCAGACAACAATTCCTGCTGTTGATAATCGTGAACAACCACATAGTATGATGTTGATTCTACTGAATGAAACCTTTAACTGATAAATGTTTGGCCAATGGCTAAGTGCCCAGTGGTGGCATGGGGAGGTAATGAGGAATGTGATTTTTGCTGACAAATGTGCCATACTTTGGTGCTCAGGGGACTGCAGAGAATTAGCATCCTCCATTTTAGTGAAAGTACTGAAAATCGGTCCTTTCACCTCCACCCGCCATAATGCACAGCACCCACTGCTCTCATTCCATGCTTCCAAGAAGAAGAAAGTAAGAAGAAGAAGAAGAAGACAATAATCGTAATGAGTAGAAGCTTTAGTATTAGCAGTAGAGGTAGCATCAGTAGTAGTACTAGTAGATGTGTTTAAATCTGAATAAGAAAGACATCAACAATCAAGAAAGCACACGCGCAAATCCAAAGATCTGTTTCTGTATCTATATATAAGTGCAACATGCATTTTACTGCTTCCCTCTTCATGAAATTAGCATACATAATGTCTTCTCCTAAACTTAATTCCCATTCATTTCTGTTTCTATGAAGCAAATGTTCCTGTCAACAATGTACTGTAATCATCTAGATATTGATCTGTCAAGTCAAGCACCTGCAGCGGGTATGGAGCTCACTTCTCAATAAAAAATAAAACTTCTAAGAAGATTTAATTACTTTCTGTTTGAAGCTACACTCAAATATCGGGATAGCGGCAGCATTTTCATGACAATTTTGCTTTGGTTTCTTGTGTTTCATACTTCTTGCTTTACTGCGGGTATTTTGTGTATGTTTTATGTACTTAGTAATTGATAAAGAGTAGCAATTGTACACACATTGCCATATGCAAACTTGTGCCAGAGAAGTGAAGAAAAACTTAAAATCATAGAGCTGTGGCATAAGACTCAAGCTCGTTAGGCGTGGTCTAGCAAGGGTTGACACAGAACAATATATATATATATATATATATATATATATATATATATATATATATATATATATATATATATATATTGACAGCCTAGCATTTATCTTCTAACGAGGCATATGATTTGTTGTTCTTCTGTGCAGGTAAATCATATCACCATGCCCGTGAAGTAAATCGAATGTCAAAACCGTAATGATGGAAAGCATTGCAGACTGTAGACATAACAAGCTAAACTGATGTATATTATAAATATTATGTATGATGCAGGCATCATACAAGCTATTCCAAAAGCATTTGAGATCTTAAGTTCCAGACTTTCTATCTGAACATACCCTTTGACATACTGTACATGAGTAATAGACAGTCTAATAGAACTGACATGTAACTTAATTGAGTCGGATATTTCAAAATCAAGAAATGTTAAATCATGGACATACTTTCAGTGTTTCTCTTCTTTTTTAACTGCCAGGAAAATAACAAACTTTAATATCCCCTGATGCAGACCTTATTTGTAAACATTGGCCAAAATAACACGAAAATGTTTTCTTCTCATGCTCCTGTAACAACGGGACTATGAATTACGGCACAATTTGCTCTACGGCTGCCCGAGTGAATCCGACTTTCTTTTTGAAACACTAATAAGATAAGAGGGTTACAATATTCTGATGAATAAATCTCATGTGGACTAGAACAGTAAATTTATTATTCTTAACCTAGTCTTTGTACCTTTCTATCTTACTCACTCTCAGAAACAGACGCGCGCGCGTGTGTGCGCGCACACACACACACACACACACACAGAGAAACAGAGCGTCAATCATTCTATTCTGTATTAAAGGCCCTCTCTACATCACAAGCCTAGTAGATAACTAGGAGCATATATCACTGGTTTAATAACGCACCGCGTGATTTTTAATTACTCCTGGGGAAGGAAAGAGAGCCTCATCCCCCAGGCTTTTATGTACTCACAGACTACGTTTAAATTTAGCCACTCAGGTGTAGGACTAACTAGTCCTTAACAACCTAATGAAAGGCTTTAAACATGAGTGGGAATAGTCTCACCACACACTCATTTTTCTGTCCGAGCGTGGTAAAGGAGGGAAAAGGTGCTCAGCAAGACAGCCATGGGTGTTAAGTACTCAACAAAACGCTAGCCCGTACTTATTTCAAATCAAGTCCCGTTTTTGCTAATGGACAGTAAAAAGTACCAATAATGTGTTAACCACTTGTGCAATTAGTTCAAATCTAACGATTCTGTTAAATTTCCTACTTCCTAACATATCTATCCAATATTAGTACTTAGTGTACATAAAAATAGCCATACTGATCTTATTTAAATTATTATGTCTAAGCGACATATACCAGTTTGGTCACTGTCAGGATTAAAAAGTTAAGTTTGTTGCGGTGTTCCAATGGGTCAAGTTTGTTTCGAGAATAGTTTAGTCAAGGAGGGATACCAAGCCAAATATGGTTCCCTAGTTAATAAAAAGCAATCTTTTGGAGCCCTAAAAAAGGCTGTTTTTTCTGTTAGAAGGTAACACGTCTCTCTTTTGCTTTCACGTTCTTTCCCGCACTCCTAGTCTCATGGTTCTTGATATCGGGAAATGCGTAGCCATGATGGGTGGCAATGTAAGCAGCGGCTTCTACCAGTTGACTGAGGGGGTATCCAGTGTAGGTTTGTCTGTAGAATTGGGGAAGAACTCTGACCCTAATCCCATTGAGAAGGTCTTGGTTTAAAGGTGTCTAGAGATTTGTAGGCAACGTATTGTATGGCTCTAATAAACTACCCTGCTTTGTTGACGTCATACAATGCTTGATCTAGTCCCATTTCGGTGTACTTCTCAACGAGTGTCAGCGTCCCCCTCCTCCTCCTCCTCAACCGCCTCAATTTCCTCTTCTGGTTCTGATACTAATTCTTTAGTTGAGGTAGATAGTTTCAAATCCGCTGTTATGGTGTCTGTCGCTGTTATTGTTGCTGTGGTTGTTCTTTCAGCTGAGATTGCCTGTAGTATCGGAGTGAGAAAAGAACGTTGTTGTTGTTGTAGGGTTTAACGCCATTTTTCAGCACGCGATAGGCTATAGATGGCGGCCAGTAATAATGGTGGAGGAAGAACCCGGGAAAAACCCGGAAAGAACCACCGACCCACGAGAAGCTACTGGCAAGCTTTCTCACATACCCACATTAGCCAAATCCGAGACTCGAACCCACGCAGACAAAGGTGAGATGACAGTGATCCGTAACGGAGAGCGCTTTAGACCACTCGGCCACTCGGGGCCCCAGAAAAGAACGTAGTGCCTCCGATAATTACATTTGAGTTTGCCATACCGTTTGTCTAACATAATTGGCCCTTTGTTTTGCCACCACTCTTTCCGGGGCAGGTTGTTTGTTAGGTATAGTCGGATGTTGACTAGATGTTATTTGTGTTCTCGAGGTGGGTGGAGTGCTAACTGGCTAGGTCTGCATTTCTTGCTCCCGCTACTGTTGCGTATATTTCTTCCCTCCACACCGAGTTCTGGGCCTAATTCTTTTAATTTCGTTGTACCCGACCTTACATTATCCATACTATCACCAACAACAAAAAAAAACGCACAAACCTAAAAGAAAGACTCACTCACTTTTTTACAGAACATTACTATTTTTAAAATTTTGATAAGCGACGGAAACGAAGGACTTAGAGTCGCACTTTCTAACCAAGATAAAGAAATCATGTGCTGATAGACTCACTTCTGTATTTTTTCTTCTAACTGACTAACATATCATAGGCAATGGAATGTTATTTCTTTTCGAGAGTATGGGGTAGCCCTGAATATTTTTTTTGGAACTTGAAGCTATGGCGGTCGCTTAGGTTATAAGATGGCGACCTCCTCTGACGACAGGCTTTCTCACAGGATAAGGTCTGCTTCTTCGGAAAAGAGAAGAAGAACTCTTTGGTGTCGATACAACTGTTGACAAAGCCTCTGTCAGGTTCATGCTGCTGCTGTTGCTGCTCTCTCTGCTGATTATGAAGTCTGTACTTCTTCATCCATTCTTCTTTCTCCTTCTTGAATTCCTCCTTGAAGAGCTCTTCTTTCAGGTCTTCAGTGACTTTTAATATTCTCACATTTTCTATCTCTTCTGGCTTCGGTATCAGACTGTGTCTGACCCTATGCAAATTCACGTAGGCTTCGTTTAGCTTAGCTAGTTTGGAGCACGTCTTCGTAGGAGGATGAGTTAACAATGGATGGGCAGACTGGAAACTTCCCCGGTTCTTAAAGTCAAAGCGTGGACGTGAAGGAAAACATTACTACACGGTTTTCTAGCCGGAACGTTCAAATAGTGTTATGGGAGGGATAGAGAGAAGTCAAAGAGCACGAATCAACATTCCTATAGCCAAACAAACCACAAAGGCATTTTTTTCTTCAAAACACAACATTTTTTTATTCATACTAACAAACAACTCTAACATTTTTTTAACAATAATCCAACACTATAACATCAAACATTTTTTTCAAATACCAAACATTTTTTTTTCAATTCACACTCTACTTTAAACAGGGCTGACAACGTTGTGAATGAAATTGTGATTTCCAGTGTTGGAAGTCATTAGGCCATTGATGGACACTACGTTTCCTAGTTAGAGACAAAAGATAAGCATACTGGTCACAAAACCATCAATCTACTTTCACATCGTTTCTAGAAGAATGACAAGGATCAAAATGAGTCACTAAATGTTCTAAAGAATAGCCCAGGCTGCAATGATGCAGAAAATACACACAGTACTGTCCACACACCAAGGAATATGTGCCTTGTTGTTTCACATTATTGAATCGTGTGGTCTGAGCATTTCTTCTCATAAAGTCAATGATATCGTCTTCCAAAGGGGGCAGTCCATAGTAATCAAAATATTCCACACATCCTTCTTGAGGAAAGTAGACGGCTACCCAGTGGGTTCCTGGGAGATGACTGTCGTCCGTGTTGATCACATAAGCTTGATGGTTTTGAGGTGTGCAATGAGGGAGTTCATCTTTAGCACAGACGACAGGATTCCAAGAAGCAGTGTACAAACTGTGGTTCAAAAGGTAATAAAGTTCTCAGGTATCCATTTTTTGTTTTTGTTTCTTCTTCACAGGTAATGATAAGTCATCAATTCGATCCTGACTTTTTGCTTGAAAATGTCTGACAAGTAACCGTTTCTTCACCTTGTCTCCTCACTCTGATCCAACAGAGCTTCGATGCGATGGATCTCTTGAGTTGTTAATGGAGGACAATAATGTTCACGCAAGCCTTTATACCACTGTTGTAACACGTCTTCTTCCGAGATGAGACTCCAAGCTTCGTCCAGATATTCGTCCAATTTTTCTTCTTGACTCAGCATCAGGCATTTATCGTGTTGAATTTCACTGGGATGATCGTTATGACATCCATAGCAATCTTTCTTAATCAATTCCTTAATTTTTTTTCTGTCAAGACTATAGCATAACAGGAAACTAAATGTGATTCTTGTTCTGGCCATCTAGACTTCATCATGATGACTTCTTCGCCTTTGTCTTGGGGTTCTCCTTCCTCAGGATCTTCACATTCCATGTCCAAAGAATCCCTACTATACAAACATTGATAAAAGTCTTTCATGACTTCTAATAGTCTGGAATGACTTCTCTCAAACTGTTCGTTTATATCGTATTGTCCAATTCAGCATACAGGATGACGTTCACCGTATTATCTGCGCGTAGATTTTCTGCAAACTGAAATTCCACACGCATCTGGCCGGATTTTATAGGGTGAAAATTTCCCTCTTCGCTGTCTTGACTTACAATTCGTTAGAGAACCGTTTTCGAAAATGGAGTTTCACTGTAACTTTCCCTTTGGAGAATGGAATATTTTGTCCCAGATCTCCTTTTATAGCAATGTTGACAGTGTCTAAATACGACTTACTGACGGGCAAATAGTGAGGATGTACAAATTCACGGTGTACGTGATAGGTGTTTGCACCTTCCTGGTCATTGTTTGTGGTACTATCCACTTTGAAAGGAATGACACGCAGTAACGGAATAGAGGTGTGTCCCACCACGTTGTACTCCACCACATCGGAATACACAAAGATCAAATTAAGTCCTTGGTTCAGTTCTACCGGGTTTCCAAAAGCTCTGTAAAAATCCATATTACTTTTGATCTTGAGGCTCATATTGTTTGCGACCATTTCTGCATGTCCACCCAAAATTTCAAACAAACTACCGTTGAACCTGAGGGACAATGTGTCCGTATCTTGAAATTTGATCACTTTGAGCCACTTTATGGTACTCAGTCTTCACACTTTTTTTGGCTCTGTTCAGTGCTTTGCCAAAGACTAAGTTGAACCTGTCCGCAATAGTGTCCAACAAATGTTCACCACTAAAATAATAACCTGAAGGAATTTTCAAGGTGTAGATAATGAAGGCTGGATTGCTGGCTGGTCTTGTGTCCCCTAAAAACCCGATTTTGTTGATTACTTCCTCCAATTGGGCATTCAGGATTTCCACCTCGAAAGTATTTTGCTTTTCGGTGATGTTTTTGATTTGTGTTGGGTGAATGATTTCCACTAAAGCCACTTCCCAATGGGCTTCGTGATCTAACTGGATGGTCTGAGGTAATTTGACCGTGTAACAGCACAACGTGTTCTTGGGAAACACCTCCATGGAACTGTCACTGGGTAAGGTTAAGTAAAATTGGTTGTTATTGCTCATAATTCCAGAGTTTTGTGGCTCTCCGAGGCGATACTGGAAGTTAGAGGAGTGTCTCCGCCCAAAATGGGGTTGTTGTTGTTGTGGTTGTTGTTGTTCGACTGGTGACTGGCACTGGCACTGGACACTAGGTTCCCGTAGTTCCCGTTCGAGGAGAATTTCAGGGAGAGATTAGGAAGCAGGTAACCGATGTAACTGCTCAATACAATGGTCCACAAGTGTTTGTCTCCTTGTTGCAAACTCAAATTGGCAATGGATCCACCGATGACACAATACACTACGAAGGTTTGGCAGAAAAAGACGATTTGCGTTTTAGACACACGTTTTCCATACCACACCCACAAGGGTTGTGTTTGTAAATCTTGCAGAGAAGAATTGGGTGAAGGAGTGATCGCAGTAGCTGAATCTGTGTGAAAGGGCATGATGGTCACTTCTTTTTATAGTGCGAAGCGTCGATGCAAGAATCAAAACTGGGTGGATATCCTTTCCAACGTACTTTGACTTCCTTGACACGTCGTTTGCCCACTTTACGGTTTCTGCGTTTGACAATGCCTTTGATGTCGTACACGTCGTCTTTTTTGGTGACACGACTTGATTTGAAATAAGTACGGGCTAGCGTTTTGTTGAGTACTTAACACCCATGGCTGTCTTGCTGAGCACCTTTTCCCTCCTTTACCACGCTCGGACAGAAAAATGAGTGCGTGGTGAGACTATTCCCACTCATGTTTAAAGCCTTTCAGTCAGGTTGTTAAGGACTAGTTAGTCCTACACCTGAGTGGCTGAATTTAAAAGTAGTCTGTGAGTACATAAAAGCCTGGGGGATGAGGCTCTCTTTCCTTCCCCAGGAGTAATTAAAAATCACGCGGTGCGTTATTAAACCAGTGATATATGCTCCATTAGAGCGAAAATCACTTTAATTCAAGTAAGCAAGCAAGCAAGTTCGGGTACCGTCTCTAGCACTCTTGATGACACCAACTGTCTGGGTTATTTTCTTTCTTGCAAGCCCCTATGTTCCACTTCTGTTTGTGATAATAACTTGTGATACTTCACATTTTCTAAAGTGGAAATCTTTACAAGCCGTACAAAATACAAAACTTATATGACTTTGGCTTTTGACACTTGCACAGACTCTTCACTTTATAAGTGTCACGAGAAAATTGTATATCCAATTTTTACCATTTTCAAAAACACGCACACACTTGCAGCTTGACCAGAAATATGTACATCTTGTTTTGTGGATAAGTCACAGACAAGTCCAAGCATATATAGGTGGTTATGAACGTTAGGAATATCCCCTCATTTTTTCAGAAATATCAAAGCTTGTATGTGCATTTTCCCTTTTCCACTCTATATTAGTGCTTAGATTTGTTCCAAAAAAGAAAAAAGAAACGAAACAATTTTGAAGAAAAAATAACTGAATTTTGAATTCAGGTTTCTCTCTGTTTATAATTTTTTTTCAAGTTGATGGTGCATGACAGAGTACATTCGCCTACCCTTCCAAAGTGAGAGCCATTTCTTCACATGTCACTGCCTTTGTTAAATTCGGTTTCATTGGTTAGTTATCGTTAATCTTTAATTTTTTGATGCATTTCTTTTTGATAGCAGATTTAAGGCTTTCTAGTGTTGTAACGGTATTTATGTTGTTTAGTCTGTTGATGAAATTATCTATAGCAAAGTGCTTAAGATTTTTTCAGGTTTTTTATTATTTCAAGCCCTACAAAAGGAGACCAAGTTTGTCTTCAAAGAGGATTGAAGCTCTAAATTACACGGGCGTGAAGGAAAACATCGTTATGTTCATTCTAATCATGCTTGCCGTATCTCTTTGTGTTTTAGAGGTCATATTTCTTCTTAAGTAAATACACGCATCAATAGACAGACAGATTGGGTCATCGTCCTTGAGTTTCACTGTACTTTCGGTTCTTTACTTCATACAAACCCCAAATGTATTAGTTTGAAAAAAAAGATAACATGCCCCTCAATACTGTAACACATCTGTTCTGACTCTACCGATGTGAGTATGAGTGTTTATGCTAAAATGTTTAAGTGAGATATTAAAAAAATGGTCAGCTTGAAAACGCGAACCAATACTGTGACGCTCAGTATTTTGATGTGGTAAGAAGAAATGGTACAACACAGACAAAGAGGGCTTGTAAGTTCACATTTCAGTCTGTCTGCACTGTAATGGTAACAACGCAAGAACATAGGGATTATTATGCCACACAGTCCTAGAACAAAACAATGCATCACCCGTTGTAAGCCATTTCATTGGCTATACTTATTTTCTTACCGCGTTCACTTCGAATTGACTTGAGTAGCTATTCAGACAGTGACGAGAATGGCCATGCTTTACTGGGTCTATCCTATAGGCGATTTATATAAAAAATATTTTTAAAAATTAAACTAATGCACGAACAATCGTACCATGGGCGATCCCATGGAAATTGTGTCCGTCTTATTGCAAAATACATCAACATTTAATTTAACCGTGCAGATCGCTAGAACAAACCTCTGATAATATACATTTTGAAAAGTGTTGTGTGACACGGATTGCCATTGTCGCTTGGTGTCTGCTTTCTTCTTCGAAAAGAGATCGTTTCGTCTTGACTATAAAAATTTAATTTTACTAAGTTTTACGCACTACTTGAACTCATACATTTACGTTGTAGGTGTAAGCCGTCATTCTCAGTTTTCTGGAAGTTCGTTTTTGCGTTTCTCAGATGTGATACTATTTTTTATGGACCGAACGAAATTTCTTTTGGCGTGAATCAGGACTCGTGGTTTTGTGGCATAATTGGAGAGCATTGATGAAAGCTCAGTTATGTCGTCTTCGAAATTGCTGACACGGATCTGAGCTAACACTTCAGGTTTTGTGTGAGGCGATACGGTACATCATTGCCTTTTACTTCCTCAATGAAATCGTTTCATCTTATTGTAAAATTACATTTGACTAGGTTTCATACGCAGCAGGTCCCTGTATATAAGGAGAGTGTCTTAGCGTCAGAGTATTCATTCCGCTCTCAAACGATCACAAAGATGGAAGAGTCAGCACCTGCTGGTCAAATATTTGCTAAAAGTCATACGAAAGCATAATTCACAGGCGAAAGTGGCAACAAAACTTACTCTTTTGGTCGTTGATTTGATGAGAGTCATACGAAAGTGTGTGCTAATGAAGTTTGCTATATCTGCAAAGGTAAATGGGTATTTGTCTCCAAAATACCTGCTTCGTCTAAGAAAGAGAGACAAAAGTCAAGATACCTAATATCGTTGTCAGGGGAAAGGACACTGGAATTCAGAGTGCCCTGCGAGAAAAGAGAAGAAACAAAAAAACAAGACGAAACAGAGAAGAGGGATTCAGAAGAAGAAGAAGAAATTGAAGATGATGAAGAACTTGTGCCAGTAAAGACATGGAAATGGAAAAATTGACAATGTGAGCCGATGCGTTGGCCCTGATGTGAAATTTCATACTACCTTCTAAAAGAGAATAGACCAGAAAGAAAACGTAAGTGTCTCTTGGTCTTGACATTGTATAATAAGGATGGCGTGTTTTGTTTTTACTCACACTTTATGAAATTGTGCTCTTTCACCTCTCTCTATCCCTCTGGATCATGTTTTAGTTAGAATTGAAATGGAAGGATGTTTTCCTTCACGCACGCTCTTTAGGCATGCAAGTCCGTAAACAATAGTCAGTCTATTCATCCATCATTTTTGTGTCTTGATGTTTCCTAAAGCACACACTGATGCCATAAAATAACGGGTTAAATGGGTTTTGTAGTGTTGGGAGTGGGGGTGGGGTGGGGTGTAGGTGTTTGGCAGAGTTGGTCATTGTAAGTGAGGGCTTAGGTGCTTTCAAAAAACTTTTTCTTCTTCACTCTGTGTTGATGGAATATAATGGGTTATTTTCTTCACTCTCTGTTGATAGTATATATAAAGGGTTATTTCTTCACTCCGTGTGGATAGTGTATAATGGTTTTCTTCTTCTTCCCTCTGTGGTGTGGGCGCGTGTGTGTGTGTGTGTGTGTGTGTGTGTGGTGTGTGTGTGTGTGTTAGCGTACGTTGTGTAGATCGTATATTTGGTTGTTTTTTTTCCTCCCGAGTGTGGATAGTATATTTGGGGTTTGTTTTTCCTCTTCCCTCTGTGTGTGTGTGTGTGCGTGTGTGTGTGTGTGTGTGAGTGTGTCAGCGTGCGTATGTTGTGTGTGTGTGTGTATTGGTCTCTGTTTGTCCCTATAAAACTCACTTTATCCCTATCGGATACACTCTACCTACCTACCTACAGTAGCGCGTATTCAGGTCAGCCACTTGCAACACTGTTGCCATTTATCCCCTAGTGTTCAGTACAGTGACGTCACTGACGCTGGAAATTTTGAGACTATAAATATCGACTTGGGGATTTCCACATTTTGTAGCTATACATATATACTAGAATTCATAAACAGGAACGTCACTCAAGCTGAGGCTATAAAAAGATAGTGGGATTTTCCAAAGGAAAAACCCACAAGTTGGAGCTATAAATAGATAGTGGGATTTCATAGGAATTTCAGCTGATTATAGATACATAGGTATTTATCCACGATCGTCACAGAAGTTGATATTGTAAGTAGTTACTAATTTTATCCATTTTAGTCTAAACCATTGTAACTTAATTTTCGGGGATATATTTATTTTCCTTTAAATTCTGGGACAATTTCGTCATTTTAACGTTACTTTTAGTCACATCCATTTTGTCGTTGAGCATTTCCTTGATTATAGCTATTTATAGCATCATTACAATTATGCAAATTTTTGAACACCCCAGCAAGATTTCAGGTCTTGGTAATGCTTTATATATAAATCCCACGCTTGTACTAGTGTATGTATGTTTCTGTCTCTGTTGTGTTTGACCCTCTACCATCATTGTCCCTAGATGGTCCCACCATGTTCAATTCCCCTTGACGCTATACAGATCCACCATGTTCAATTTCCATATGTTAAATTCCCTTGAGGCTATATCCCCCAGGGGTTTCCGTAATGTTGAATTTCCCATTGTCCCTAGACAGTCCCACGATCTATTCCCCATGTTAAATTTCCCTTGTATGTAAAGTGACCCACGATTTATTCCCATGTTAATTCCCATTGTACGTAATCTGACCCACGATTTATTCCCATGTTAATTCCCCTTGTACGTAATCTGACCCACGATTTATTCCCATGTTAATTCCCATTGTACGTAATCTGACCCACGATTTTTCGCCATGTTAAATTTCCATTGTACGTAATCTGACCCAGGGGTGTTTTTAATGCTAATTCCCATTGTACGTAAAGTGCCCCCATTCACCACTGTCCAGTCTGAAGTAAAACTGACCAATTTAATTACTTTAGTGTAAACACACGTTGGCGAAAGTGGCCCTGATGCCAGTTTAACCAAGATGTGTTAAACTTTACGCCCGGACATTTCGCTGGTCATTTTTAAGTCACTTATTATCTTATAAGTTCGCTAGATTTCAATGCAAGTCCAGACATTCAAAGTTTCGTCGATGAAATCCAGACATGGTTCTACTTCTTATTTTTCCCTCTGTATCAATAATCTTTCTATTGATTATATACATCTGATATTTAGATTAATCTGAACCAAATAAATGGTACTTATGTACTGTATGTGTTATGTACCTATCATGGTACTTATGTAATGTATGTGTTATGTACCTGTCATGGTACTTATGTAATGTATGTGTTATGTACCTGTCATTGTACTTATGTAATGTTTGTGTTATGTACCTGTCATGGTACTTATGTAATATATGTGTTATGTAGCTGTCATGGTTGCCAGTAGTTGACATAGGAGTATAACGGCTTAAAATTGTAACGGCTTCAATTTAAAAGTTTTTCAATATGTATTTTCTTCATAAACTTTTTACGAAAGATAATCGTAAACGTTATGTAATGATTAATGATAGCTATATTAAGGCGAATGATTTAACAATTTTTCAGTCATATCGCTACGATATCTGCAGTGTGTCAGTTTGTAGTACTGTCCAGCACTGGGGCATGACATGAAGCATGTCCCTTCTATTCACATTATCGTGACACCAGGCAGACCAGTCCTAACGCTAACCTCTTAATGCTGATCGCCAAGCGAGGCAGCTGTTAGTCCCATTGTTATGTATTTGGTTTGATTCGGCCGGGGATCGAACCCGCAACCTTCCGCATCCGAGGCGGAATTTCTAACCATTAGGCTTTCGGAGCGGTCGATATAGAAACTTGGTCGGTGTCTAATAGACCTGTCTAAAAAATTACAATACAAAATCAGATTATATTCTTGAAATAGTTATTAATATTAATTTAGATTGTTTATTGGTTATATCATTGCATAAATTGTATTTGAAATCTAACGGAGAAGGAAAATCAATACATCAGGCACACATACGTTTCTAAACACATTTCGAGGAGATAATGCTATATGACGTCCAAACTTTCAGCAACTGGTGGAAAATTCCTCACAAGATTTAATTCTCAAGATATCAGATTCTTCTGAACTCATCTAACAAACTACTAGATCACTAAATCAGATTATCAGAACGTAAATATGGTACACGGGAAAGAACACAAATAATAATACCTGTTAAACATAAGTTAAATGAAATGTGGTCAAGAAAGGTCGGCACTGAAATAAATCTTATGGATAATTAAATGGTTTTCATTTAAAATGGAATATACGAAATAAAATAGTATGTCTCCGCACACCATCGAGCGGTTGCTTCACCACTTGATATCAGCATAAATCTGACTGTCCGTTTATACTGTAAAAAATAAGAATTTTATTTCTTTGACAAAGAAAAAGAGTTGTGTAGTGAAATGACTCTGAGATCAGTTAGATATTTCGGACATTACTTATACAAATGGAATCAGACCCAAATATTAAAACTGTGGCTAATGTAAACTGTTATACGAAGTCATGAAATAAAAAAAAAAGGATGAGATTCTGTCTTCATAGAAATCGATTCACGGGGTAAAATGCAGAACTTATGAAAGAAAACGATATCCAGTCTGATATCAACATGCTCGAATGAAAATTTGTTAAACGATTCAGGAAAGTTATTTTCAAATTTTGTATAATATTTTTTAAAGGTATAGGCACAGAAAGGAAATGTACTTGATACATATCTACAGAATATAAATTTTCTTTTACTATATAATTTTATTGAAAAGTGACATGGTGTTTCGTAATAGAGCTAAATATGACTGCTGCTAGCGTATTCAATTAAACACACACATTGGTTCTTAAGCATGCTGTGATGATGTAAAATAAAGCGATCATGATGACGACTACGATGATAGTGACGTAGACGGCGATATGATGAACAAACACGGATGCTGTCAAAGTCGATAACGACATTGTTATAATCATCATCGTCGTCATCATTATAATTGCATGGTAGGAATTATTATTCCATTAGTACATTTTTCACCAGAAGCTTGTTTTATTCCCCATGTCTTCACTGTTTGAATGCATAGTCATTTTTTTTTCTTCCTCTTTATCATTACCTTACACATTTTTATATTTTAAAATTATATGCGACATTTTGCAGTATTTTCTGTGCACGTCTCACCGTGTGATCTCGTGTGAAGATCATAAAACGTCTGACTTAGTCTGGGTTTCAGTTTGAGATTTTGTAACTGCCAATTGCAATACGAAAAGGTTAAGAACGATGTATCTGACTGACTCCCTGTGAAAAAAATCAAGTCGCAAACCATGTCCAGAGATTTATGATTTCTAAGCCAGTTTAATAAGAGGGTTGCCAAACCCAGATTTAAATGATTTCGTTTCTTTCACAAATGATCATACACAGTATCTAAACAATGCAAATTAGGATGTTTTGTACTTTATGTTACTGATCCAAAGATAAACTCAATGAAATTTGTCAAAAAATGAGAAAACATTTTGAAATCATTTAAGCTCTATGCAAATTTTTAATGTTTTCATGGATCTCTGCGTTGTTTTTAATCATCTTGTGTTAGATTGAGCCAGCATTTATTTTCGATTTCAATATTTCAAAATTAATTAATTTGGAAATTCAACGCAACAGTTAAAAAAGCAGTTGAAATGTTTATTGATCCTTTCCAAATTGTGACTTGACCTTTGGTTTCTGAAACTTAAAATAAGGCTCAATACTTTTTTATACCTGATGGATATTGGAAAAGACTACATTATGCGATAAGTGTGGTTATTTAAAATCATGACAAAATATAAACTTCTGAAATTCAGTACGTATACAAAATCACATGCGTGTTTTCGTCAGAGTCATCGGAAGAAGAAGAAAAAAACTAGTTTGATATGGCACGGGGATAGGCCGAAGACATCAGGCCGACTTATTTTCATCTGACATGTAAAAGACTTTGATGGTTGTTTTGTTTGGGGTTTTTTTGTGTGCTACGAACGCTATTTTGCATGTATTGTATATTATCTTTTTAATGTTTTCCTAAATATTTTAGCTTCATAGTGTGGGTGGAATTAAAAATAAAGTATAACGTTGGAGAATACATTTAATGGTTTCAATGGGAAATATTGATCAAAAATCTAAATGGAATGCTAGAACAACCATGTAAGATTAAATTTGTAATAAAAGTGAAAATCCTTTGAGAGACAAACGTACGGGCAAAGTCAATATATTTGCCATTCAGCAATATCCCATGACAATTATTTTTTGATGTATTTTATATTCTGGTAATAAATGCTGTTTTCAGGTTTTTCTGCTATTCACATATTTAGGGAATTAGTGCGTCCAAAGGTAGTCAAAACGAATTAGATGGCGTTTATGATTAATGGAAAGTACTAAATAATGCAAAATCGCACTTTCAGGTACAAATATGCGAATTATGATTTACCACCCTTTTTCGTTCTCACTGTTTATAATATGTCCGTCCTCTGCATTTTATTAGAAATCTGCATGAAAAACTGTATACATATATGTTGACTTAACATAATTATATGTAATTAAAATGATTACTGAACTGAACTGAAGTAAAGAGAGAGAGAGAGAGAGAAAGCAAGAAAGAAAGAAAGAAAGACAGTTAAATAAATAAAATCATAAATGCATAAATGAATGCTCGTGGCATATATTAGAAAACTGCATATGCACGAAAAATGGATACATCAAATAAGCAATAACTATGAGTTACGGACGCCATTTGTTTCTTTTATGATCGTGAGAAACAAAATGTTGATTATTCATTGTTTATATAAAGCATTTTAGGTTTCGATTTATGAATGAGTGTATAGAAAGAAGAGAAATGAATCGAGGAGAAAGCCTTTAGGGAACACCAAAACATAGATCAACTTTGCTGGAATGTTTTCCCTTTACGCAAAAATGCAGATTTTATTTATTTAACCCTCTCTCTCTCTCTCTCTCTCTCTCTCTCTCTTTGCGTTCAGATGAGATACAAGTTGGGACAGAACAACGGATTCTAAATTTTTTAAACCGTTGGAAGTGGTGTACATTTATTTCTTGACATTAATTTGGCTGTAATTTCGAGGAACCTTTTGCAGCTGGAACTTTCAGCGATCTTAGTTCAGTAATGGAATGATGTTTCTGCATGAAATATGTTTGCAACGTTCTTTTTAGCAGCTTAGATCTGCTTTGAGATAATGAGGTGCATGATAAGCCCAATCATCTCAGCCTTATGGCGTTCTCTTTTACTAGTGCGAATCTGGACGATCACACTGATATACCAAGGATAACAGTTTTCAATAGGCACTCTACACGTGGTTGCTGGGGGCATGTTTATCACGATATGAACACTTGTCAAGTAGTACTGCTGTTGGAGGTAACGAAGTTAGTAGGTTTGCTTGGGTGTTATGCATTATTTGGGTTGTATTTAACTTAATTAGGTATCTCTTATTAGTAAATAGGGATGGACGATTAGGGACTAATGCGCTGAAATGGCATAAGATGCAGAGGTGATCTGAAGCAAGTTGGAGGGACACCAACAAAGACTGTAGAATATTACCATCACGTCTATGAATAATCCAGCCTAAAATATGACATTATTTATGGATTGGTTCGCTAATTGTTTGAGATGAAAATGCGAATAGAACTTAGTCGTTTTGATGTGTATGGGTTTCTAATATTTATATTTTGCAAACAAGATAATTAATAAACACACTCCAACAGAACAACCAATACCTGATGAAATCACTCCTGCAGAAGCCTTCTGTCAACAAACATATATATCATGAAAAGCGGCTTGAACATCCAGAGCAAATGCTTCAAGCGGGCAGGGGCCAGTTTTTATGTACAAATTTAATGCCGCAAGCAGCGACCTAGTATAAAAAAATCATAAAATTTCAAATACACAAGTGAGGTCGAAAAGGTCAAATTTTTAGATACCTATGTTAAAACAAAGCATAACAATATTATTCACTTGACCAGAGAAGTCAATGGCGGTTCATAGCAGAAGAAGTTTATGCACCCCAACTCCTATTTTAAACATGCATTTTTCACATCCAAAGGCCATTTTTTACACCATCTGGTGCTCACAGTGCAAACGCAAGCCCTTTCCCTGGATGAAAATTTTGTCTACTAAATAGCTTGATACAATTCAAAATAGTTGTCATCCAAGCCGGTTTTGGGATATTCTACTTGCCTTAAACCCACGTGTCTACTGCTATGGGAGGCTAGCTCTTCTTCCTAGCCGCCTATTGGTATTTCACTATCACCATACTGCAGAGCAACTGTGGTAGGTGTACATGCCTGACATCAATTTCAAGAACAACACAAGCCTGAATCACCTTGTTCACAAATATAGTCATATCTTTAAATAGTAAACAATAATAGCTGAAAAAGTCACACCATTGCCTTAAGTTAAAAAATTTGCCAGGGACCAATTTACGAAACTGGACCCTACCACCTCAAGCCAGTTAAGCGATGGAGGCCATATTGAATATTTCGAATTTTGAATGCAATATGAGCATCATAACATCATACACATAACAAATGGGGACAAGGTGACATCTATCACCAGAATTGTCGTAGTTTTCTGACATAAACAGATGGGGAGGAAAAAAAGAAGAAAAAAAGTTGTGAGTTGAAAGTATTATTTGTACAATGCACGATTAAATATGTTACATAATTAATATTTGTATATGCAACACCTCTTGTTTATTGCTTGATATGACTACCGTAAGCACGATCGCTTGTGAAAATTTGGAGTATTTACCTTTTGCTAAACGTTAATTTTATTATATAGCTGATAATACAGAAAATCAAATATCAATATAATAATCCATAGACTAGTGTGCATTTTCACTGTTTTTGAACCTATATCACCTAGTAATAGTCATTACGTAGAAATGATTGGAAAAAAAGTGTACTCCGGTTAATTGGCCATACAATAAGAGCTGAATGGATATTTATAAATTCATTAGATTTACACATATGGAAGATTACAGTCTCATCTTAACATGTCAACTACAATAGTATTTTGCATTTCTTGCCTGTAATATGATGATTGGTTTTTCCAACAAAAGGACGCGAATTGTCACAGATTTCCAAAGGTATCGTATACGTTATGTTGACTATATCCTTTTCTTTCTAATGATTGTTGTTGCAAGTACAATGCTTGTATAAAAATGTTTCGTTTTCTTATTTGTAACAGGAGGCGCAATTAAGGCGTATGACTTTTAATCTATCCCATAATTTTTAGCGCTGCCATATTCTTATGTAACAAGTAACGTCGTATAGATGACATTATAATGTCATGCTAATCTCATTTTGAGCTGCACTGTAACCGTTTATTTAATAAAAGTGGGCTATTCTAAGTAGTGTTACTGACTGAAATGATTTTCTGTATTTAAAACCCCACAACGACATACATTTATATACAGTAAATATCAGGTTTCTGTTGCTAATCATCACATTAATGTATTTTATCTGAAAATGCATGTTTCTTTTTTTGTATGGAAAGAAAAACATGCAAATTCGATTACATAAAAACAGCAACCACTGTTGAGGAAGTAATATTGAGCAAACAATTTTGAATGATAAAAAAAAATTTTAATTTAAATTTCATAAGAAAAAGGAATTAATTAACGTATTTGAAAACATTACTCAAACACCTAATTCACAGAATCGTTCGTACATAATATAACCAAATAGCTATAAGTAAACATTTCCTGGCATTTCTTATGTTAAGAACTTTGGGAAGATCTAAATTACAAAACTAATCCCTTATCCCATAGAGTGTCGTGAATGATTTACATTATGACGCTTTGTGCCAGTAATTGGCTATTTACTTATTTGAAACAATATATTCCCAACAGCGATTACAATATTTGAACAAATTTAAGAAAGCTGTAACGTAAATACAAATGCCACGAATAATATACAACTAACATACAATTCATTCCTGTCGAATGTGACTTACTGTACAACTATATATGCTGCTTTTTCAGCCACAGAAGCTCATATTTCTTTCATTATTTTGGTGATTTATGCATGTCAGATAATTTACTAAAACTCTGAATGTTGCACAACAGTGAGATAAAGTAACAAATGCAACAACTGAACAGTTGAACTGGGGTTTAATTGAAATATCGTTCTCACTTATATATATATATATATATATATATATATATATATATATATATATATATATATATATATATATATATATATATATTCTTTCTAGTGCATGCGAGTATTTGCATCATTTTAATGTTATATCATTCATTAGTGCATTCTGTGATTTTGTACGAAATTGCACCGGTTCCAAACATTTGGTATATTAGCAAGGAATTTCAAAAACAATTATTTCGTTCCCTCAAATTAACATTTCGTTCCTTCAAAATAAGAATTCGTTCCCTCAAATTAACATTGCGTTCCCTCAAATAGCTAATTCGTTCGCACAAGTTATTATTTTGTTACCTCAAGCTATTATTCGTTCCCTCAAGCGAACAAAATAAATACTTGTGCGAACGATATAGCAATTTGAGAGAAAGAAATCTTAATTTGAGGGAACGAATTATTATCTTAATTGAACGAAATATTAATTTGAGGGAACGAAGTAAAAGATTTTACCTTGTGTCCTCTCTGGGGCTCTGTACTTCAATACCCCAAACCTCTTCGACAGCTTATTTTTTTCCTCTAAACCATATACGTCTTTGATCATTTTGAAACAGTTCTCTCCATGCTGCTAAGTTTCGATTTTCTGAATACCTTTGAAGAAAATCACGCGCAGAGAGCTGTTATATCCAATCTTTATCATTGTCACAAAATAATATCAAAAAAATTTCATTGGAACTTAGGAATTTGTTGGCTGCTAGTAATTCTTGTCGTGATACATGTCAATGCAATGATGCTTGCAGAAAGGAAAAACATTATTTCTCTGATATCATTACAAACTGTAAATGACAGCTCCGGTGGCCTAGTGGTTTGAATGTCCGCCTCAAATGCGGGAGGTTGCATTTTCGAAAATGCTACATGTCTGCTGCATGATACCCCAATGCTAGACATCAACATAAACTGCCACACTGCAGACATCGTAGAGATAGGACTGAACACTTGTTAAAGCTACGTTAGAAATCCAAGTCACGCATATTCACACACACAAATTTTAAAGACTTTGGTGCGATGGAAGTCCAACTTGTGTCGGTCATTATTTATTTGCCGATGCCCACCGACGAGTGATTATGTTCCTACGACGATGAGTAAAAGGTAAATAATTATAATGAAAGCATTTTGGATACCTTTAATTCCTTGACCTTTTATATGATGACAGATATTTGAAGAAGACGAAATTGTAAGAATAAATGACATCTCCACTCCCATTGGACCTATGATCAAAAGGACGATCATACCAATGAGGCATTTTACACATATTTCATCCAAAAAGAAATTCTCGGAACAACAAACATGCTACTGACTCTGAAATACAAACAAAAAAGCAGTCTGTCGTCAGTTTCCTTCTGAAACTAAATGGAGACCTGTTGCATTATGACAAAAATCATGTACGAAATGTGTCATTCATTGTACGGATCCATCTTTGATGGTAAATAGCAGAGTTAAATTTGCAAAATTTGTCCTAAACATTCCATTGCACTGAACCATTTTGATGCAGTGACTCTAAACTCTCAGGATGTTTTCGTTGCTATCCTCCAAAATATTAAAATGAAGACAAATGAAAGGACAAACCTGGAAACATTGTACATTGTCAGAGATAAATATTTTACCCAAACATTGTTTGTGCTTATGACCCTTGTTATGTATTAAGTTCCATTATTGTTGCTCTTTTTGTTCCAGCTGCAGCGTTACTACTAGCATTACTACTGTGATGATGACGACGACTAACATTAGTACAACTTTACTTGATGCATTCGGATAGCTACTGCTAGGTTTTGGCTTCTTATATTAATGCAGTTACTTCTACTAATATTCAATTGATATAATTATGCAACAATACGTCCACTTTTTATTTTAAACAACGTGGAATATTTTTAGATCGTTCAAACGGTTGAATGATTTTTAGAATGTTGTGAAATTTTGCTGTTTTAATGGTTTACATTGCTATGGGGATTTAATATGTATTGTTTTTCTAAAACTGTTTTATTTAGTCATTATAAATTGAGATTACAAAATTTATTAGAGTTTTTAAATGTACAAACGAATTTTGCAAAATGGATTCCTTTCTGTTTATCAGCATGATAATTTATACCTTTCTCGTATTGTGCTATTTTATTCTACTTATGTACACTTGTATTCTCCTGAATGTATCTAAAGCGACACTTTGTTCCTGCTAATTTGTAAAATGCGATGAATTCTCTCATTGTATCCTTCGTGTTCTTTGTTTTAACATCAGATGAACACTGAGGTCATATTCAATGAAAATATCTATGCATGCCCTAACCAATTACCAGTTCGTTACAATCGAGAGGCGAGCGATCCGACTTGTGTCCAACCCATTAGACTACTAGACATTGGTGATATAAATTGTTGTAGTCAGGGTATGTAACTCTTAAAAGCACGATTAACACACTGCAGATTTGTCTCTTTTGCAACTTCTAGTCTAGCAGTTTTTAGGTACCCGTAGTGATCGTTATCAAGTTTGCCAGCTCAAGTCATTACAATTTGTGCATTAGATATGACAAGTCTAAAAAGTTTCAGAGTAATATGCGTATTATAATGATTTTTTGATGGATCGTTTATTTAAGAAAAAATGGGGCGATCCCCATATAATTTGCTATTACTATACACTGAATATTGTAATTCGTTCTAAATTAGCAATGTGTACTACTTCCATTGAAAGAGAGGGTATATTTTATTCAACAGCTCTAGATGAGAAGAACTGCGGTGTTACAGTAGTTAGCATGGCAGACTTACAAATAGTTTATTGCTGGTTAAAATCCGCCCCAGAGCATACTCGGGACAAAAACTACACACCTGTCAAACACAAAATAATGAGAAGATATAAACTATATTTAAAAATTGGAGACATAAACAATCCTGGTCTGGATATTAATGCAGTTTATATGGATAATTTTTACAACTTGTTGTTGATATAAAAGGCACAATGAATTAATGACAAATATCAATTTCATTTTCAAATGCTAACAGATATGTATCATCATAACAAGCGATATAAAATTCTTTGGATTTGAGATTGCTATCGGACAAATTTTAAAGCACTCTATGCAACATATGTACAAGTGGATCTTCGTACATTCCCTGATGGTTCACTAACTGGCATTCCATTTCATGCTTTGCGTAAAAGTGTAACTCAACATTATCAATTATGTCGTGAAACAATCTACAAATCGTATTCTATCAGGAATAGAATGAATAGTTTCTCAGGAACTGTCAGGTATGATATATGGTGAACGGCACTAATTTCCATTACACATTCAATCATTGTGATTATTTCATATGCTGTATTTCTTCTTAAATAAAGGATTAACTTCCTCTTATTTCTTAATGAAAGAAACAATTATCGGTCTTTCTAAACTAGAATGAGAATGAGGTTTGTAAAGCGTGGTTCACAAGAACCATTAAATTCCAACATAAACATTAACAATTTGTCACTACCCTTATAGCCATTTGTAAAATAAACAAATCAAATCAAGTCGTTTAATATCATGTCATGTTGAAAATAATTAAAATTTACCCTTTTAAAGCATTCAGATAATTTGCTAAAATGTCCATAGAATATTTGATTTGAAACGATGGCAGTTAAATGAATCGTATTAAATGTGTTATGCCTGAATCCAAAGCTAAGACAACAAATTGTTTTAAAATATTCATAAAATTTATACGGAAATGCTGCTTAAGTCTATATAATTATAAAATATTTCAGTGAAACTTCCGAAAAAATGATGTCTACATGCCTTAAGTAAAAGTAAAAAGATAATAAAGAAATAAAGTAAAAACCAAGAAAATATTTAGAGCCAGCCTCATTTAAAGTATAGATTACGTGAGAACTGTTTAGACTAAGATAAAGTATGGATTACGGGAGCACTGCTTAGACTAAGATAAAGTATATATTACGGGAGCACTGCTTACACTAAGATAAAGTATATGTTACGGGAGCACTGCTTAGAATAAGATAGCGTATATATTACGGGAGCACTGCTTAGACTAAGATAAAGTATAGATTACGGGAGTACTGCTTAGACTAAGATAAAGTATGGATAACGGGAGCATTGCTTAGATTAACATAAATTATAAATTACGGGAGCACTGCTTAAACTAAGATAAAGTATAGATTACGGAAGCACTGCTTAGACTAAGATAAAGTATGGATTACGGGAACACTGCTTAGAATAAGATAAAGTATAGATTAAGGGAGCACTGCGGAGACTAAGATAAAGTATAGATTACGGGAGCACTACTTAGAATAAGATAAAGTATGGATTACGGGAACACTGCTTAGAATAAGATAAAGTATAGATTAGGGGAGCACTGCTTAGACTAAGATAAAGTATAGATTACGGGAGCACTACTTAGAATAAGATAAAGTATGGATTACGGGAACACTGCTTAGAATAAGATAAAGTATAGATTACGGAAGCACTGCTTAGACTAAGATAAAGTATAGATTACGGAAGCACTGCTTAGACTAAGATAAAGTATAGATAAATGGAGCACTGCTTAGACTAAGATAAAGTATAGATTACGGGAGCACTGCTTAGAATAAGATAAAGTATAGATTACGGGAGCACTGCTTAGACTAAGATAAATTAAGGATTACGGGAGCACTGCTTAGACTAAGATAAAGTATTGATTACGTGAGCACTGCTTCGACTAAGATAAAGTATAGATTACGGGAGCACTGCTTAGAATAAGATAAAGTATGGATTACGGGAACACTGCTTAGAATAAGATAAAGTATAGATTACGGGAGCACTGCTTAGACTAAGATAAGTTTAGATTACGGGAGCACTGCTTAGAATAAGATAAAGTATAGATTACGGGAGCACTGCTTAGAATAAGATAAAGTATGGATTACGGGAACACTGCTTAGAATAAGATAAAGTATAGATTACGGGAGCACTGCTTAGACTAAGATAAGTTTAGATTACGGGAACACTGCTTAGAATAAGATAAAGTATAGATTACGGGAGCACTGCTTAGAATAAGATAAAGTATGGATTACGGGAACACTGCTTAGAATAAGATAAAGTATAGATTACGGGAGCACTGCTTAGACTAAGATAAAGTATAGATTACGGGAGCACTGCTTAGAATAAGATAAAGTATGGATTACGGGAACACTGCTTAGAATAAGATAAAGTATAGATTACGGGAGCACTGCTTAGACTAAGATAAAGTATAGATTACGGGAGCACTGCTTAGAATAAGATAAAGTATGGATTACGGGAACACTGCTTAGAATAAGATAAAGTATAGATTACGGGAGCACTGCTTAGACTAAGATAAGTTTAGATTACGGGAGCACTGCTTAGAATAAGATAAAGTATAGATTACGGGAGCACTGCTTAGAATAAGATAAAGTATGGATTACGGGAACACTGCTTAGAATAAGATAAAGTATAGATTACGGGAGCACTGCTTAGACTAAGATAAGTTTAGATTACGGGAGCACTGCTTAGAATAAGATAAAGTATAGATTACGGGAGCACTGCTTAGAATAAGATAAAGTATGGATTACGGGAACACTGCTTAGAATAAGATAAAGTATAGGTTACAGAAGCACTGCTTAGACTAAGATAAGTTTAGATTACGGGAGCACTGCTTAGAATAAGATAAAGTATAGATTACGGGAGCACTGCTTAGACTAAGATAAGTTTAGATTACGGGAACACTGCTTAGAATAAGATAAAGTATAGATTACGGGAGCACTGCTTAGACTAAGATAAGTTTAGATTACGGGAGCACTGCTTAGAATAAGATAAAGTATAGATTACGGGAGCACTGCTTAGAATAAGATAAAGTATGGATTACGGGAGCACTGCTTAGACTAAGATAAAGTATAGGTTACGGAAGCACTACTTAGACTAAAATAAAGTATAGATTACAGAAGCACTGCTTAGGCTAAGATAAAGTATGGATTACGGGAGCACTGCTCAGAATGAGATAAAGTAAAGATTAAGGGAGCACTGCTTAGACTAAGATAAAGCAGCAGTATATATCACCTGAATATTATCATGAAAACCAAAAACTTTATGCTCGATATACAAGACTACATCAAATATGCATACCTCCTAAAACAAATCTAAAGTACATAATTGAGAAAATATGATGCTAGAACATTAACTGTGAGTATATACACGAACTTGTGCGGCTATTTTCAATAATGCACATTTTCGGGCGAAGGAGTCGAGCGATATTACTTTTCATACTCAATTTAGGCGGTTATATCAGATGTACATCGACAGAAAGTATGAGCACACTGCGATTTTAAATTCTTGATAGCGACTCTGTGGATGAATCTATCACGGATAAATGACTTGCGACCTTGGTAAAGAAAAATATTGTTGCGTTGATTCTATCATGCCACAAACGCGGTGACGAACAAGTGATTGCTGTCTATGATAGTCGAGTTATTGTGGACGGATTTTACCCGTTACAGAGTTATCCGCATCGTTGGTCATTGCCAATTGTTAATGTGTGTGTGTGTGTGTGTGTGTGTGTGTGTTTGCTGTTTATCAATCACCAGATAAGTTATCATACGATGAATTATTGTCCAATGATCATAGCGAGACTGATTTAATCCTCTATCAGATCGGTAGTCTATCGTCTCTCTCAAACATACAAACTAATGATTAGTATTTCTCCATGCAGATTATGAAAATACCCCGTACTGGCTGGTCAGACTGAATCTCATTCTTCGGGACAAGTTCAGGTTGAGACATCGCAGATGCACTGAGTGACTTGGCACAGATGCGATTATATCGCCCGGAGACACTTAAATGATGTATCCCTGCACTGCTTGTTTACCTTGTTGTGGCTGATAACCGTCTTCAACAAACAGCGACACACGTTAAATAAATCGCGAGCGCCAAAATGATATTGACGATGCCGTGTATGACATGACGATCACCAAGTTCTGGGTCATTATTGTTTTAGAAATTTGGGTCTTGGTAAATTCCATCACAATTTCAAGCTGAGGTAAATATTTTTGTTCATCAACTCGGAAATACGATTTTGCCCTTCATCGCTGTCAAATTAGGATATTTTCAATTTATCTTCGCCATCACAAGTATCCTTAAGTTTATCAAATTCTGACCAACCAAGGTCTATATACCTATCATATTCATACACAAAGAGTGACGTATATTGGACAGCAAATTTACGAATAATAAATTATTCAGGATTTCTCTCAGCAATAACAAGCTCGATATTCCGATTTGGGTACTCTTTGGCCTATAATAATGCAGTTCAAAGTCTGCAATGCCATATTTATATTTATCATTTATATTTTCTAAAATCACTATTGAATTCCGCTCCTGCGGTGTTTATACGATCGATAGCATTCGATAGCATAAGCCAACCCAACACGGTTCTGATCGACGATGCACCGATGTCGACGGCGTAATCGGGCGTTGAAATCTCGATTGCGGCGCTCAGAGTTGGCTTGAAAACCGATATTGCAATCTTTGCGTCTTTTCTGGTGTTTCTTTTGATTGTGCGCTGAAATTCATCATTGATCTGCCAAATATACTACGGGCAAGCCTGGCCCGGCATCGGTTTTGTTTTTGTATGCTAACACCAGCGAGTTGTTCCCGTATAACCTTCCGAATGATTTCGAACGAGTTTATACAACTGTTTGCTTATTCCGAGATATGGCTTTTCTGATATTTCTGTAGAATCAAAATGTATGTGCTAGTGGAATTACACTTGAAAATTTACCATCCACGTTAATTTGAGATCGACATATTGTAAATCCCGAGCTGAAAGCGAGATTAGTATCTTGCAGAACAGATATTTAGACACCAGGTCATGGTACCATTGCATCCAGATGTACATCAGCTTCGATGTCTAGTGCAGGTTAGAAATTATCTTTAATTTTCGCTCTCAGGAGTGTCGTTTGCGAACACCTCTGACGGACCAGCACTATGAGAATAATCATCGATTAACCCGATCATTATCGTTGCAACGTGGACGTTGTATAGAAACGCTTCGATTTCTTTTCCATCAATTATACATCTGACACTGTTAAAAAGGGCTAATATTTCGTTGCTGACAAAACCAATTCGTTCATCTGACGCATATGGATTACCATTTGTTTCTACAAATGTTCATTCGACCTCAAAGAATGCCTCAGCGGGCAGGAAATATCTGCTTGTATCTTGAATTTATGTCTCTCTTCGTCCTCGTTTGTTTGGTGTACTTGCATCATCAGAATAGCATTGATAATTGTTCACAGATTCATCTTTGAGCACCAGCATGATATTGTCAAATGCTGGATCTGATACACCTTTGAACATTTTATGATATAGGTGTTGCTTAAAACGATACCCCGAAAGCCATCTGTATGGTAGCCTGCTACCAGCTACCAAACTTATATATATATATATATATATATATATATATATATATATATATATATATATATATATATATATATATAGGCAAAGCTCTTCCACCGATGGAACTAAAAGTTCAGATTCCAGTTTCAAATTCCATGATGACGGTCACATCACTTGCGTTTACATAGGTACTGCACACAGCGCATGCGGTGTACAGTTGAAAATTTAAGAGAAACAAAACGAAAATCCCTGTAGTGTTTCATAATTTTACGTGGTTGTGATAGCCACTTATAGTGCAAGCAGTGGTCATGACATCAAACGCACCGGTAAGCGTGATTCCCAACAACATCGAAACATACATGACTTTTAGGCTCCAACAATTACATTTTATCGATTCATTACATTTTATGAATTCGTCCTTGGAAAAGTAAGTGTACTATCTAACAACGAAGAACTTCACAATCACTAGTCGATACTATCGAACGAACACGGACTTGCTAACGAGAAAAGGTGTGTATCCATACGAGTACATAAGCGACTTGAACAAGTTTTCCGAAACTGAGATGCCACCATTCGAAGCGTCTTATTCATCGCTGTCATCTGAAGGCAATTTAGACCAAAATTACGAGCACACAAATACGGTTTGGTCTGCGTTCGAGTGCAAAAACATGTGTGACTATCATGATCTGTGTCTTCTCACCGATGTGGTTTGCTTCTGTGTATTGAGCTAACACGTGGGACGAATGTCGTGACATGTTTGCACGGATCACCTCGGACCGTATAGTTTTCTCACCATCGATTTGACTGGAACTTGAAGGGGAAATATTTAGCGGCTTTAACACGTGAGTTTTACACTCAAATACAATCATATAAAATGTTTGTCAGTGGTGTCACAGAAGAGATTGGGAAGCGACACCGTGTAGATGCTAGTAAATACCAATAATTGGTTCGTATTGCTTTAGAAGGCCGTACAAACGTCTACGATCTAAGATATGTTAGAGTTGCGACAAAATGCACGAGAAGGCTTCATGGCGGGGTTTGAACCAATATTTTCTCTGCTGATTGAGCCAACAATGCAAATATCCAATCATACCGAGGATATTAAAAGTCACTAAAGCAACAGCGGAAGAATTTGCAGTGCTGCGCGAACCGAAGATACCTGATACAATTCGTAAAATGCTATTAAAAGCAACACAAGCAACTGCAAAAACTATTCAACAGTTACAAGCGCGCCCTGTGGTCCACGAAGAGGAGACTGAGGCCACTCCACCATACAAATACAAGTCAGAGTGACCACGTAGTAAAATAGTTATCTAGCTTTGCCGTGAAATAATCGAAAAGGATCTTCAAACATTTGCAACTAATTTTCAAGACGTTTGGACATTACGCTCGTTCCAAAAAGACAGTAGCTCGCAGTTGGGCCAAGTGGGAATATCACGAAAGGCTTAGTAAGGGTATCTCAGCAGGTGAAGAGTGGAATGCGATTGAACGTAAGATTTAAAACATTTGAAGACTGTCAAGCTTAGAGTTAATATATCCGTACTCACGTGTATATTTTTTTCCTACAAACCAATAAGGAATTATGACAAGACATAGAGATTTAGCTATCAAGTCACACCCACATACAAATTATATATATGTATGTATGTTTATATATATATATATATATATATATATATATATATATATATATATATATATATATATATATATATATATATATATATATGTATGTATGTATGTATGTATGTATGTATGTATGTATGTGGTGACGGCGTGGTTACAAATGTCCCAAAAAACTAAGCTAAACAATTTCTTACTGAAGGTCGCAAAAAGAACTACTAAAACAACGCAAAATACCTAACGTAACAGTTAATCATATACCAGCACTAGTTAACACATTTTAATGAAAAAATGTATGCATAAAAGATGTACGTAATATAAATTAATTAAATTATAAACAGGATCAAACAATGTCAGGTACTTTCTTTTCTCCCTATGCGACAGAGAAGTCTGTTTAGCTAACTTTACTTTTTATATTTCAGTCTGGTAATCTCAGACCTGTCGTCGCAATAATGGTGTCCACGCGCTAAGAAGTGCTTTTAAAAAGACACCCTTGCTGTCGTTTGCTGCGCCAGATGGAGATGTTATAAAATCCAACAACAACAACTACAGATATTTAACAAAAAGAAATACACTCACTTAAGAGCTGTCCAACTTTGATTACAACATACAAAACATGTTCACACACACACACACACACACACACACACACACACACACACAAGCCAAACTATTTAATACTCCAGACACACAGACAATATACATCGATGGCTGGACAAAACCAAACTCCCTCAAGTGATACTGCAAAGCCGGCATAAACCATAAATGTGTTATGTCAGTCTGGTTCCTTCTAACTTTGTCGAACAAACACAATCTGTCCCAGTTGAATCGAATTTAATAATGCGACTGAAAATGTAAACCTTTTTACCTACCAACCACAGTGGCTCATACATCAGTCCACATGCTATTCCAACACACAACTATTTCAATGTAGCGTGTGGCTGCATTAGTGACAGCACCTCTTGCCGTATTTCCAGGACAGAAAATTTAAATTATCAGGAAAGTCCTGACATTGAAATTTCCTGATGTCGTTATACACTTCGTTAGAATTGTACTTTGTAGGCATAATCACTTTTAGGCCTCCTGCACATTATCGTACCGTTGCCAACCATATAACGTTTTTCAGATTAGAACTGATGAGAGTTGAAACTTAAGCGTATGAAATTTTTAAATTATCTATTGTCAATTAAATGTGATAATACAGTAATAAAATCAAATAATGTTAGGTTTCTATTTTCTCATGTGTCGACAGGGCACCCTATTACCCTCATTAACATGTCTGTCTTCATATGCCGTACATATACATGTATTTTGAAAAACATAAGATCGTAGCTTCTAACAAATAACAATTATAACCTTTTCTTCATTGTGTTTCCTTTTCTCAGAGCAGCATATATAACTATATTCTACTTAGTTATTCAGATTTCATTAAAAGTGTCACGTTATAAGTAAGGAACAATAGCTAGATTGCAACATGTATATGCTAGACCCTGAGGCTAATTATTCGCTTCATAAATGTTGCGAGTGTAAGCCGACATCAAAAAGACGGGTGGGAAGCCAGTTGTATATAACATACCCATAGGAACTTGTTACTGGCGCCTTATTTGACTGCGTGCGATTCACAGGTAAGTGGCATGAATTGCCGGTGTTGAGCTCAAAGGAACATAAAGTAGTGGTCGTAAATCCACCCTTGACAGACTGTCGGGGAGGATGCAATGTCCGCTAATTATGTAGAGTATGGGTGAATCGACATACACTCGGAATTGAGCAAGGCATGACCACCATTGGAATCGCAAGTTTAAATCTAATGTCTTGAAACTAAACGTCAGTAGTCGCTAAACCATCGGGAATTACATAAGGAAGTTATAAGCTACTCCGACGTCATTCGAAATTGGCGGGAAACATTGTTATTCTGGGAATTACAAAGGAACTTTGGAAAGGAAGCTTTTAAGGACCGGAGGAGCTGTAGGGGACAAAGAAGGTAAATACCCTGGTACAGTTCGTCCCGAATCTCTGGGAGACACGAAAAAGGGAGAACGGAAGTGGAAGGACGTGGTTGTTGGACTGAAGGGGTACTGGTTACCAGTCAAGAAATACTACAGATGTGTAGAAAGACAGGGCAGGAGGAAAATCTATCACACTAAATCAAATGATGAAATTGGCCCTCACTTGGTCGAGTGAAGGACGAGCGATATGGTTTTGAATATTGAATTTCATTTGAAGAAGGACTATCTGTAACTGAATGGCATTAAATTTTTTGTTTATTTGAATTTCACCTTTTGTGTATTCAGTAATTTAACTGTCGGCATCGCTGGCTGGGGCCTCGTAGCTTTGCATCTCTCTAAATACTTCAATTTCTAACAAAAACGAGCCAGGATGGATCTTCTGTAATAATTAAAGATAATACTGGGAGCACCCCACCCGAACCTATGGTAGTCTACGAGAAAAAGAATACAACACCTGATGACCTTTATATAGAGTGAGGAGCAATAATAGTACCTGATGAATACAACGTTTTGAATCTGCTAGCTAAAATGCAATTGTGCAGGGTTATTTTGATTTAGTTGGAAAAATTGGGCGCGAAAAATAATCTCGGCATAGCCTCTTGGGTAGACAAATAATATTACCCCTTGACTGGGATTTACTTGTCTCGGTCCAAACCCCAACATTGATTATATTAATCTTGTGTTAGGACGTCAAAGCTGTGCATACTCATCAACCTTTGGCTTATTCTAGTTCATTTTTGTGATCCTTACAGAGCGCAAACGTTTGTGGGTCTCACTATAGACTAAAAGTAAAGGACAGGAACGGTGTGTAGCTCTAAAACAAAGCTCTCTAAGATCAGAATGTACAATATACAGGAAGTGCTATATCTGGTAAAGAGTGTAGCAGTGGTAATTTGTTACAATAATGGTTGAACTAGTTACTTAAGAGGGTATGAAACTATTATCACTACTACAACGAAGTGTCTCGTAAAAGAGTCAATGGGTATATAGATGGACAAAAATGAGTCGTAATAGCTACAACGATTTCTGCACTGGTTAGATTGTTACCTGACTGAAATATTGAGAAGACCGCATTGTAAATATTCTTTGTTTTTAAATAAGACCAAATTCGCGACGGGTTCACTGCTGCTGAATTCACTATCGTTCATTATGTGTGCATTATATTGGTCGTTGAAAAACTTGGCTTTTAACAAATTGTTTATTACATTTCCCTTCTGAAACAAAGTAGATTTTTTCTGATTATGTTGACTGTTAACGTTTTATTCACTGCATACTTGGTTAGTATTATCTGAAAATATTCGTGCCTTGAAGTAGGAAAACTAATATTGATTTAACTGTTTTTATATTCCCAACCGTGGGGGCATATGTTTGAATCTTACAATCCCCATACTACAACTATATTTCAACAAATGCCAGCAAATCTTTAAAACAAATCTGTCAAATGAACTACTAACTTGAGTTGAAATATAAATATAAACCTAGGCCTGTGCATTGTACACTTTTTAAACTTCAAGTTTAACATTTGTTCCTTGGTAAAATCAGTTTTCTTTACATCTCACACAACTGATTGTCCTTTCGGAAAACAGTTAAAAATAGAGATTGTTCAGCCTGATAATAGAAACTACGAGCTTCATGTGGTTAAATTTGTAAAGATATATATGAAAATGCACAACGATCCCATGTTATCCGTGGTAGAGTAACCTCAGGTGGCACCCGGTCGCATCTTTTCGATATGATATTAAATGCTCAGTAGTACTTCTGCGGTAATTCCTTCAAAGTGTTTATTGTGAGCTATCGAAGTATAAGGTAATTACCTTGCCAACACCTGAAAAACAATACAGATATACAGAAAGTAACTTCAAGAATAAATTAAAACCTCTAGTCACCATATATTTGTACAAATATTTGAAATTTCGAGAATATTAAACTTAATGGCCAGTGAAGAATGAATTTTAAAATGGTTGCAAATTTGTGCATAAAGACAATAATAAAGCGTATCGAAATTTTTTTGATTTTATTAAATTTATTATATTCAAAATATTACAATCCTAGCAATTACCATAAATAATAAAACCTCCAAGTTTAGACCTATAAATAGATGGTTTAAAATTCGGAAATACGTCCCAAAAACTAAGCAAACATGTTTATATAAATAGCTGACAAAATGTAATCCCGTTCTGGCTTCCTTTTCTATTGTTTACAATCTTAAAGTAAGCTGGTTTTCAACAAAGACGGAACGAGTCAACTCGAAATTCCTTAATGCACGTGGACATTAGAAAATTGTATGTCTTCAATTTCAGTGACTTTTTAATTATTTAGATCATTAAGAAACTAAAAGATTTATGTAGAATAAAGTTTGTTTTTGACGAGATGTGTTTGTCTGACTCTTGTATTCAATTGTTATAATGATCCTCGTGTCCCTGAAATGATTTGATAATATAATGCCTCCCTCGTTCGGCGAAACGAAGTTTTAAAAAGAGTTGTTGGTCTAGCAATATCATGGCAAAATTCATTTGATAACAACTGAAACACTGAAAATTGCTAATGACTGAAAAATGATCTGATATGGAGTCATGGGCACATCTAAACGTCATCACATTTACTTTAAAATAGCCATTTCGTGCTAAAATTGGAGCTGTTTTTATATATAAAAAAGGTGCTCCACATATGGCAACCAAATTCATATTTCACAGAATATAACGGTATGTATAATATGTATGAATTACATTTTAGTAGAATTTGGGTTTGGTTGGTCTGTGTGGACCATGTTGAAGACCAGAAAATATATGTCCGTCAGCGTTCATTATTACCTTGCATCTATATAATGTGCCGAAAATGACACAGATGGAAAAACAACACATGTTTCTGATTGCCCGTTAATTGTTGGATTCAGTCCGCTAATTCTAGGCTTTGCCCTTTGCATTAAATGGGGTCCAAAAGTTGCACGTACCTCACTGTTCAGGATTCATAAAACAAACTAAATTCACATGTATGAGAGAGAGAGAGAGAGAGAGAGAATATTTCTATCCATGACTTGAAAGATGACATACCTGAATAGAATCTGCATAGTCAGGCTCAACTTGTTGACACATCCAGTAATAACGAGGACATCATTAAAGATATGGTACTATTTTGTCATGAAGTAAGTATTCTCCCAACGTATTAAATTAATCGAACATGGTTAAGTTAGCGTTTACACATTATACACTCAGTAACCTTTATCCCAAGATGACGCCTGAATAAATTGTCCAGTAAAAAAATAACTACAATATTATTTCCAAATTGTATCATTCCATCTGACTGTCACTAAGTATCTGCTTCACCCTCATGCTTGTAAACTGATGTGTATACCTCAATTCGAGTCGCCCCAAGCATTACTTTTCCATTCTTTACTGACTATCAAACTAAACGTATCTGCAAAATGCCTGCTAAATAAAGTGAACTGAGATCCATAAATTATTTAACAAAGTCGTGAATCAAAGAAAACAGCAGTATATGTTCCTTTGGCAAACTACTATGAATCATCTATTATCCTCCAGTTAAACTTTGGAAAATTATTTTCACAGCATGTGATGCGGATGATTAATTTATCTTTATGGAAAAAAAAAACAACCATTGTCATTTTTGTTTAAATTTGATTACAACTCTAAAATAAATGCATTTTCAGGAAATACTAGAGAAATGTCTAGATGGCATTGGATTGTTCCCTTTCATTGTTTTGTAAGTGTGCTGTTTGTCTCATATTTATCTTGTACAAACGAACAGTGCGAGAGGTGAAATGTATTGTTATTTTTGTTTCACATTAGAGCATTGAATTTGTGCATCGGTCACATCAATAAATACGAGCCAATGTTGTGACTGCAATTCCACAACTTCGCTAATATTCATAGCTGAAATGAGATCAATCCAACCTAAACTGTTCCTGCTTTAATTTTGTTGAATTTCAGTTATATAATCTTATTTATTTATTTACTGCTATATACTGTATTCTTGATTCTCGTTGATTGCACTTATTAGGTACCTATACATGTATCCAATAAGTTCAATTATTTATTGTTTGCATAGGTCGGAACAATGATATCGATCCATTGTAACTAAAAGTGTCAAAGATGCAGAACAATGACCAAATGGGAGACAATATTAGGTATTCAGGCGCAAAATGCTCTCAACCGGCATCGTTTTCTTGGACCAAATGTTGTCTAGTTTGGGTTCGAACGTGCGCACACTTGACCAAGTGTCTGTTTAGTAATTGTGTCTCTATGAAACTGTGGCTGATAAAACAATTTTGAAGGGCAAAACTATGTTGAATGTTGGAAAGTATTAGCAATACATTACGGTTTTTATTTCTTGCTTGTTTTCAACAGAATAATTACAAATGAATATATCCGATCCATGTTGTAATGCAAAAGTGCCTTCTGTCGAGAAAAGTAGCTGATATCAATAAAAGTTTTCCTTTTTTTAAAAAATAACTTATGTCGATAGAGTCCGTCCTTTCGGATGATATGTCCTCATTCTAAAAGAATAATCATTCCAAATAATTTCGAAAGTTACAAAATGTCACACAAACAGTTTCAACACCCCGTTTTGTTTGATATGCATATCTACGTGAAATCAACGTCAATATATATATTTCAGAGAAAAACTCTTTCTAACACTTGGAATGTGTAAACGTCGATATTTGACGTGAAGTGGTATATTGCTAACTATTACCTCAGCGTTCAATATATTGTTATATTAGTAATCAGTACGTCAGTGCATCCCCTCAAAGTATTTACAGGCACCTTTAAACACTTTCTCAGTATGTTTATGTAATTTTAACTACCATTTCGCATTCACTGTTGGATCTTGTGTTCATACTCTAAAAAGCGGAAATTCAAATCGTAGTGTGACTTTCAAATTCTCTGGTCTTAAAGTAATCAAAGATAACGATAATCAGTCACAACTCACTTGGGGCTAAATCCGGTATGAATGGCGGAATGGGCAAAGTGTGACTGTTGTGAACCTTCAAGACGTTTGCGGATTTATGCGCATGTACATTGTCCAGTGGTAGATGGATACCTCAGATACCGGTGCGGGGTTGTGTGGCTCAGTAGTGTTTAAAAACTTTTGGCAACACTTTGGATGTACACAAATATCAAGTGACACGTGTAGTGTGCCAGATATCTGGACATTTGAGTCTTTTACATGGGAAAAATGAACAATAAATTCTCCTGACTATCAGATTACGTCTGGCACTTTATTGTCTCTGTTTTCTTCTATCCAAATCTTATTCTTTTTATTGAGTCAAATTCAAAAATGTAAATCGATATTTCATAATCTATAACAATCTCATTCAAACGTCTCTCCTCACTAATGCTATATTTGGCCAGCAGCTGTTTTGTGATTTCAAAGCCGGATCGGGTTTTGATCAGCTATAAATTAATGCAATATCCATATGGCACAAATATTATAAACAGCTGAAGAAAAACAATTATGATAATAGAAATTGCATTCACAATATCTAGCTTCTTCGTCAACTGCCCCATTCACAGCAGCCAGATACGGTCTTCCAGAACGTTTCATCATCCATGGATTTGTGACCATCTTTAAAACGATGAAACGATTCATAATTGTAGGATATGGCAGAGCATTATATGTGTATACTTTAGCCAATTCGGCATTTATATCATTGGTATAATCCCCGTAGATTGTTCGGATCTTAAAGTGAGCCTTTTGTGAGCAGACTTGTTCAGGTTTCTGATGCAGTTTTTGTACCTGTCATTTGCTAACAACTTCTCTGGACAATCAAATGTTGCCACCATCTTCCGTGTGTCATGCACAGGATGGAATTCTAATCCTGGCATTTCTTCAGGAGTTGACGAGTTGCAAACACTATGTTGGTTGTTCCTCGTCCTTTTATGAAGCCACGCTGACATTCAGCCAGGATCTCTTGATCAGTATGATGCACTATGCAATTCAATAGACATTTGGCGAGGATTTTGCTGACTATTGAAGGCAATGAAAACATTCAATGGTTTTCGCAGTATTACCTGTTCTATTTCAGCTTGTACAAGTGGACGACCGATGCGTCCTAATACTCCTGGTAAATTTTATTAAGTCTACATTGAATAATTCAGTCAATTTCAGTACCATGTGTAACATTCCAATCTTGCAGACTTCTCCTGGCATGCGTTTTTGGCATATGAAAACAGGTCAATTGCTTTCTCTATGTAATGCAGAACCTCTCTATAGGATGAGTCCATTGTTGTTGCATTTGCTAATGCTTTCTTTGCCAGTGACATCTGTCCATGACTTGTATTATGTGCCAACGCTACCCTTGACGTCACCAATGATGATAAGCGTGTTTGCCTTCGGTACTGTTCAAACAATAAATCCATGGGACCATCAAAGTTTATGAGCCCAAATTTATGCGGAAAATATTAGGTTTTGTCTGTAATATTGTTATTGTCACTATAGTGTTAATATTTCGCTGGATAGGTACTCTATTTTAATTTTTTTTTTGAATCACAAAGTCTCACCCCAGCATCATAAACAAGTTTAATCCATTAAAGTTTTTTTATCGCTCTGTGAAAAACAAGTTAACTTAAATCTGAGCATAAACCGGTCGATTATGTAATTTTTCAAGTAAATTTGCATAACGAACTGTATTGTTGTATAGTTTATTTATTTACACTCCTAAATACCTCCAGACAAATCATGTACTTAAAGAAAATCAAAACTAAGGCTATATTCGACATACGTCTTCTTACTATCATCTTGTAAATAGATCAAGGTCAATACAAAACATATAGCTTTTGCAAGAAAAGGTCTGATATATAAGGCAACGTAGTTCATTACATACGCAGCTAAAACCAGACACTTCAAGATAGTATCACTATTTACAAATAAAGTAACACAACGATTCTGTGCTCGTGAAAGATTATCGCTACCACTGACGTGCATTGTGTTAATGTTGTATTCCTGTAACATCAAACGCTTCCTCAAAAGTCTGTAACTTTTGTTTCTAAATTGTGCTAATGGAAGTGAGTGGGTTGTGATCAGTGAATACAATAATCAGAGAAGGAGCTGAACAACCATACACATCAAAGTGTAAAAGATACTTAGTTGTATGACTTATATCCCAAATGATCCTAAACGTTTTATCACAGGTTCAAAGGCATAAAGCGTTCCAAATTATTTCTAGTAATGAATGTGCTGATGTGTCGTTAGCCTTGATTGTGCTAATGGGTCAACCCTTTTGATCAACCGAAATCATATAACTTTCAATGTCCTTCACTGAATTCAAAATAATTCCAAAAAAATAATTTAGTCTAAACGTCAATAAGCACTATGCAATTCAAATGAATAATTTCAATAAATAAATCCTCTCAAATTATTATTAAAAACAACTACAAGATTGATTCCACCAGACAGATGTTAAAATAGTAATGAATAATTTTGATGTCAACATTCTCATATAAAAACCAAGGATGTGGGTAATTGTCCCATCAAATTCATAAACACGGTCGTTGCTATACCATTCTAAATTTCTAACAAAAATTAAACATTGACCCAAACATCAGTAAAGAATCTATTTACAATCTATTTACAACTTACAAATAATATCAAATAACGGCAAACCTTCTAGAACCCTCTGAAGTCAAAACGCCCAGTAAATGTGTTTACATATCTTGAATTACAACATTTGCTGTACAATCATGGACAAAAGTTAAACACACAATATAGATATACATCAGTGGATATTAATGACATTAAATGATACTTTTCTTTCTAACGTCACATATGTTCATTAAAGATAAAACAATCTTTTAAGATCATTCATCATGGAAGTAACTGTAAACAAAATAGCTAATCTCTCTCTCTTTCTCTCTCTCTCTCTCTCTCTCTCTCTCTCTCTCTCTCTCTCTCTCATTTCGAATGAGAGGTATGAACCTGTAATAGTTACAGGTATATAAACTGTTTGCCATACATTTTGGCGAATGAAATCTTTTACGAAATAATCCCTTATCTATTCGTACTGCTACCACGCAATAATATACAATGTATCATATATATGCGTACTGCTACCACGCAATAATATACAATGTATGATATCTATGAGTACTGCTACAACGCAATAATATACAATGTATCATATCTATGCGTACTGCTACCACGCAATAATATACAATGTATCAAGCATTCTTTCTAATTAGCATAATGCTAAAAATCTTCGAAAACATTATAGCACAAAAGTTTAACATAGTTTTATTGTAATGAAGAGAGAAAGCTGAAGAAACTTTAGTGTTAGAAAATTATCGACGAACAAAACAAAAGCAGAAGACGAGGATCTGGCACAAAACGAGGATCTGGCACATGACGAGGATCTGGCATTAATGTGACTTAAACCCTCTAACTTATTACCACTATATTCCATTTTAACCCGCCCACATATTATTATTCTGGATGGTACATTTGTGCTATGGATCTTATTGCACCCAGCTTCATAGGTTTTGCTCAAGGGTTAACTCCAAAACTGCAATGCCATGGTACAATCCAGCCAACTAGCGAAACACACTACGTACTGTATCTGGCGAGCAAGATCCACTTTTCGTGGAGCTGTTGCGCAAGAATATACTTTTGGTGAGGTCAAACACTCTTTTATTAATAGTGAAAGATACCATAATAAATATGCCTAAAGATGCATTTAGAACAATGAAAAAATAGGAAAGAACGATTTCGTCCGTCCATACATAAAGAAATCCGAAAATCCACGTAATCCCTGTGAGTGAAGAAAGTTTCACAACAATGACAGCATTATTCCTGTTATGTTTAACATTCTTCTCAACACTGGGTAATGAACGGAGCTTGAAGATAGCCACAAGAAACATAACCAAATTAGAAACAACAACGAAACCAACTGGGAGGGCAAACGTGAATCCGACCATTTTCCCACTAGAGATGTAACAGATTTCTGGACCATAACCTATTTCTACCAACTCTGACTCGACTAAGGCTTTGATGATATTGGTTAGAACAAAAATGCCTGATATAACAATTACACTTATCGTGTACATGACGATGGTTTTTGAAGAGGGGGTCTTTGAGTTTGGTTTGTTCAGCCTAACGAACACTTTAAGCATGTGAAAGGTGCATACGTGCATCCAAAATATTGCCGATAACCAAAAAAAGTGAAGCGACACACCTACAGCTTTACAGATGGAACCTGCTGAAGCAGGAGTGAAAATAAACGCTAGGTACATCGCTTGAGCCATGAACAGATTGATGACAAGTAGCATATTGTTCTTCCCAGGAATTGTCCGCATTTTGGGGAACACTATGTAAACTATAAGGGTCAGTATGAGGCAAAGAAGAGATATGGACGTACAGACTATCGAAAGGATTACATCAGCTCCAAAAGATACATTTCTACGAAACATATCAGTTTTGACAGTCTGAGACGCCATATATACATGTGTACAGATCCTTAAGGCTACACCCTGAGGATTAATTACAACATTGAAATCTGTCATATTGAGATGCAAGTCTAACGTTGCCACATAGACACCATATTCGGTGTAATTCCAATCAAATCGCTCCTCATCTAGTTCTATCATGGTGCATGGGATAAGGACGGGTGGGGTCAGACTTATCTTGGCAGGGCTTTGAGTACACAAACTTTGTTTATCCGATACAACATGTGGGATAAACATGTTGTTGTCAGAAACACTGGGAATTGCATGAGAAATACGGTCCGAGAGTTTAAGAGGATTCTCTTCGAAATTTCTAGGGATCATGTTAGTCGAGTAAATCTTTGACAGATTAGCTGTTATATCATAGACAGGCGCCTCAATATGAATGAGACGCGGTGAAAGTAAGATGTTTGAGTTATTGCCCATTTGGAAGCCGACATTAGAATTGGTGATGTTTTGTATCATTTCGTATACGCGATCAAACTCGTAAAATCCATTCACTTTGAATTTCCACCGTGAAGAAATGAATATTATATTTGAATTTAATATTTCAAAATACCATGTACTATTGTGATCTTCAATAACTGTGAAGTTTTCATAAGTGTGATTTACTTTGTACACTATATCAAGATCACATATACGATAGTTAGAATATGTCCAGTCAGATAACACATATTCCACCCAAATATGAATGTGCTCTGCGACCTCAGTGACCATAGCAACTGGACATCTCTCCATTGGAAAAAGAGCAATTTCAATTTCAAAGAAGGCTCCGTCTAACTGGGTCAAAATATTGACGCATTTGTCTGTGTCGAGTATCTTTGTGGGAGAGCAGTACAACTGTAGGCATTTCATCTGAAATAAACAGTAAAAATAATTTTTTAAAAATTATATACATATAATCAGATATAAATTATATAGCATCATGCTATTAGATAGACTATAGTCTTTTTCAAGTAAACCTCCTTATTACTGAACAGCCAATTTTAATTAATTAGTTATGTTGCATGAATTAAAGGTTATTAGGAATAAAAATAGGTTTAAGAGGGTGGGTGGTTCGGTACAGCCAGATATCACGTACAGTACGTAATAAGTAAAAAGTCATAAATTATAAACTTAAAAACTTAAAAACTCTCCTCTGAATGTTCAGAGAGATCCTGTTGTTTTCGGAAAATGTATTTACATGATCTAAAAATAACCAACAATGTGATATGTATTTTATGCACAATAGATCACATCATTGAGACAGTATTGATCTATTGTTCCCATGTAGTTTCCTTGTCGCATGAACACCAAGCAAAATGCACCCGTAAAACAATGCCATGAAATGAGGGCTGCCATACTGGCCTTCTTCTAGTCAACTCGGTCCCTTGACTGAAATTCAAATTACACTTACACCTGTAACACGATGGCTATCAACATTTCCATATTAAAAGTACAATTGTCGTCGGTACTGATAATAGCAAAGGGAATTCCGAAACATTCCTTAAATAAATACTATACAACGACTTATTTGCTTGTTTACATTTTACTTCTTATCCCCTCTTCTCTCACTGCATTTAGTTCTCTAAGTATTAATCCGCCAAAATTTACATCATCGGGTATCATCAGTCCTTTGATTTTAACACCCGTCTAAAGACAATGAAAAGTACTTGCCATTCAATTTACGTATCCTGGCCAAACCTTATAGTTATGGATAAATGGGATTGATATTGAATTTGCTTGTAAATATGAGAACTAATGTAGTTGTGGTATGCGTTTCTATTTATATGTTGCAAGGCAGGTCCAGCAAAAACAAGAGTGTAAACAAATTAAGAAAAGAACAAATCCTAACAAAATTACAATCTGAACATGTAAGATACATAAGAAGTTGCATACTTTACAATATGCTACTTCATTCACTTTTGTTGGCTGTCACGAATCGTTAAACTAAGTAAAGAACAATAACTTTACTAATGGTAATACATACATACATACATACATACATACATACATACATACATACATGCATGCATACATACATACATACATACATGTATATATATATATATATATATATATATATATATATATATATATTCTACTTTTCTACATTGTGTCGAATAGGCAAAGTATAGGGAAAGAGTTTCTATTACCTTGAGAAATTAGTTATATGAATAATAGTGGTGATTTTTCTCTCTTTTGTGGTGATTTAGTGAAACTTTTCTGTATTTTGTGATAACTAGTTATTTATGTTTTTTGCATGACATTTAACCATTGGTAAATTAATTCTTATCGTGGTATAGTGTAGTCATTTGTAATGGCACGTGGTGCATTAGAGAGAATGATATAATTAGGCAGTTTAATGTGGCTGGTGGTCTTCATATTATATCAAAGTCATACATTTCGTACATTTTGCCTTGAATCCATTACTAGAATACCACGAAAGAGGTTAAAGATTTAAACTCGATTCATTAATTAAAATAGTTATAAAAAAACTGAATTACCAATTGTGGTACAAAAATCAGAAGCATAGCATGCACAGAAGGAAGTGTGAGCAGAGAATATGAAAATATTCAGACTTAATTTTGGGGATAATCATAATGTTTGGGACTAAATATTGTGTCTTTATTATTATTATTATTATTATCGTTATTGTTATTAACAAAATACATAGCGAAATGTGTTATTGTCTTTATTATAAAATGCTACTTATGGCCAACACAGGTTTTTATATCTATTATCTCTTACTGCCAGGGTTGTTCCAGACGTACTAGAATCCATTTTATTTGCAAACAGAATGTGCAGAAAAATATCTCATGTTCATTTTCTTCAAGATCGTTTCAAATACAAATACGACATGCTCTTGCCACTCAATAGATTATTTATAAATAACGGTGATATTACATTTTCACTACATACAGACTCCATATCATCGCACACTGCATCGAAACCTGTGGACATAAAGGTATGGCTTTTTTATTCTTTCATACACTAATATTTAATTTATCGTGTGTGCATTACCTTTTTCCGTGATTGAAAGTAGCGGTTTGGCCTACCTGACCTTTGTCATGCTTTTTTACGATATTTACTCAAATTTGAGTTCAAGACCTAGCCTTGTTTAAGAGTTTGGTGTTTTGGAAGCGAACCTATTGACAATATTTTTGGAGTTTTCCATTAGTTATTCAGAAGATGTTATTGCAACATCTGTCAAGTGGGGATGTATAGGAAGAGGTTTTTGTAAAATAATTGGTTTCATTCCTATCTTAAGATCAGTCTGTGGAATCATTTAAGTTGTGTTCAAATTTAATTTGAGAAGAATCATATATTCGCACTATTCATTGCAATCGCAAAGTACTCATTGAACTTTTGGCCTAAAATACTACTTTCGGATTATTTACAACACATTCAAAGACATTCTGGATTATATCAGTGTGGTACAGAAAGACATTCAAAACTCCTGGTGCATCAAGACATTCATTTGGAACATTCCATACTTTTTGTTTTGTGGTAGAACATTAAGGATTATTTGGAATTTTATTCAGATTCCTCTTAAATGTTCTCTTTGTGGCTTAGATAACCAAATAATATGTTAATGTTACATAAATTGTTGGGAGGATCACCTCTTGACGGATTATTCGGTAGACCGGGAGGGGCATGCCATGCGTGGTGGCTCCTTCACCATTTGATGAGAGCTGTGGGACCAGAAATACGTCATGATCGTCAACTGGGCACCATGACATACACAGAATTGATTATTTTATCATTATTTAGTATCACAAATCAATAATTCGGTACCACTGAGTTAAAATCAGTAACACATATATTCTACTTGTGGACGAAACACTATTTATATTTTTGTACAAATTTCATATTTCAAACCCTTGGTGATAGATCGAAAATTATTCATATTTTTTTATACAAATTCTAAACATTGATCATCCATAGTGAAAGATCCATATATCAATCATACTTGTGTTTTTTAAGTTCCATACGTTGATTTTTGTTTGCTTATTTGTTGAAGTTATATGTTCTGAGTAATTCCAGTTATGAACGATATAATTTCCTTATAACAAATGATTAACTCGGTGTCCATCATTCTGTTAAATCCATTGTTGGACTCTACGCACGAGTAGGGTTTCAGATTCATGCATCGTTTCAAAGTCTGTACACGTGTCTATCACGTCATCTGCTGGTCATAATAACCATAATGAAAGTATATAAAGAAGCATATAATAAATCTATCTACTTACAAGCACAAACATGCATAATAACGGTACAAACTTAAACAATTCTTTTGAGCAGATTTACAAAAACAAAACGAGCATAAATGTGAGGTCAAATTTCAACTATTGATGTTTTTCAATAACAGAAGATTCGACATAAAAAGAGCTAAATAAGATAAATATATCACATGGAAACCAGTATAAAATGTGTGAAGTAAATGTCTAGTTTTGTGTTAGAAGCTGAATAACAAAGCTTATCCTAATAATCAAAGATGGGTTTATCCGCTTTTTTTATTTGTTTTACCTGTAAAGAGAACAAAATTATTTGGACTTAATTCCAAGATGAAGAAACAATATAGAAAATATGCGTAGCTCAAAAAAAACCTATTCAAGAACAGAAAGAACAATATGTACTGAATCCTATATCAGGGAAAGTTATACGTAGAGAAAATAAAAATAATTTGAGTCACGAGAATGTTGTCGCGGGTTAATGAAAATGAAATAATAATAATAATAATAATAATAATAAAAAGAAGAAGAAGAAGAAGACGAAGAAGAAGAAGAACAACAACAACAACAAGAGCAAGAAGCAGATGAAGAAGAAGAAGAAGAAGAAGAAGTAGTAGTAGTAGTAGTAGTAGTAGCATTAGTAATAGGAGTAGCAATAGTAGTAAAAACGAAATTCATGGTAAAGAGTTAAGTGGCATTTAAATGGCTAAAACCTGTTGTAAATATTTTTGCACTGGTCTGAGTGATGTCTGGCTGAAATATTGACAAGACTGAATTGGCATGTTTGTTTTCTCTTAATTTAAATAAGACTATATACCCTACTAATAACTGACAGCCGAATCCACTATCGTTTGTTACGTGTGCTTTACATCGATTTAATTGGTAGCACATGGAAGGACTCTACAAAATGCCCAGACGAGTTTCTGTGGTTTGCAGATTTCATATTGCTTCTATACAGAACGCGGCTCTTGTGGCTATATATTGCTTGTCTGAAGTGAACGGTTTTACCAATATATTGGACGTCACAGGAGACATTCATGAGATAGATTACAATTTGGCTTGACATCCTAAATTCTAATTTTATAGTAAAGCTAACTCCGGTAGCCGAACTTCATAACGATTTGGTCTCATGCGTATGCTTAGAGATTAGGCATCGCTTGTCCTTGCAACTGTACACGTATGCATTTGTGATCATGTCCGAAGTTAGCCTGGTACGTACCAGATTTACCATGCTACTTTTAGGTCCACGATAATGAGCCATAGCAACGTTTGGAAATATGTCCTTAAAACATTCGAAAAAGCCGAGCCAGTGCTTGCGGTGATAAGAAACTATGAATGGGTGCGTTTCTTTGTTTAGTTGGTTTTTTTTTTTTTTAAGATGGCATTTCTATCGAGTGTACTTCTTTTATTCATTTCCTCTGCAGTGAATTTTGTTTTGTTCTCTCTCTCTCTCTGTCTCTCTCCCACCCCTATCTACCCACCCACTCACAATCATATGGCGAATAACTGTCCTTTCAAGTGCACTGAATCCGACAAGGGATCGCGTGTGTCAGAGATTGATTTAGATGGTTTATTACTAGTCCTAGCGCTTTCGACTCTAAATGGGTCTTTTTCAAAGGCAAACACAAAACAGACAAAACTAACAATAAACACAAAAAGCGTTGAAATTATAAAATATAATTATAAATTATAAAAGATTACGAAAGTTTTAACATGTTTTATGTTTCGAGAGAGAGATCCGCAAATCTATGAAAAATATCAGCATCTGTTGTTTATTTAAAACGGTGTAACTGTCAATTATGTCCCGGTTAAATCATTGTTTTAACTATAACATATAGGTGAGTGAGTGACTATTGAACAAAATGAAAATAAAAAATATTTAAATGTAAATGTGCTGGATGTAAAAAAGATGATAAATTGTTCGTGGTTGTCTTTTTCTAGTCATCTTGAATTAAGTAACTTGGTTTCAATGTATAAAAGTGGCGTATCCAGTAAGATAACTTTTGTTTTTGGTCTCCGAACTGCAAATTTGGGTTGTGAGCATTTGTAATTAGTGTTACATTATTAAAAGTGTAGCCAGGGGAAGATATATGTTCTACAACTGGGCTTCTGTTTAGCTTCTTTGCCATCCAATAAGATCTACTAAGATTTGTCATTTGTGTAGCTTTTCAGTTTCTCCGACATACTGAAGGCTACAGATCTTACATGTGATGTGATAAATTACATTCTCTGTTTTGCACGTTTGCTTTTGACCATTTATCTTCGGTTTTTAGCTCGTTGCTGTGCTAAAGCATGTACCGGTCTCTATTATATCAAACAGAACCAATATCAAATTTGTAATGACATGTTTTCATTGTATCCTAATAATAGACCAAAGTTTGTTTAGTCATATTGGCAGATAAAATTTACCAAGGCCAATACCAATATGAAATCGCTTGATTAGTGAGGATCTTTGAAATAGCGACACACTGAGGCAATGATAGATTGATAGATAAAGTAAAAGCATTAGAAGATACCAAATTAGGGACATGCAATAACATTCAAGCTTGTGTACTATGACAGGAATCTTATGGTTAATTGTTAATGTCCACCTGTGTACGTTGTAAAATAATAAACTGATGTAAATGATATTTTCTCATGCAAATGCACAAAGAGAGGCATCAAAGAGTAGATCTGAAAAATATGGCTGTCCTCTTTTAGCATAGCTTATTGGTTTTTGAAGTTGCAGCTGTTCTATTTCCTTTGACACGGAAAGACGAAAATGAGACAATTGGAACAGTACAATTTGTAGGATTTTATGCATAAATGCGCGAAAAATAACGATTATAACGTCATGATGTTGAAGTTGTTTTGTAATAATTTTAATATAATTAGATTTTTAATGCTGTCGGGCATTTCTGCGCAACTAAGGTTTCCGTTCACCAATTTTGAAGTAAAACGCACACCGAATTCGACCGATTTACAAAAATAAACTACTGCAGTGTTTACCATTTGAATAGAGGCAATCGTCACCAGAATATTCTGTTCAAAATAATATTAATTTTGGACACAAGAGATACCACCCCTGTGTTTTCATGACTCTGCGCATAGCTTTGAAAAGATGTAATGTTTATTAATCGGACTATGAAAATAAAATACCTTACTTTTGACTGTTTCTGTCAGCATTCCGGTCGAGTAATTTGGTTAGGTTTATAGCTGGTTTTATAAAACTCAACGTAACAATGCCAATATATCTAAAGAGATATTAAGCAAACTAAAATGATCTTGTAAAATAATTTTTAGTAAATTTCAAGATTTTTAAAAAGATAACATATTATGTTGAAGAGAACCAACAATGAATGTGATGTATTATGTTGGCAACGTTTCATTTTGTGGGAAAATATTACTAAAGAATTTAGAAACAGACTATAGGTCGCGTAATTTCTTGAGAATCCCGTTCTAGCGGCAAGTTGACATTTTGGATAGCAGAGGAATTTGTATGTGTGGGACAGCTTCTTGAAAAATTGGAAACTTGGATTAAAATGCAGTATTGTTTTAAGGTATACATTTCCATCTTTTATGTAATGTACTTATTTGTATAATTCTAAAAGATACATAGTAAATAGGATTTTCTGGGTTACAAGTTCAAGAAGGTCATGGAGTGGGTCTACATGTTGACATTTAGAAATCACATTTTCACGTGCAGTTAGCGTAGGAATGTGAGATATTTTTCTACACTTTATGACTATCACTTCCTTAATAAAAGGATGATCGTTCTTTCTTGATACAAATTAAATATTCGACCAAAAATAACGCGTGATCATGTTTCCAGAAAAGGGGATTGTTGAGCAGAATTACATGACCGCGCAGAATTGGCTGACATGGTGGATATATATATATATATATATATATATATATATATATATATATATATATATATATATATATATATATATATATATATGGATATATATATTTCAGAGTCATAGCAACTAAAATAGCAGCTATGTTCGAGTAAACGGAGATTGCGACGGATACAGAGGAGCAGGTGCTATACAGAGTAAGTTGCGACTTATAAAATAAAACGAAAAAAGAGCAGAAGTAGTTATAGTAGTAGTAGTAGTAACAATCATTATAGTAAAATCTATGTAACTTTACACATAATGGTGAATATTAAGTACAAATTGTGTAAATTCTGCCATGTTGCTTCATAGTCTATGAACTTACCAAGTATGGATCAAAAACCATTTCAGTAGGGCATTGATTCGATTTTGGAGGTTCCCGTTCCAGTCTTCGGACGTTTAATAGGACAGAAAATGAAACATCCTCTTGTACCAAATAAAAATTATAAAAGCACACGGGGCTGTTCTTTAACATCGTGACGTTATTGCAAATCATGCAGAATACATTTTTATATTTAGAATCAAATGACGAACCAAGAGAGGAATGACACAGCTTTTCGATGACCTCATCATATTGGTACCAAGATCCGCTCTGGTTACAATAAGAAATAAGTGGAGTACATTTCGTTTGTGTATAATTTGACAGTTCTTGTGGCCGAAAAATGATGTTATATTCCTTTGTGTTGATGGCATCTACTATACTTTGTTTAAGGGAGGATCCGAAGAGGAAACTGTTGCTACAATCCAAGGATACATTCCAAGCGAGTAGATCCTCTTGAGCAACGCCATGACACGAAGCACAAAATTTGTTTCGATAGTTAAGTCTGTATTTAGTATCTGTAACTGGTGTTACGTTCAAAAATTCAAACTCCTCTGACATCACGAAAGTATTGTCTGATGTTCTACACGCCTTCCTCTCTTCCAGGTCACATCCAAGGGGACAGTCAGAGATGAAGTAATATCCAGAATCTTTACGTGTGCTTTTTTTAGATGGATGTAATGACGGGTAGTGACATTTTAACTCGCTTCCGTCAGCTCTAGCAACTTCGTCAAAATCTACGACAACATTAGGGCAACAATCTCCCTCTCTCGCACATTCCACTTTGCAACTACATTCATCACAGCAAGGAGAAACTCCATATGGAATTTTTAGACCCATTGAAAAATTGCAAATATGATTGAAAGGACAATGATAAAGGTGAATTTCTGTAGCCCTTCTGATAATTTGATCTTCAATGGCGTTAAGATATGCCAAGGTCCTTTCTTCTTTGAGAATTCTTTCCACCTCCAGGAAGGTAATTTCCCTTTGATTAAAAGCGTATAAATCAGGTTTTTTTAAAAACACATTTGTAGTTGAAGCAAAATTATTGTTATCTTGGTCGGGATAAATTGTGTTTTGTGTAACTGCAGTAGACGTGTCTTCACTTGAAATACATACATACCTTTTCGCCGTATGCAGAAGTGTTGCAACGGCTATTAATAACATAGTTGAAAACATCATCATCTTTTGCTGTGCTGTGGCTAATCTATGTATTTCAAAATTAGATTAATCCTTATTTCCTAGATTATATATTTAATACCATTTCTTGTCTTTAATAATTGTAAGTCCGAGTTGGAGGGTCAACAAGATATACCTGAAATTATACAAGTTGCATTTGATTTAGAAAAACACCAGGCAAGGCTATGCTCCTACATTTAAAGACGTCAAGCCTTAGTGAAGAAAAGACTACTTCATGCTGTGAAATTCAAAGCTGTTTACATAATACACCTAGTCTTTTTTGTTTTCGTTTTTACATTAAAAAAACAATATCTTATAATCTGAAACAAAGTGCACAATATCGCATAAATAATTACTATTCAATTAGTCTGAAGCAAATGTTAATTAACCTTTTCCTTCTAAAACAACACAAAATTTTCCAGAATATTTTGAATGTTAATGTAGATTCACTGCACCATTGGAGTGTATTCGTTTAGAATATTCGTACCTGGAAGTCATGGCCCGTGGAAAGAAAATATCAAGTTTATATTGATTTAATTATCTTAATGTTGCCAACGTGGGGTAAATGTTTGAAATTTTTATAGAATCGCCATTTTTCAACTATACATCACCAATTGTCAGCAAATCGTTAAAAATCAAACAGATTCCTAACCTATCGCATCTTGGAGTAAAACATTAACAGCTTGATGATATCACAGTATCTATAAAAGCTCGATGATATCACGGCATCTATAGTATGACACTCTTAAAAATAAGAAATCAACTTCTGACTGAAGATTACACAAAAATGTTTAAGGATTTATTCCTAATTGTCCGGTTTTGCCTGTTTGATCACCCTTGACTGCCCATTAAATTGAAAACTTGCGAAACGTACAGGAAATTTTTTAATCGTTTTAAGTTTACTTGAGATGGCATATAAGCATAAACTCTGGAAAGTGTATTTTTGCAGTTTTCAAATTAAATATTTTGTTCTTATGGTAACATCATTTTTGTTTGCTTCTTCACAAAACTGATTTTCATTTCGGAATGAACAGTCAATAACAGAGATTACCCAGTCCAATAATGACAAATCTGTGTTTTCTATCCGTGTACTAGTGCCCTGTTTAAGAAACAGCCCTACGATTCCACGCGTGCCATGGTATGGTAGCCACAGGTGTCAGTCAATCACATATTTTCCGTGTAATGTAAATGTTAAATCTACTTGGAAACACCCGTGCGTGTTTGTTCAAAAGTGTTTGTCTATAAACTTCGGAATTATAAGGCAAAATACTTTGCCAAAACCTTAAAATTTATGGGAACGAATTACAAGTAGTATATCCAAAATTAAATTTAAAAAGTCTAGTCACCTCATAATTGTATGGATATTCATACTGTGGGGAATATTAAATTGTATAGCCAGTCAAGAGTCATCAAATGGACCGTATATGGTTGCCTTTATGTGCATACTGACAAAATTATTTTAAAAAAATATTAACTACGATTTATACACAAGTTTCTATTCTTGTATTGCTTTCTGAGCGGACCGCTCCGGTGGCCTAGTTGTTAGAGCGGATGAGAGAGGTCGCGGGTTCGAACCCCGGCCGAGTCATAGCAAAGACTTATAAAAATGGTAATGACAACTGCCTAGCTAAGCACTCAGCATTAAACACTTCTAGATCGGACGTCATCATCACAGTTCAGCCTCTGGGACTGGCCCAGATCTAAAATTAGTAATGTGTTAGGATCACCCCATGTCAGTAGAATATTAGAATAAGGGGTATAGTAAGGCTGTGATCGATCACCTTGGACAGTTTTTGCAGCAGTCCAGCTCTGAGATGGGAAATATGCTGGAACCACCCCATTACGACTTTACGATCACCCATGGTCAGTAGAATATTATAATAAGGGGTATAAATTATAATAAGGTTGGAATTAGCCATCGCTAGGCAAAGAGTTACCACTGGGTTGTAGCTAAATTTACTTTTCTTCAAGTGAGCAGTCCCAGAGAGAAGACAGATTTTTTTTCTGTTTTTATATTTGTTGGGGAAAATTGTTCAATTTCGAGTGCAACTATTAGGATGTCAATGTGTCAGAATATTTAGAATAAGATAATATCGTTTACATGATTATTATATTCTAGTTCTGGTCTTGAGTTGTGTATAAAACGTAAATTTATTTAATTTTATTAGGCTAAAAATTATTTCAATATTACCAGCCACTAAAATAATGAAACTTGTCAAGTGAAATATGTAAACAGTAGTTTAAAATGCGTCTAAACTAAACAAACATGTTTAGATAAATCGCTGAAAAAAGTGACCTCATTCTGACCTCCGTTTACTGTATGAGTATTATTTACAATCGTCAATCTTAAAACACTATTTCTAATGAAAGAGGGAAGGAGACAACCAGAAATTTCTTACCGTACAGGGTCACTCGAAAATATGCTATCTTTAAAATAAGATGCTGTATGAAAGTAAGATTCGGATATCTCGACTTATTTTCGATATTTTAGGATATTTAAACTATTACGCAATATTTCATGGACTGTTTAATTTTCCACACCTTTGGGAAAAGTAGAGGCAGCGAAGTTTTACACTTACGCAGTTTTACTTAGCACGACTTTACATTATACGTTGAACTTGTGATAATTTTACCACCTTCTATCCAAATTTTGCACATTTTTAATATACTGTCAAAATTAAAGATTTGCCATCTGAACTACAAATCTGCTTTCTAATAATCGCCTAAGATAACAATAAATATTCATCTTAATAAGTAATACGTCTTGCAAAGTCTATTTCAGGTGCCTTTCATATTTATATCCATACACGGTTATGAGCATGTTGACTCGTGCATTTAACCGGATGATTGTACGTCTTCCATTTAACTTAACAAAAACTACTTATATTCACACAGCAAGGTACAACAACTTGTGGCATGATCACGACCCCATTTTAGCTAAACAGTCTGCTTCGCATCATCGCCAGTAAATAGGCTCAGCAGTACATTAAGTAATATCAAGCTTGTTCGGTAACGCATGACACGACTCGTTTGAAACGTGTGGCTTTTCAATCTTTTGTTTTGCTTTCATCTCCCTGTCTATGTCTGTCTCTCATATATATATATATATATATATATATATATATATATATATATATATATATATATATATATATATATATATATATATATCATCATCATCATCATCATCATCATCATCATCATTGGCGACTCGGTCTCGAAAGACCATGCGAATAGCGCCCTTGGAGTGTTGTCTGTCTCTGTTGGCAACGTCTGCTGTGGCTGTGCAGGCCTATACGTGAGTGACAGTCCCTACTGCAGTTGGTGCAGACATACTGGGAAGTCTGCGTTACTGTGGTTGTTGTTGCGTTCTTCTTTCTCTTACGTTTCTCTGCCGCCAACTGGCCTCTCCTCGCATCAGCGACTGATATGCCATTGTTTACCATCAGTCTCCAGGTGCCTCGGTCCTCAGCCAGCTCTTCCCAGCCATCGGGTGAAATGTTGCATGCCTTCATGTCCCTCTTGCACACATCTTTGAAACGGAGTGAGGGGCGTCCGACTCTTCTCATGCCAGTGGCCAGCTGTCCATATAAGATGTCCTTTGGCAGCCTTCCATCCTCCATGCGTCGGACATGACCCAGCCATCGAAGGCGGCGTTTAATTAGCAGGGAGTACATGCTGGGGGTACTTGCACGCTGCAGGATCTCGCTGTGTGGAACACGGTCTTGCCAGCTGATTTTCAGGATGCGTTTTAGGCACCGTATATGGAAGGAGTTGAGCCGGCGTTCTTGTCTCATGTAGGTACTCCACGTCTCACTTCCGTATAGAAGGGTGCTGAGAACGCAGGCCTGGTAGACTCGGACCTTGGTGTGCTCTGTCAGCGCGTTGTTTTCCCAAACCCTCTTTGTTAATCGAGCCATGATGGTGTTTGCCTTTCCAAGCCTTCTGTCCAGCTCCATGTCAATCGAGAGAGTGTTGCTGATGGTTGACCCTAGGTAGGTAAAGTTGTTGACTGCTTCCAGGGTGACACCGCTGATTTTGATTGAAGGGGCAATGGTGGTATCTTGCACACTGACATTTGTTTTTTCCAAGCTGATTGTGAGACCAAACTGCGTGCAGGCAACAGCAAAACGGTCTCCCAGTCTCTGGAGGGCTTCCTCGGTGTGGGCCACAAGAGCTGCGTCATCTGCAAAAAGCATCTCCCTGATGAGCACAGCTCTCACTTTGGTCTTAGAGCGCAGTCGTGCCAGGTTGAACAGCCTCCCATCAGACCTGGTGTGTAGATATATGCCATCCGTGGACGTGTCGAAGGCGTAGGACAGGAGCAGGGAGAAGAAGATCCCAAAAAGTGTTGGTGCCAGCACACAGCCCTGCTTCACACCACTGTTAATTGGGAAGGAAGTTGAGGATGATCCATCATACAGGACTGTTCCCTTCATATCTGCATGGAAAGAGATTATCATGCTGAGGAGTTTTGGGGGGCAACCGATCTTACTCAGAAGTTCAGAAAGGCCCTTCCTGCTGACCAAGTCAAAGGCCTTGGTGAGGTCGATGAACATCATGTAGAGTGGTTGACCTTGCTCTCTGCTCTTCTCTTGGAGTTGTCGTAGGGAGAAGATCATGTCTGTCGTCGACCTGCCTGCTCTGAAGCCGCACTGTGATTCCGGGTACACACGGTCTGCCAGCAACTGCAGCCTGTTGAGTATGATGCGGGCATACACTTTACCAACAATACTCAAGAGCGAGATCCCTCTGTAATTATTACAGTCACTGCGGTCGCCCTTGTTTTTGTAAAGGGTCACAATTGTGGCATCACGCATGTCTTGAGGGACTACTCCTTCCTCCCAGCAGCGGCAAAGTAGGTCGTGCAGTGGTTTAATCAATGCTGGTTTTCCACGTTTGATAGCTTCGGGCGGGATGCTGTCACTACCTGGTGCTTTGTCGTTTGGAAGGCAGTCGATTGCTTTGCTGAGCTCCTCTAAGGTTGGCACTTTGTCGAGCTCTTCCATGGTGGGCAGATTCTTTATGCTGCTGAGGGCTGCATCAGTGACTGACGTTTCTCGGGAGTATAGTTCTGAGTAGTGCTCCACCCATCTGGCCATCTGTTGCCCACGGTCTGTGATCTTCTCTCCCATCAGAGATTTCAGGGGAGCGACCCCTTTCACTGTAGGGCCTAGAGCCTTCTTGATGCCACTGTACATGCCTTGGATGTGTCCGGACTCGGCACTGCGCTGGATTCCTTCACACAGTTGTTGCCAGTACTCGTTCGCACACTGTCTAGCAATGCGTTGGGTGTTACTTCGGGCACTTCTGAGAGCAGCAAGCGTCCGTTCATTAGGGCATTTTTTGTAAGTTATGAAGGCTTTTCGTTTCTCCTCGATTTGTGGTTCCATCCTTGATAGGTGTGCATTGAACCAGTCCTGGCTGGGTCGTTCCTTCTTGCCAAACGTTGACATAGCTGTACTGTAGATGGCACCCTTCATGGCGTTCCACTTGGCTGTAGCGTCATACTCAGGCAGGTCCTGGAGAGCCTTGTTCAGGGCAGACACATACTCCTCCACCTTGGCAGGGAATGACACCTGTGCAGTGTTTATGCGAGGACGTCCTTTTGGTTTTGAGCGGTGTAGCGCGTGTGGCTGTAGTCGCACTCTGCTGCTCACAAGGGCATGGTCGGAGTCACAGTCTGCACTGTGGTAGGCTCTGGTGGAGAGGACGCTGTTAAGAGCAGAGCGCCTGGTGATGACCAAGTCGAGTTGGTGCCAGTGATGAGATCTGGGGTGTTTCCATGACACTTTGTGTTGTGGCTTACACTTGAAGAAGGTGTTTGTGATGCACAGGCCATGGTAGGTGCATAGCTCCAGCAGTCTCTGGCCGTTTTCGTTGGTCTTTCCAGTGCCATGATATCCGAGGCAGGTAGGCCAGGACTCATGGTCCGCACCTACTCTGGCATTAAAGTCGCCGAGGAGGAATAGTGGTTCATTTTTGGGGCATCCTTTGATCTGTTTGTCCAGCTGCCCATAGAACTGATCCTTCACGTCTTCTGATGACGTGAGGGTTGGGGCGTAGACACTGATGATGTTGACAGGACCTGAAGTAGTGGTGAGGAGGATGGACAAGAGACGCTCAGTGCCCCCTGTGGGAGGTTCAACCGAGGCCAGGAGATTGTTTTTGATGGCAAAGCCCACTCCGTGCTGACGGGGCTCCTCAGGTTCTCGACCCTTCCAGAAGAAGGTGTAGTTTTCCTCTCTGAGGGAGCCACTAGAGGCGAGCCTGGTTTCCTGGAGGGCAGCTATGCTGATATTTAGTCTGGTGAGTTCTCTATCGATGATGGCCGTCTTTCTGGTGTCGTCCACTTCTCTGAGGTCGTCGGAGATGCCTGTACACATGGTGCGCACATTCCAGCTTGCAAATCGAAGAGCTGGAGTCTTCTTTATTGGTTTCTTGTTTCTTTTGTCTGGTGTGGAATTACCGTCTGCTTGTCATGCTGAACAACACACTGAGCTCCAGACACCCACTGGAGCAGGCAGACGATGGCGGGTCAACACCTTATTGACCGGGGGCTGCCCGGCTTGAGGCGGGCGATAGTTGGCCAGTGGGACACGATGATCCCTCCCACCGTCAAAGCTGACCCGTGGCGCCCCTTCCCTACGCCAATCGGGTGGGACTTATAACCCGTAAACTGTCAGCTTCCGTGTTGTTTCCTCACTCAGTAGCGAGACTGGAGTGTCCTCTCCAGGGCGCAAGCCTGGGCGTGGAGTATGGAGATCCTGGGCTGCCCAGACGTCAGGATCCCCCTCTCGTCCTTGCTGGTGGGGTCCAAAGGAATGCTGAGCATGACATTTGGCACCAGTTTGGATGCAGGAGCTGCCGGAAAGAGGTCGTAGTCGACCCCCAGCCGCCTTAGGGGCTCCACTCCTGATTTTCTGTCTGGGTTTACTCCCATAGCCTTTCCTTCTCCCGAAGATATCCACAAGGCAGTGGAGCCATAATCCAATGGATGGGACTTGGTTGGTTTTGAATCAGAGTTTCCTTCTCCTAGATGAACTGCCTGACAAGGCTAACGAGCTTCATCTGCCCGGGTTTGGGGTCAGAGTTTCCCTTCTCTTAGACTGGTTGCCTGCCAAGGCTAATGAGCCCAGTCTGCCCACCCAGTTATACCGCCGGGTACTCGGTCGCGCCACACAGCAGGCTCTGTTAAAAACAGGGGGCACCGCATGAAGGTGCTGCTGTGGACACAATAGTGTAAGAGAGGCCATATGCAAGTAACCTCCTGCCCCGCAGAGCGAGACTGTGGTCCTGCGGCGATCACTACACCTGGGAAGGAGAGGCTATGAGAGACGCTTCACTTTCCTTTGGCAAGCGGGACGTCAGGCCCAGGCCACGCACCCCCCATATATATATATATATATATATATATATATATATATATATATATATATATATATATATATAGAGAGAGAGAGAGAGAGAGAGAGAGAGAGAGAGCAGACAGACAGACAGACAGAGACAGACAGAGAGAGACAGATTTCATCGACACCGATCTGAAAACCAATGACTGCTAATAGTTTGCTCCTTCTATATCACCTGCATATCACCTGAAAGGGATTATTATTTCGGAAACATTCTATTTCAGGCTTTTATTCTGTAAATAAGTGAAATTTTTATAGTATATAAAATTAAATCCTTATATTATAACGTATACTGGGTATTTAGTTGCAGATAATGTGAAATCAGGAGTGCTAGTACCACGATACATTCCAAATTGTCCCATTATTAATACTTTGTCTGGAAACTGTAATTTATTTGTTTAAATAATTTGTCACTCATACAGCAAGTTTAAATTGTAAAAGAGTTTCACCGCAAAACGTTTAGTCACTTTGTTTGAAATAAATATTTTGCTGATATTCAACACTTGATTAAATAGTAATTTAAGTTTTAAAATTTTAAGAGAATCAATGAGTGAAAAATGTTGCCCGTTACAGACCAGGTTTGAATTCGCTAAATCTCGACCTTGTTCTTTAAAGAAACAAAATCCTTCAATAGTAGACCAGGACATGTTTATGCCAAAACTGGTGAGGCGTGTCGTGTTTCCAGTGCGTTTAGAGCAAGAGACCGTGATTCTATACAAATTTACCTTTAGAATATGAAAGTACATTACAGAAAACGAAACCTTTAAAAAGGGTGTGTTCGTGCGTGCGTGTTTGTGTGTGTGTGTGTGTGTGTGTGTGTGTGTGTGTGTGTGTGAGAGAGAGAGAGAGAGAGATTGAGATTTAAATTGACGATAACAAGGATGACATACCTGAATGAATCTGCGTTAACAGTCCTTACTTTCACTCATAACGAGGACGCGTTAAAAAGTCATAAGACTCTTTGGTTCTGACTTAAACATTCTCCCAAGTGTAGTGTCAAAGTAACCAGACGCTTAAGTTCGCGATGACACATTGTACAAACGGTAACTTTTGTCCCAGATTGACGCCAGATTAAAATGTCCTTCGAGCAATACATTACATATGTTTTATTCTCCATATCTTTCTGCTTGAATGCCTCTAAATACACCCATCCATCTGAGTGTCTGCTTCACATCGATGCTTGACAGTAATCTCCCAGTCGAGTCGCCTCAAGCATTATTTTTCAAATATCCTCTGACTAAACAAACTTATTAGAAAAATGCCTGTTAAATGAAGTCAACAGACAGCTACTAACCATATCAATCCGTTATTTAACAAAGTCATGAATCCAAGCAAACCGAAATAACTAGTCTTGTCCCTTTGACAACCAATTGGTATCATCCAGTTCTAATTTGAAATATATTTTTTTTTACAGCACGTAATATTCGTCTGAATTAGGGAAATAAAATCATTGCAATCTGACACCCGATTACAATTCTATCATAAATGCATCTTAAGTTAATAAAATGGAAATGTCTGGTTTGCTTTGCATCCCTCTCACATATCGCTGTCCTAGGTTGATATTTGTCTCATATATTTATAAAGTACAAACGTGGAGTGCAAGCCGAGAAACGAGCTTATATTTTTTGTGTCACCATGAAGCAATGGATCAACGCAACCTAGCGACGACAATATACGAGCAAGTTTGTATCGATGTAAACAAATCAGTACCGTTGTGATTAAGATTTTAGACCAAGCCTATGCCGTGTTTCACGAAAGAAAAGGTTTGATCAATACAATCTAATAATTCTCCAGCAATAATTGTACTATTTATGTATTACTATCAACTTAATTAATTAATTAATTAATTCGTTCATTCATTCATTAAATTGTTTATTTATTTATTTGTTTATTTATTTGTTTATGCTTGATTCTTGAAGGGCGTACGTTTCTGTCACCTCGCATTGCACCAATAAATTAAAATATCTTCTGTTTATACAGGTCGGGACATCATAACCGAGATTGCCAAAAATGCAGAACAATGACCAAATCGGGAAAAAACACATTTATGATCGTTTTCTTTATAACACAACATATATTTTCTTTGTTTGAATGCAGTGGTATTCTAACATTGCATTAGGAAAAAGTCATAAATCGTATCTACCGCTCAATATCCCTTCAATCGGCGTCTTTTTCTTTCACTAAATTGGCACTTACATCTGTGTGGACTATAAACAAGAAATGCATCTGTAGAGTTAGCCTATAATTTTGCCCCGATGTGACGTGTGACATGTGGAAGAAAAAACATGTATAATCACAGAAACAAAATCTCGACTAAATAAATCACATGCAACTCTTGAACGTTGACCATATTACATTTGAACTTGCCTACAGGTGACCAAGTGCGTGTAATAATAATAATAATAATGATGATAATGATAATGAGGACTTTGTATAGCGCCTAATCTTTAGATGCTCTAAGTGCTTTACAACATTAGACAACACCTATAAGATAAAAAACATAATAATATCATTACAAAAACAAACAACATGAAATTAGAAAAACATTAAAAAATAAAAACATGCTGAGAATATTTCAGGTAGGAAGCATTATTAGGTCGTTAAGTTTGTTCTTGCAGTCGAAATAAGTGAGTTTTGAGAGCCCTCTTGAACGTGATCACTGTGTCTTTGTGCCTAAGTTCAGTGGGCAATTCATTTCACGTTGCTGGGCCCTGGTATGCAAAAGAACGCTGTCCATATGACTTTGTTTTCATAGTGGAAATAATGAGTATACGATTGTCAGAAGAGGAGCGTAAGTATCTTGCTCACGTGGGTGAGGTCAGATAGGTATGTTGGACTAGAGTCCGACAGTGAAATGTAACACAGAGAACAAATTTTGTGTTTGATTCTGGATCGAATGGATAGCCAGTGTAGGGTACAGAGCAGCGGAGAGGTGTGCTCTGATCGTGGTACTCTAAGTATGATCCGAGCAGTTGTGTTTTGAACTTTTTGAAGTTTCTGCAGTAGATATCCAGATGAACCAGACAGAACTGAGTTACAATAGTCCAGTCTTGAAAGTACTAATGAACACACAAGTGTTCTAGTGGCATCAACTGAAAGATATTTGCGAATTAGCTGATGCGTCTCAGCTCAAGATATGCAGCCTTGCATATGTTCATGACATGTCGGTGCATTGTGAGAGTACTGTCAAGAGTAACACCTAGGTTTCGTACTGATTGTGTGAATTTCAAGTTGGCGTTGCTGATATTTATTGTTTGAGGTAAAAGATTTGAATGATAACGTCTTTGTGTTGTGATCAGAATGGCCTCAGTTTTATCATCATTCATCTGCAGCTTGTTACAAGTCATCCATGATTTCACATCAGAAGTGTACCTTTCTACATCTTGGATGGTAGCATCAACTTCAGTTGGGTGGCTAGATTTTTATATTTGGGTGTCATTAGCGTACAATTGGTGAGATACTGGATGATGATCTATGACACTTGAGAGCGACTGAGTGTACAGAATGAAGAGAACAGGTCCAAGAACAGACCTCTGTGGAACACCACAACATAGATCAACTGGGCTGGAGTGTATTCCATTTGCAGATACAATTTGTGTCCTGTTCACCAAATAGGACTTGAACCACATTAAGGCCGTATCATGAATGCCAAATACATGCTGGAGACGGTGAAGTAATATATCATGGTCCATTGTGTCAAATGCTGCAGACAAATCAAGGAGGGTGAGGACTGTAATCTTTCCGCTATCCAACGCAGAGAAAATGTCATTAACTACTTTTAGAAGAGTAGTTTCAGTACTGTGGCAAGGGTGATATGCAGATTGTGCATTGCTAAAAAGACTGTTTGAATTTAGATGAGATACAAGCTGGGATAGAACAACCTTTTCTAAGATATTTTAAATGAATGGGAGATTAGAAACTGGGCGGTAGTTCTTTAAATCGTTATGGTCTAGTGTTGGTTTCTTCAGCAGAGGCTTTACAGTGGCAGTTTTGAAAAATGATGGGAATTACCCAGATGAGAGAGAGAGAGAGGTATTAATGACATCAGTTAGTGAAGGCAGTACTGGATCTAAGCACTCAAGCAGCAGCGATGTTGGAATTGGATCAAGTTGACATGACTTTGGTGCACTCTTCATCACGATTGTACGTACGAAATCCATAGAGACAGGTTCAAATACTGCTAATGGTTGCCGCTCAAATTCTGTATCCCAACTGTATGGTGACGACAAGTCATTTGAAATTGTGGTGTCAAGCTTATCTCTAATGGTTTGTACTTTGTCACGGAAGAAATTTGCAAACATGTCCGGAAGGTCGACTGGAGAGAAGGTAGTTGGAAGTGGTGTTGATTTGTTCCTTGACATTATCTTGTTAGTAATTTCGAAGAGCTCTTTTCAGCTGGAACTTTCCATGATCTTAGTAGTGTAGTGGGCTGATTTCGCTGCATGGACTATATTTGTGACATTCGTCTTAGCGACTTCATAGATTTGCTTATGAATAGTGAGTCTGGTGGAAAGCCAGAGCTTCTCATCTTTACGGAGGTCTCTTCTAGCAGCGCGAAGCTGGTCCCTAACACTGCTATACCATGGAGAACACTTTTGAATTGATACTCTGCACTTGGTAGCTGGGGCATGTTTGTCAAGTAATGAACGCAGACAGTTATCGAGTTGTTCTACTGTAGGAGGTAAGCAAGTTGTTAGGTTAGCTTGGATGTCGTGCATTAGTTTGGTTCTATTTATCATACGTGTTATATATATAATTCAAGGCTAAAAATTAGCGGTAATCCGCTAGCCCGATGATAGTCGATTTCCTGTCTGACTAGTAACTTTCATAATGTTAATAGCCCGATGGGCTAGTAAGTTTCGGTTATCAACAGTCAGCGTGTTTTATTTTATTTTTTTATATATTTTTTTATGCCATTCCCTAATAAAGACTTGACTTCAGCCGATGTTCTCTAGAATCAACACAGTGGCCATTGTGAACACAGTCATACAATATTAGTATGAGAAGACGAAGTCAATTTCTGCCTCGGAAAGGTGTGTTTCTATAACAAGAAGCCATCCGATTTTATGCACTTCGCTTAGCAGCGCAAATTATGGTCCCGTCATTAGCAACGGAAGTTTGTTAATTGATCTTAATTAATCTGATAGCGAATTAAATGAAAAAATAACGTGGTATTACACTTCATTCACTCGACCACAGTAACAAACTACAAAGGGGTATACCACACAAAAGAACACGGCAAAACCTTTTGAAAGAAATTAGTTTGCATGTTTTTTGTTGTTTAAGGTTCCTTGGGGTTTGTTTTGTTTACTCGCTAGCCAAATGCTCCAACAGTCACAAACAGGAAACTTCATATTTTACATTTGTATCGAAATACCGGTAATTATAAGAATTAGATCAGTTTATTATGATTATGTTATTGGCACATCCTTTCCATACAACTACTTTTTCTATGATGATAAGAATAGTTTTTATATCTTTCCCTTACAAGAATGAACAAATAATTGAATACACGTGGAGACATCCAAGCAGAATGCTGTACGTTTGTTCGGAATTAAAATCTCTGAGAATGGACATCTAAGATTTGAAAATCTAAGATTTGAAAATTTTCCCCATTATTATTGATTTCAACTATACACTGAGGTCCGATTAATTAGGAACAATTACCAAACGTACTCTGTTAATGATGAGACCGTAATTTGATCTGTTAAATACAACGCGCCGAGTCAGATGGTTTCGTTTGATGGAAACATATCTTTCCCAAGCTGAAACTAACATTATATTCTGATGCTAATATTTTATAACAGTGTTTACAATAGCCAATGCTTTGATCATGCATAACATTCGCTGAAGTTGTCTTCATTAGGGAGAGGCCATTTAATTTTAAGGGGATAGGGTAGGGCAAGTACGCGTTTAGAAACGTGTTTCTTGCTCTGACTTTTTATATAAAGGACACTGTATCATTCCTTTTGTTACATTAAATAATTCGCGTCAGCTATACTGTAACATCTCGTATTTTAAAGCGAGGCACAATTCCCTCCATATAAGACAGGCAAACTGTGGCATTTTATAGAGGGTGGTTTTCAGCCAACGGACAAAAAGCAAAAGTTGAATGAGAATGAAATAAAAGAGAGAAATAATTCTTATGATAAGGAAAGGCGTAATCGAGCATATCAGAGGACATGGGCAAAAGACAGGGAATGGTTGAATTATGATGAGGAAAATAATGTTTTGCGGTGTGACTGGTGTACGTAATTCGCAAAAACAAACAGAGAAAACATCCAGTTTTGTTGCGGGTTGTTCGAACTTTAAAATTCAATTGGTAAACGTAAATCAAAGCTGTGGGCAGCACAAAAAGAGTTCAGAGAGAAAAGCAGCTATGCGGATACGACCAGAAGAATCGATCGCTGATAAGATCTTGTAATGTTAAAATTGAAATGTGTTTGACCAGCTCGCTAATTTGTTTAGAAATGCACATGTTATTGTAAAGAATAGAAGATCCTTCCCTGATTTTGTATGGATGTGTCAAGTGGATGACATGAAAGGAGTTGATGTTAGAGAGAATTACTGGAATGATAAACAGGTTGTTATATAAATACTCACTACATGGCTGAACGTGAAAGGCAGAAATTTGTCAAAGGTGTGAATGAAGCAAGATTTCTTTCAGTACTGTGCGACGGTTGTGCTGACAGTTTAATTCAGGAGGAGGATATTCTATATAAAAGAATTTGCAAAGGAGGAGAGATTAAATCATCGTTCCTAACAATTGATAGTGTAGAGAAGGCAGATGCTGAAGGGATCCTGAATGTGATCACCACTGCACTGGATAATGCTGGAATCGCTAATTGGCAGAATAAGCTTGCTGCATTTGGTATTGAAGGAGCAAGTGTAATGGTGGGGAATAATGCTGGAGTTGTATCTAAACTGAAAAACATCCAACTAGCATTACATACCGGCTTGAGTTGGCATATAAATTTGTATAGACAAAAACCTCCCATTGCACAAAGGTGAACACTGTTTTGATGGGACTGTATTATTACTACCAAAACAGTCCCCTCAACAGAAGAAATTTAATGTCATTTGCTGCTCTAGATTTATCACAAGTGATGCCAAGCAGGGTTGGAGGCACACGCTGGTTACCGCACACTGAGAAAGCTCTTGACAGCTTTTGGATAGGATATGAATCCATCAAGAACCACTTTGAACAGGTATTAACCTTTAATTTAAAATTTAAATACCCATTGAAAATATAAAATGTAGCTTTAAATACACGGCTCTGTAATTAAATTGTAATGTAACAACTTGTCACATGAAAATACGTTTATTCATAAGTTTTATTGTACAAAGTTTAATTGTAAAAATTGCTTTCATTTTTCAATTTCTATTTTATTAAAAGGGTACGTTTTTTTTACTACGGTATATTTATATTTTATCCATAATATGTTATATCTTCCACAATTTTTGAACTAAGAAGTAATTTTAGATTTTCATTTAAAGCTATTTTTGTTATCTGTTCCTTCACATATAGGAACTACATCAGATGCACGTGGAATATCCAAAGTTTTATTGAAAATAATGAGGGAACTTGCTACGTTGAAATTTAGGCTTTTCATGATAGATGTTATATCACTTCTGTCTAAACTGTCATTAATGCTGCAAGACACGAGTGCTTCAGTTGCTGACATCAAGCAGAAGTTGGATGCCACCATTGCCATTTTGAAGAAGTATAAATTCAAGTATGATTAGCTAATTTATCTTCCTCATCTGCAGACTGTTACATTCATTTCTTATTTGAATCATACTGATTATATTATATGCAAAATTAATTTTACTGTTTGTCTCACAGAATGTTTATTATATTGATCTTTACATATTGTAATTACAAGTTTGTAATCAATAAATGTAATGACCATCAGGTAAATACAATCGTTTATGGTTTTAATACTCATGTCATTCCAACTGTTCAAAGAATATAAATTTTGATAGCACACTTTTACACTTTCATTACAACAGTCAATTATGTTGTTCTTACCCCTGCATATTTTACAGGGGTGGCCCTTGACTTAGCTTGGCAGTATTTCTATGCTGAAGATGTAGACTGTAGTGAAGATGATTTGATCAAAAGGACCAGATAGGAAATGACAACATCCTTCATCGTATGTCTTGAGAACAGATTTATTGATGCTCATGATGGTGTTATAGATGCATGCAAGATAGCAGACTTCAAGGTATGTCCAGCTTCACTAGACATTTCAGGTAATCCCCAATTATTGTTTTCATCAGACAGTTGATGTTTTGTCTATTTTCATATTTTTATATATCGATTTATGTAGCTATTTAGTTGGGGTTCCATAACAAAAATGTGTAGATGTTGCCCAAATGTTATAGACATAATATTTCTTCAGCACTAAATTATTTTTCTTAAAATGCAACCTTTTGGCTCTATACAGACTTTGGTGATGATAGCATGGCAATTTTGGTGAAGCATTTCTGGCCAGTACTTGTCAGCGCATGTGTGGATGCTGATGCAGTGGAATTGGAATGGGACATATTAAAGAGTTTAGTCTACAGCAAGTAGGAGAATATTCAAATATTTAAAAATAAACACAAAAAACATCATTGATACCAGATTTATTAAACATTATTTTTAGCATAGTATCTTGATTACAAAAGTTTACCATTTAAAAAATAAAGAAAGCATTTAAAAACAATTCAATATAAACATTATTAAAGTATTGACGTTACACGTTTCTTTATGTAAATTTATTCAAATATTTTCAATATGTATTCTGTTATTTTGCAGTTACAAAGACACGTATGCTTTGACTTGGCCCACTTTTGAAACATCATGTGCTGCTAATTGCAAGAATATTCTGGCATTGATGGACCTTATCCTGACAATCCCAGCACACTCTGCTGATGCTGAGACGGGTTTCTCACAGATGCAAATGGTGAAGAGTGACTGGAGATCATGTTTGCGGTATAGGGTTCCGTCTGACCTACTCTTTATAATGTTCCATACAAATAATATTCCAACACATGATCCATCACCAGCAATACATTTGTGGAATGTTTCAGGGAGACGGATAAGGAGACGAGAATAAACCCCATATGGACCCAGAGTGCAGGTGGGGGACGAGAAAGAACAATTGGATCCCTTTCTGGAATTGGATCCAAATTATCTTAAGAAACACGAACTGTGAATTGACTGAATGATGATATGAAGCAGGATGTATACTTCTGTACTTCTGCATTCAATATGATAATGTTATTTATGAGATAAACGTTTTGTTAATCTCAGTACAAGTGTGACATTGTTTTGTGGACAGGACTAGTACAGATTTGGAAGGACTAGTAAATTTCTCGTTATACTAGTCCTTCTGGCTACAAAGAAATTTGTGTTAAATTCGAATAAAGCAGTTGATATCAATGAAATGCTGACTTGTTTAAGGAACATCAACTTGAGAGAAAGAACTTCATTTCGGACAATGTCTTTATTCTAGAAATATGGAGTTGTTGTTGTGGGTTTAACGCCATTTTTCAGCACATGATAGGCTATGCATGGCTGCCAGAATTAATGGTGGAGGAAGAACCAGGGAAAACCCCGGGAAGAACCACTGACCCACGAGAAGCTACTGGCAAGCTTTCTCACATACCCACATTAGCCGAATCCGAGACTCGAACCCACGCAGACAGATGTGAGATGACAGTGATCCGTAACGAAGAGCGCTTTAGACCACTCGGCCACTCGGGGCCCCGAAATATGGAGTCATATGAAGTAGTTTCTAAAGTGATCAAAATGTCGCTCGAGGCATTTATACCATTATGTTTGATTTAATTTGCAATATTTGCGTGAAATAAAATTCAGTATATTCAGCAGATATGTTCGTAATATAGAGAATCTCAAAATTTCAATTTCAGACCTGAAATGGTGCATTCCTGACGATTTCTTCACTTTTCAGCAAGTACAAATTATGTCAGTGCATCACCTCAAGGTACCCCCACGTACCTCTACACTCTTTCTGTCTGATTATGCAATTTCTAAGTACTAATTTGTGTTCACTTTTGGGTATGTTGCTCATACTACGAACAAAATGCACTTAGAACCGCATGGTGAGTTTCAGAATCATCTGCTCTTCAGAGAATCACTGATAACATGATTCAGAAAAAAACTCAGCTGGAGCTAAATCGGGTCTGTATGGATGATTTGGCGACGCTTGAATGCTGTGCACCAAAAGGTCCTTTGTGAAGACGGCTGAGTTATGTACCTGTGCATTATCAATGAGTAGATGGATTCATTATGTACCTGTGCGCGGAAGGGTGATTTGGAAATATTCCACAATTTTCGGCAAGACGCTGAATGCATAATAATATCCAGTTGTAATAGTTGTGTCATGTACCTGGACGACCGGGTCTTTTGCATCGAAATATAATGCGTATCATGCTCTCTTGACAGTCTGACAATGAATAGCAATTTGTAGTCTCATTAAAAAAAAAAATTATCCAAATTTTATTATTTTCTCCAGAGCTGGGTTTAAAAAAAGTCCACGTTTTATCATCTATCAAAATCTCATTAAAACTTTTCTCATCACTCATTTCTTATTTGGCGAGTAGCTGTTAGGCGATTTGAACCCGAGACTGCTTTTGAACAGGCATCAGCTAAAGCGGTACCCACACAGCACAAACCTTTGTGAGATTCAAATGATTCCTCAATATATTGCAACTAGCTGACGAACAAATAACATTGATAACAGCTATATCTTCCCGTGCGTATCATGCACTTGAAGCTACCTGCATTGTAGCTAGACAATAACCTTCCAGAACATGTGTTGTCTTCCACAGATTTGCGACCATCTTCAAAACGAAGCAATCACCTCAAAATTGTAGGATATGACAGAAAATTATATCCGTAACCTTTGGCTAAGTCAGTGTTGATATAAATGGGAGACTAGCCGAAGAGGGTTTGGATTTTACAGTATGCTCTTCTTTTAAGAGCAGAATTGTTTCTCTTTCTCTGACATTTTACGTCAATGTCATTGTTTTATGTCACATGCATTTATCTGCTGGTGTCCAACATGCTAGGTCAGCTGCAGATCATACAATACAACGTTATTTTGTCTACTGATCGTCGTTAAATTTCATTACAGGTTCATAGAAACAAAATAATTATAAAAAAATATTCAGAAATGTTTAAATACCTCTCGTATATTATTTATGTATTGTTTTAATGACATTATAAAACCACCCACACAAGCGAGAGTATATATTAATATAGTGCAATTAGCGATCTTAATTAAAAAAGTACATGTTATTGGCTCACTCAAAGATTAGTCCAGGTGAATAAATGTACACTACATATAATAGTATGACTTTTGGGAGCGAAGGCTGTGCGATCTCAAAGGAAATGGGCCCAAAATAAATGGCTGCTTAATTAAAATGAATGAAGTCCAATCAAACTCCTACTCATTTCTGGAACACTTATTGTACAACTGCATACTGCCTGAAAGAGAACACGACTAGAAAGAAAAACATCATTTTGACTTCAGCACAAAAATAATTAAATACACTGTCGAAAACCTAACTGCTAAACCGGTTTCCTTATTACAGCATTTGTAGAGAGGAGGCTCAACAATTGTACCATATTCTTCATATATCTTACTACTAAGACACACGCACACTCTTGGGTCGTTTCATCGTTATCAATCCTGTGTGAATAGAGTGTTGCTCTTAACCCGCCTATCTTAATGTTGTGCTATTTCGGGACACTATATATCCTTAGGGACACTAGATATCTTTAGGGAAGCTATATATCCTTAGGGACACTAGATATCATTAGGGACGCTATATATCCTTAGGGACGCTAGAAATCCTTAGGGATGATATATATCCTTAGGGACGCTATATATCCTTAGGGACGCTAGATATCCTTAGGGACGCTAGATATTCTTAGGGATGCTATATATCCTTAGGGACGCTATATATCCTTAGGGACGCTATATATCCTTAGGGATGCTATATATCCTTAGGGACGCTATACATCCTTAGGGAGGCTAGATATCCTTAGGGATGCTATATAGCCTTGGGGACGATATATATATCCTTAGGGACGCTAGATACCCTTAGGGACACTATATATCCTTAGGGAGGCTAAATATCCTTAGGGACACTATATATCCTTAGGGACACTATATATCCTTAGGAACACTAGATATCCTTAGGGATGCTATATATCTTAAGGATGCTATATATCCTTAGGGACACTAGATATACTTAGGGACGCTATATATCCTTAGGGACACTAGATATCCTTAGGGATGCTATATATCCTTAGGGACGCTATATATCCTTAGGGAGACTAGATGTCTTTAGGGACGCTATATATCCTTAGGGACAATAGATATCCATAGGGACCCTATATATCCTTAGGGACGATAGATATCCTTAGGGACACTATATATCCTTAGGGACGCTATATATCCTTATGAACGCTAGATATCCTTAGGGACGCTATATATCCTTAGGGACGCTAGATATCCTTAGGGACACAATATATCCCTAGGGACACTATATATCGTTAGGGTCGCTATATATCCTTAGGGATGCTATATATCCTTAGGGTGGCTAAATGCCCTTAGGGACACTAGATGTCCTTAGGGACGCTAGATATCCTTAAGGACACAAGATATCCCTAGGGACGCTATATATCCTTAGGGATGCTATATATCCTTAGGGATGCTATATATCCTTAGGGACGCTAGATATCCTTAGGGACGCTAGATATCATTAGGGACACAAGATATTAGGGCCTAACCGAGTAGATAATTTTCACCGAGTACCGAATCCGAGTATTTGGATGTACTATTTGCCAGATCTAGGCACGAACCGAGTAGTAGGTGCGACTCCGGAGAGTACCGTTTGTTTCGTTATCGTATGCGAAACTCAAAATGTTAACTGTTTATGTAATTATCATTTATTTTTAACTAAATTATTATGTATTAAAAAACTTTTTTTTAAAAGTTCGATATTTACTGAATTATTTTACTTGTAACCATTTGTGCGTGTATCTGCCGAGGCGATTTCCGGTTAGGCCCTACAAGATATCCCTAGGGACGCTATATATCCTTAGGGATGCTATCTGTCCTTAGGGACGCTATATATCCTTAGGGATGCTAAATATCCTTAGGGATGCTATATATCCTTAGGGTTACTATATATCCTTACGGGCACTAGATATCCTTTTATTCACGTAATACTTTCTCAAAATCGTGTATGATTTAGTGTTTAGGAAACAGATCGAAAATCTTTGAAAAAGGATACCTAAACTTTTCAAACGTTTGATTTGATGTGCGATATCACATATTGGTAATTATCATCAGATAGCTTGCATCCTGCAGACTTAAATAAAACCTTTCACTGGATGGTACATACGCTTCATTTAAACGTTCAAAACTTTTCATGTATGCCGGCTGCGTGTCTCTAAAAAAATAAACTCATAGTCTCAATGAATTTGTATTCAGTTAAATATTTCAGCATCTGTACTAAAGATTGCCCCCAAAACTTAAAGCTATATATAACTGTATTCGTTCTTTTAACTGTTGTTTTATTCCACCCTTCATGAACCTATCTACTATGAAATCCTTTTAGGATGAAATCTTATTTTCATGCATATTATCTATAATTTTACTTTCTCATCTACATCAGGTTTAACATGTGTTTTGATGAACACATGACTATCATAGCCAAACAAACTAAAGATGAAGCTCGGGTTGAATTTGGGCATCTAAAATTGAAATTACATCCCCTAATCCTCTATATAATGCAGCGTCAAAACTTGAACCATGCTAGCTAGTTCACTGTCCAAATCGAGTATGTTAAAAGTCCAATAAATGCGCGATTGCATCAGCCATTTCATGTCAGCCCATTATGTTCATAGGTCTTGGACTGTGATAAAATTCCCTCTATTTAACGTTCTCTACATCCCGTGCGGGCCATTTCATAACTTGGACAATCAAGCTGGCCTTTTGGAGAACCAAACTGAATCATTTTCAGTTTCATTTATTACTCTTTTCTGTTATCGTTTATGTTTCAGTTTCATTTAAACATTCGCACAAACTTTGGTTGCTTCCAACATAGAATCTCTGCTGAGTTATCTTTTTCGTTTGTGACCAAGATGCGTCTTTGTCACGAGTGAGCGCGTGAATGATCGATCAGCGTACGAGGCGCATGAAGCAGATGATACCGTCGAGTGCCATGCACTTAATAAATGCCCTAGGCGCTCGTCGTATCGTCTCTGAACTAACAACAACTTTTTCTTTGTAACTACGCCTATTATAACTAATGCAATTCGCAAGAATTGTAGTATCTAGATATTTAGGGTTTTCGTGTCTGGTAAGTTGTCGTTCTTATATTATCGTGCTGCTATATATTGAAATACCGGCGTGCGGGTCTTGTATAGTATTTGTTCCGTTCTGTTTTAGTATTGTATATTAAGTATTTGTTCTGATGTGTTGTAGTTTTTTTTTTCTTCTCATGTTTTTCTTGTGTCTTGTATCGTTGACGCTAAATAAACCCCAGGACCCGAGGGTGTTGAGTTCGTTTCTTCTGAATACGCCCGGCTCGCACATGAATTATTGTGTTAGTCTTTCCATTACGATTCTGTCGTTAGCATTTCAGCCTGAGAGTTTGTCTCTTTGGAATCGCGTTAAAAACATTCCCTGAGGCTTGCCACTTTTAGACACGCCTTTGTTTTAAGTAAAGTGTAGCAAAATTAGCAACGTAATACCTAAAGAATGTCCATTGATTGTTACATCATAAAGAAACCACATACAAACCATCGATTGAATCCACATTTCAATTTATATATCATTTTATATACGATAGTACGGTATATATTCGCTTACAAGCCGAGTCAAACTTCAAACAACAACGATCCTGATCTGCCTTCGCGTAATGGAACTGCTGATCAGGGTCTATGCTGCTTATTCTACAGATCACTCCAAACAAACTACACAGGCCCAAATCTGAGGGCTTTGCATATTGCTTGTTTTACGCAGCTCTGTACGAGAGTCATCAAACATGAGACAATAACCTTCCCAGTGTCTCTTTCACTCATATGAGGTGCATCAATCGCATACGTGGTGGCTTATAGAAAATAGATTCCATATTGCAGAGTACGTCTTCAAAACAAACATTTTTCCTCCCAAACATCTAACGGAATTCGTAAAGCCGCATCTTTCTGAAGCTGTTGAACGACCTGAGAAAGTAAGTGTGTATGCGTGTTTTAGATTTTAACGTAGCTTTAACAATCTGAGTCATATCGCTACTATGTCTGTAACGTGGTGATGTCTAATACTGGAGTTTCATGCAGCAGACATGTAGCATAGTGTCCCACCCACTCACATTATCCTGACACCAGGCCGCCGAGTCCTAACATTAACCTCTTAATGCTGACTGCCAAGCCACTAGCACCATTTTGCTAAGTCACCAACATGTCCATCATAAGTCGATCCCATTGAGCATCTCTATTCGGTAAAAACTGAAGAATAAGGTGAGCGTGTGGGTGTGAGAGAGATATTAGGAATTTTAACCTAACTTTTTTTTAAAAAAAATCAGTCATATCACTACGATGTCTGCAGTGTGACAGTTTATAGTGATGTCTAGCACTGGGGCATCATGCCTCAGACATGTACCATGATGTCCCACCCATTCACATTATTCAAACACCAGGCCGACCAGTCCTAACACTATCCTCTTAATGCTGAGTGCCAAGTGAGGCAGCTGTTAGTACCATTTTTAAAAATCTCTGGTATGAATCGGCCGGGGATTGAACCCACGATCTCCCGCATCCAAGGCGGACGCTCTAACCACAAGCAGTGAAGAATGAAGAGACCATTCTATTAGTATTAGTTCTTTATTGCAGGGCAACGAGACCACAAATACATTAGCCAGTCGAGGGTATGTCGAACTTAATATTTGTCGTTTAGGACACCACTAAAGAAAATCCTATAATAAGCCACGACAGTGGAGATGTCGGACAGAATGAGAACATTTCCATAAACATTCTACAGCCACCAATGTAACTTTTGAAACCGTTTTTGTCTAAACAATGATTTTAAGATGGCCACACTCCTATGGCAACCCAAAATGATAAGAGTCTTGCTCCCCATGTCCTCTGTGCTAGCACCCGTACCAATCGCGATTGAAGGATGTTGTACTTGCAGAGATATCTCCGAGTCCACAGTGGTTTCCCTGCTTTCGAGGTGCGACTTAATACTGTGCAGACTGTTAAAGTTTGTCAAATTGTCTAGGTTCGACCTCTATTTGGACTACAGAATCATTGTTATGGGAGCCCAAGAAAGCTACCTAGCACTATGAAGTACACTGTCTTATTGAGCAAAACTCAGCAGGCGAAGTTCTCAAAGATGCATTGCTCCGTATAAATGAGCAATCTACCATTGCATTTATTCTAGTCTCATTGCAGGGGGTGGGGTATTCTTTACTAAAATATTGATTCCAGACCTAGTCGACCGAAATCGTGAAAGGGTACGTGGTTGGAGATTAAGAATGAAAACGAGGGTAACTTGAAATCAAGTCTTTCTCCAGAATACAAATAGCCTGCTGTTTAACATGATGTAGGCGAATCACAAAACTTGTGGAAGCCGTGCGAGTGGGGATGTGAAGTCATGGCCCTTGCAAGTCCACAATGACTGCATAATCTCTACAATGGACGGTATCAGAACCTATTGTTGCATTCCATCACGAACCAATTGGCGTAAAAGAGTTGACTGAATGTGTTTAGGTTAACGACAAAGTGACACATGCTGCATTGTAGCTGAAAGAAATCAGGGCAAAGGCTTAAGAGACACTGAATGTGTCGGGTTCACATGTCATAGTATCTTCCCCAATCAGCAATGAAATATTACGGCCTTTCCCTACAGGGACCTGTGATAAGTGGGAACAAACGTTATTTGAGAAAACAACTGACCTCCTTTTGACTCGTCCACTTAGTTTGGTAAATCCGAGTTTTTTTGGACGGTTGTAAATTCGACAGGGCTGCTTCCCAGTGGCGTGCGCTCTTGGGCCATCCCTGCAACCTTTTGTTGGCTGCATTGCAAATCTCTCCACTGCAACAGAGGCTATGAAGGATGGGTGGAATGTATCTTTAGTGGCTTGTTGTGAATTTCATCGACCTGATTAAAAGATTAGATGATGAAGGCTGCAAGTGTACAGTAGCTTGGCCTATGATGTTCTTTACGAAAGGTGGAGGTAGAGAGCATTGCATCTCAATCCACCTGTTTTTAAGTTCACAGCTGCTGTTGTGGCCTTGGCCTTACTACGTTTGGCCCATATGTTACAAAGTGGGCCATTCTATAAGCATGCTCCCACGTATTTCTGGTGAGATTTGGGGTTGGAGTAGGCAAGTTGTGTTCCACCTACTGATGATCACTACAGATATTAGATGCAGTGTTGATCCCACGGTCATGTTATGAATGAACTCATAGGTATAAAAGTGGAAAACAGAAGGCATTTGTGTACTCACTTGGAACTTGTAATTAATGATGTAAGCAGTCTCAAAATACCAGGTTACTGAAGCAATTGAAAGTACCTTCTGAGGCAACAATCACCTGATGTCGGAACTGAAAACCCAAATTGTGACACCGAGGAAAGAGGTCTAATTCCTATTCAGTCCAAGTATGCATGGCTGAGTTTCATTCATCACAGGAAGATCTAATAACGAGGGAGCTTTAGGGCTAGTTTTTGTATTAACATAGTGAAGCTGATGTCTCTTGTGCTTCCTGTTAAGTACCTGGAGAAGAATGTTGAATATGGCGGCTCTCTTTACTTGCTGCACATCATGAATTGAATTCCCTTACTTAGTCTTGAGGACAAGCAAAGAGACTTCTTTTGGAAATCAAGGCACCAAAATAGAGATCATACGCCAGATGTGTCTGAAAACATTTGGCCAATGGCTAACTGCCCAGTGGTGGCATGGGGAGTTAATGAGGAATGTGATTTTTACTGACAAATGTGCCATACTTTGGTGTTCAGTATGATTTTAAAATAGGAATGCCAATGCCTGATGAATGACTTATAAAAGATGAAAGACAGCACAGGACAATGTCATGAATTTGCCACTTTACTCTTGGTTGGAAAACTCTAGTTAGCCAAACTTTCTAGACCTATTTCTATTTTATCAATAAAATGTACCAAGAAGCGAACATAAGCATGATATTTGATTTCACTACTCAACCCCATTAAGTTAACTTGTATCTGTTAATACTTACATTATAGGATTACATTATCATGGCTGGGTATTTATCGATGTGTAAATTTTACCTAATCACTCACAAAGTTAATAAAGTCCGAAGGACTTTATATAAACTTTGAGTGATTAGGTAAAATTTACACATTGATAAATACTAAGCCATGCTCATTTAATCCTTATTATTCCAATTTCATCCTTTCTACTGTCAAATCAACTTATTCCATCAATAATGCATTCCAATTTAAGTAGCGCATACTTTCCTTTCATTCGCCGCTTCACATCGGCCCATAATACGTAACCTGTACAGAATCACACGAACATATTGACTACTGTCAAAGTTATGTTTATTCAGAAAATCAATACTTGACATTTTAAGCAATGGCTACCAGTGGTTTCCACATATTTCGTTCATTTACAACATTCTTGTTCAATTTTAGTCAGTCCCATCTGCTACGTCAGATGACCATGACCTTACACAATAACAGCTGACACGGACTGAACAAGTGTGCTAAATTAAATTTCCAATCTAACATGAAAATTGAATTCATTATGGAATTTGTCAATGAACAACGTGGACAAATGAACAAGATGATGCTATCCCTTACTAAAATAAAGGTAAAAATGTAACAAATTTTATACAGGAATAACATTTTATGTCATTCTAAACAGTGTTAATACTTAACAAGATCCATGTCGTGATCTAATGTGAAATGAAATGTGACTACTGTCACAGTTATGTTTATTCAGAAACTCCATACTTTACATATTAAGCAATGGCTACCAGTGGTTTCAACACATTTCGTTTATTTACAACATTCTTGTTTAATTTTAGCCAGTCCTATCTGCTATGTCAGATGACAACGACCTTTCATGATAACAACTGATAGGGATAGAACAAGTGTGCTAAATGAAATTTCCAAACAAACCATAAATCATTATTAATTTTATCAATGAACAACACAGAAATATGAACAAGATGACGTTATCCCTTACCAAAATAATGGTAAGAATTAAATAAATTTTATACAGGAGTAACATTTTATATCATTTTCAAGAGCATTAATACTTGACAAGACCCTTTCATTTATCTAATGTGAAATTAAATGTGCAGTTGTTAAATGTAGAGTTGCTCGCAAAACCAGCCATGTGTTTTGTTTGGTTGCATAGATGAGTGTTGGAGTGCTGGAAAGACTGAGCAATCAGTGTTCGAAATTCGAACTGGAGACTTTATCAATGGTTGCTGACTTTGATCTAAGTGAAAGGGGGGTTGGTGTTAGGGTCTGATACAGACAGAGCTTGACCACCATTAGCTATATTTTCCAAAACTGAACTAATTAGTTGTTTTTGTTCAGTGCTAGGCCTTCAACTGTAAGGTTTTAGAGACTCCTCATGTTTGTGGTCTGTCATAAACAAAATATTTCTGGTTGCAAACCCAGCATCACTCATAGCCTGAATTGCTGTTGCACAAAGTGAGTGACCAGTATAGCGTTACACTCCTGCATTCTTGCAGATGTCTGGCATGAATGAGAATTGATTTGGTTTTACCGGTTTACAATTATACCACTTGTCAAAGAATTCAGGAGATCTTAGTGATTCTTTACTGCATTGTGTAAATAATGCCTTTGCTGCTTTGTCACATTTCTGAAGAATTTTTTTACATATTTCACTGGACACGTGTTTGTGCCAGTTGTATAAATTCTTTTTGTCTGTTGTTTCTTCAAGCTTTGCATCAACACCACCTTGGTGTTTTTTTTAAAGTGTTTCATAATTTAGAGTCATGTACTCCATGTCAGATTCACCCTTTTCAAATTTTAAGGAAGTTGGGATCAGTTGATGGTGAAATTCTATACCTCTGGTCACAAAATGAATAGCCAGCATATACCAAATTTTGAATTGAAGGGCAACAGGGTCAAATTTTTTAATATACACATTGATTTTTCCAAATTCTTCCAGTGAAATTACTTGGTAATGCTGGGTTGTCCTTGAAATACCTGATTTTAAATTCAATTTCAGTTTTGCATTTAACATTGAATTAGCATTTTTGAATTCTGTCTTTGACAATGTCATTATCTTTTCCATTGTACTTCAAGTATCTGTTTATGGCTGCACAAACATTTTTCAAGGAATTCTTGTTATATTCTTGCGCCTGATTGGCTGGCATTTTTGTGACCCTGGATGATGACAATTTTGTTTGGGCCTCAGCATAGGATCTTAAGTGGCCACTCAGTTCGTCTGGTCTGCTTGTGTTGAAGTCAAGTTTGTATCCATTAATTTCAATATACCAAGCTGTAAGTAAATAGAAAAATATTCATAGCAATACAATTCTTACACTTGGCAAGATCATTTTTAAATACACATAAAAACAATATGTCCTTCAATTTGTGCATATTCTGTCTACTTATGGTTGGGATTTTTGTATGTAATATGGTGACATTATTAATATTATCCTTCAACATTTAAAGTCTTTCAAATTTATGCAGAAGATTTATTTCTTGAGAAAAAGAACAGCAATGCAAAAGGTTATGTAATTTCTTTTTCACGGAAATTAATGACTACACATCCAAAATTAATTAACTTAGCAAAACAATCACTTTATCAATTATAATATACATTTTTCAATGGTATTTAGTCACACTGTTGGAGATATCATGAAAACATTGTCATCTCAACAAACTATGCGATATGTTATTATATAGGCTAAAAATATATCCATCAAAGATATTTCATGTAAATAATCTGATTATTTTATTCTTGTAGTTTTAACATTTATAAACTTTATCCAGTCTTTGAATAATGGTCTCATAAATATTTGTTTTTCTTTTTGTATAAATGGTCATATTCACACCATGCCACCAACACCCACACACGTTTGAAAATAAGCAAACAAAAATATACAGAAAATTAAAAAATGTACCATTAAAAACGCCAAAGCCCCATTTTGTGTTTTGTTTAGTAGCCTCTGAGTATTGATTTATTTCAACAGCTTTTAAGTCTTCCTCAGATAATTTCTTGAATCTTGGTGTATCTCTCTCAGCGGCCTTAAAATCGACTGTCCCAGTTCCCACGCTATTAGTGTTGTTATGTATGGCTAGGGTGACGGCGGTCATGGGGTGCTGTGTGAGGGAATTCGTCAATCTCTTTTCGATTTCATTTTCAGCGCTTTTAGCATCCATCGCAATATCATCAAATCCATCTCCATCTGCTTCAATCGCTGCTATCATTTCTTGTAATTCCTTGTCATCTAATTTTTCAAAAAACTCCGCCGCAAATTGCAGTGAAAACTCACCGTAGTCAGCCATTTTGCTCGGCTATGTAACAGACGAACGCTAAATTGTATAGTCAACTATGAATATCAATCAAAGAATATTGGAAAATGTATAAAAATGGTATAAGTTATATTTATTTGCTGAATTAAAAATTCAAAAGACGAAACAATCGTTTCACAGTGACGTGTCTGTAATGTTTATTTATACTGTAAACCGAAAGAAGTCCCAAAATTTATCGCTGTAAAAAATTCCCAATCAGTATCACGTGACCATTTACATCCAAAATCCGTTACATTTAAAAAAAAATGGAATTATTTTACTGTAAAATGCTACATTAGCACAATAACAACATAACAAATTACATATTTGCAAAATTATAATTAAGCTAAATGTTGTAAGCTCATGGGCTTTGCTGTAGAGAGGGATGATTCGGTCAAGGAAATAACCCAACTGCTAATAACATTAATGGTTGGGTAATGTTTGAAAAGATTCCCTTCTTGCTGAGTCCTTCATTTATTTAGCAGCAAAGAAAAACCTTTAAGACTGAGCTTAATCTAGAACACATTGACAGTAAACAGGGCCAAAGTTTTCACAATAAAGCTTTTATCAGTGCAGGCTCAAGACTAAAATTATTGATAAAACACCAAAATAACTTTGAGATACATAAGCCACTGGGTTCATCCATCTACTTGTAGCGTAAAAAGGTGGCTGCTATGGTTGTGAAACCATCCATTCAACTGCCATTGGACATCCATCACAAAAACTATTAACCAGCATAAAATTTAAATGAAAAGTTAAATTCACTAAAATTTTAAACTTGCCAATTTTGTGATTTTAAGAAAATATTGTCATTCCCTCGGATTTTGTTCTTTTTACTTTTCATGATGCTAACGGAAAAATCAGTGTGTGTATTCAAAGACATCTATTTCTTATAAAAAGGTGCCGATTCTGAAATCTTGTCTCCTCTATAGTTTGTATAATGAACGGAGATTACCACCACATAGAAATACTGATTTTGGTAGAAGCCTGAAGAAAAAAATTTTGAATATGGAACTGAAGGATATGCAAGGACAGGAGATTATTCCTGAAAGAAACCTTGAAATGAGGAGTATCTGTCAGTTATTATAATTCAACGGAATCCCCAATAAAAATTGGGTACAACTATCCTTGACATTGTGAACACCACTACAGTAGTTGTGAGCCATAAAACCTGACAGTGTTATAGACTGAACCATGTTATACAGGTTAGTTAGAAAATGATGCATCTACCTGTAGCTAATAAATACAGGTGCAAAGATACATCATTAATTGGCACAATTACCATCTTAAATCGAAGTACATAAATGAGAACACGCTTGTAGTGAAGACAGAGAAGGCATACATATTTTACTTTATTCAAAGAACCAAGCATTGGTACATATACGTGTATACTGTTTATATATACATGTCTAAAGTATAGCATGAATAGAGTATCAACACTGTTCTCACCCACGAAACTCATCACATACATACTGACTCCACAATACATGTAATTCCATCGAAAATATGCATACACAGATTTAAAATATTCAATAATTTTGTCACAGGTCATACAGGTCTGAATTCTGTGGAAAAAAATAGCACAATCACGAAACAAATGATGAAGCACATTGACTTTTCAGTATGTCCCAAGTTGGTACTAGTTTGAATTTTAATCCACCGTTGGTAGCGTTTGTAAGCATAAACTTTTTTCTTGCAAAAATGAAACTGTCACAGCACAGTAAATGTGTTCCAGTCACATTGGAAAATGAAACAATCCATCAGATTCCATTGCTTTTAATTAAGTGTGGTACTGACTTCCTTTGAAGAAAGGTTCCTTGTTTTTATTGAAGACTGTAGTCACCTTTCTTTGATGAAGGGTGCACGAGTTATTTAAGTCATCACTAATGGCCAGCTTTGGAGAACCAAACAAACGCCCATTTCTTATTCTCATGGCAACATCAAAAAAATTGTATAGTATGATTGAGACTGATGTTTTTCTTTTATTTGCTTAGTAAGTTTTCATAACAATCGGTGCCTCAAAGGTAATCTGTCTTCTTCGAAATTTCAGCACACTATTTTAACTGGGTACATTTTTAAAAAAGGAATTGGCAGTCGTTCAGTCGATTTTAGACACTGTTCCTCCGTGCGTATTGAATAAACATTTACGGCAGTGGAGCGATGCTGCCTGCCACACATGCATCACAAATTTAAAAAAGGGCAAATGGACAATAAATATGCAGGTGTTCTGGTCTGATGACAGGGATTACTACAGAAAATGTAAGTGTTCCGAAGGATTTAATTCAGAGTGAAAAGAGGAAGTTCACTTACCATCCATATACAAAAGTCAGTCTATGTACATATATTAATTACTTTTGAGCAGCCAAAAATCTGATGAAAGACAGATTTTGAGATAATGACTTGTCCAGTTTATCTCCGCCACAAGAAATATTTAAAAAAAAAAGCAAATATCTCACAACATACAGTATTCAAGCTAGATGTCAACATAAGCAGATTATGATATAACAATGCACTGTTAAGATGGTCTGTCAATATGTACAAAGTATTTATTTATGTAACAAAAGATAAATTTCAGTGCATTTTGTATCAAGTCTGCATCTTCCTTTCATGGGGCCTCTGAATTTCTCCTCTCCAAACTAATGGTTTTAGAAACAAGTTTAAACATCCAACAATGTTGCCAATAATAATTATAAAAAAACGGCAGATGTACGAGAAAAATACATATACAATTTCAGGAGCCACGCTATGATCATCTTGTATTATTCATGTGATCTTTTCCCCAAAATGATAATACTCTTTTTACATTATTTTCGTACCCTTAAGAAAGATTTTTATTTGTATATGAAAATTTGGGAGCCACACCACAACCATGTTATATCTGAATTCGTGTTATAACGGATCATGCTCTAGCGGGGTCACACTACTTATATCTATCTATCTATATATATATATACTGGTTGTAGGCAACACCTCCATACGAGAGACATATAAACAAATACAATTCTGGTTTCACTCTAGTGCACTGGCAACTATCCATTGCTATGAAGGAAAACACTAAACTCTTGGTGTTGTAACTTTATATTTATTTCATTTCTCTTCTCTATTCAACATAAGAATTACATGCCATGATAACAAAAGACTGAGTAATTGAGTGAAGCAAATTTGAAACTATTTTGCCCATACATCTGATTCAAATTTTAATGTAGTATTACAATCCAGATCTAATGTAAAATTGTTCTTCATATTTTTTGCATACACCAATTTAACAAAAATGCAATTCTTCTGAACGAGCAAAGAAACCAGTCCAAGTAATCTTACAAATGAACAAAAAGAAATTTGCCTCAGGGTGGCCATATACAACAGCCATTACAATCAAGCCTGCCTTAATGATCAAGAATATTAAGTACCCATCCAGCTTAAATGGCTCCCTTTTCCACTCCATAAATCCAAGTACCATACCTGCTTACAACTCAAGTCCAAACGCAAACAACACAAATCCTGATCCGCAACCACATAATGCATCAGCAGATCAGAGTCTATGTAATTTGTTCTTCTGGCTATTCCCAACAAAACTGCAAAGACCCAGATCTTCTGGTGCATTTTGTAATGGCAGATCTGGATATGTGCAGTTGGCAACTTACAATTAAGTATTTACAGGCATTATATAAATTAACCTCTACTGAGCAACAACCTGTCTTAGAAGGTCATTTCTCAGTTCCCACAGGTAGTTGTTTGCCTGTAAAGAAAATTCTTGCCTTCCAACCAAAAGCTCCATTGTATCCCACCCCTACTTGAGACCACTCCACATTGCAATGAATTGTCATTCATTGCTCAGGTGTTAAACTGACAATTTTATGCAAATCTGTTCTGAAATCTAACAAATTTCAAATTCAGAACACATTTTTGATATTCTAACATCCTTACCTTTCAAACTGAGATTTATTTCTGAATATATACATAAAAGACCTGGCTGCTCAAGTCTTTACTTGCATTTAAAATGTTAATTTTCAATGCCTTTAATTCAAACAATTACCTGTAAACATCAGGGCAAATTATATTTTAAAATGCTAATCAACAGATATGTTATCAAATACAAACAGTGTCAGTATATTTCACCCACCAAAAGCAAGCCTACTGCAAAAATGAGCGATGCAATTTAAACACAAATCCAGGACAGCTTTGACTGTGCATATCTGTCAAGAAAATCAGTTTACATCTTATTTTTCCATACATGCTGGAAGAGACGGGCCTTGAATCAATAGTGCGTATGTAAATATTCTGCTTCGAGCCATATATTTTCCACTATCTGTTGACTATTAGAGAATAACCATAAATTTAAAAATATAAAACTAATACATCCATAAGAATTTATGTTAAATATCAATATTCCTCAGTGACACTGAAAAAGTAAGTAGCGCTTGAATCTGACCAGATATTTTGCGAATAAAATGTTGTGACCATTGTAACTTTTTCCTTCACTGCACTGTGTACAGGTCTAGCAAATTTGTGCATATACAAATAATAGTTCCAGCAATAACTAGTGTACTGCATAATTAACCTAATGAGCCCATTTACTTTTTCATATACCACCATCTTTTCCTTTCTTTTAGTGGTTTTTTTTTTTTTCACATAAAATTTATCTGTATGGCCACCCTGAAGCTGATCGATTTCCATGTAGGTGAAAGTCTGTTTTATGAGTTTCTCATGAGGGGTGATGAATTCAGTCTAATCTGACAAACTTAAGACCTAAACAAAAACAACAGAGTTAAGGCTGGGTCAAAATAAGCCTTTTATGGAAATCATACATGCTGGTCCACATCAATACTGATCTTGATTCTGTTTGGTCTGGAGCTTAGCAATGATTCTTTCCAACTGTCTCTTTGCCTCACAAATCGGGAAATTGGCCATCTCATAGTACTGTGGAGCAATCTTTATCAACCTTGAAAAAAGAAAGAAAGAAAAAAAAAGAAAACAAAGGAATGATTAAACAAGTTTCAAGAACAAGTAGAAATTAAAATACAAAACAATACAATTTAATTGTTAGGAAGTACAAAGCAACAAGATTCCCCAGAATGGACTGTTGCTATAATGTCCAAACAGAATTTCCAGGTATTAAAAAGAGGACCATTTCTCTTTGTAACTACTGACTGTTGAAACTATCTTGAATACTGGTGAGCAGAAAGGTTTTCAAACTAGCCACAGCATAGTGTATGTAACATTGGCACCATTTGAATTTACGACCCACTAGACACATTTTGAAAACTTTTGGTGAAAACCCCATGTTGATATAAGCATTTACTCAGGAGAATTTGAGACAATATTTTCAGTCTGTTTATTGTGGCAGTCACATTTGAGGCCACATCAGCAACATTTTTATTCAGGACCAACTAAATAACATAATTATTCTGGTGAAAACTGCATTTCGATATGGTGGAGCAGTAATAACAAATTTTAAAAATGGTTGCACCTGTGGCCAATGGTGAAAACCCAATCCTGACGTAACCTTCCCACAGAGGAGTAGTGATAAGATTTTAAAGATGGCCACCATGTAGGACATACTGGCTATCAGAGCGGCACAATTTTTATTTAAGACTAACTGCGCCAAGATGTCCTCTGGTAACAAAAACCATGGCGATATGGCTTTCTGTTCTGGAGTAGCAACGGTAAGATTTCAAAATTGCTGCTGTAGTAACCAAATTAGATGAAAAACTATACATGCCAAACATGCCCACCCTCAAGAGTTATTAAGCTTAATTATTGCTATATAAGTGGCAAAAAAAGCCAATTTGGGCATAAAAAGTGTAATCTAAATAGTGCATGCTAGAATTACATCATGGTCAAACTCAGTGGCTCATTTTTAGTAAAGGTGGCCATATTTTGTGGCAGATGAACATAGCTTATGTCAAAGCCCTCTATCTTATGATGCTTTCGGTCAAAGTTGGTCAAATGCTAGAGAATGGCTTTTTAGAAGTTATTTATAGTCAATGGTTTACAGAGTTATTTAAAAGTCAAAGTCAATTCAGCAGTTTTGGACAAAAAATATTCTAATTTTAGGAAAAGTGTTTTTTCTTCTCTTTTTCTGCCAATAGTGGCCTTGGTTAAGCACCATTTGTATGAGCTTGAAAGAGAAGTATCCTAAGTGAAAAATTTGGTAAAAATGGGTTTCGTGCTTTTTTATTGTGAAGTTTAAAACAGAAATTGTTCTTGGATGCATGCTGCATGACACTACAGATGTAAGGATAAACCATAAACCAACTTGGTCTTATGACCAGGTAACTTAACAAAATACAGACGTGAGGATAAACCATAAACCAACATATACTGATCATATTTGTGAAGAAGACACCTTTAATATTATGCCATAAATGGGAAATGATTCAAGCTATGAATCTGACTCCATTTTTTAAATAGACTGATAAATTAATACTTTAAATAAGTATGGCTTCTGTCAAAGTAATGAAGTCGGATAATCTTGGAGCAAATGTTGCCTTCCTAATCAGTGTCCTAAATACAGAGATGCCCACTGCCAACCAGTGAAATTAGGGACAAACTGGGTAACAAATTATTAGAAGTATAGCAAATTTGTGATTCTATTAAAAATCTAGGGACGTTTACCAAAGCAAGAACAAATTTCACGTGGAAGCCAGAAGAATGATAAAATCATTTCAAAAGATTATAAAAAATATTTACATTACACAGCTCTTTTTATTCTTTCCACTGTCCTCCAAACTGCGTCTGGCTCTTTTAAGCCTTGCTGCCAGCTTTTTTTAAAATATTTAATGGCAAATGAGGTGGATTGACAATCAATGTTCAACATTCTTAAGTCAAGACACGAGGATTATGGAAACTGTGCCAATTCTAGTTTGCAAATAAACAAATCTTGTAGAATTCAATTAAAAAAACACAGAACATCATGAAGAAAGCTATATCATGCAAACTGAAATGTGCCAGCTGGGCAATGACGTGAAACAGATCATATGACATAAATTACCATAGAAGACTTAAAAGGACTGAAATAACTCGTATGACTTCAAATTCAACCAAATAATTTTGGGATTTTTTTTTCAGGAATTTTTTTTCTTCTATAACAGAATGATTTATGAACAGCTTCAGCAATTCAGGACATTCATACCCTATTCGGGACAATGGGCATCTCTGTAAATGGATCTGTTCATGTTGTCAGTTTAATAACCTAAATCCCATAATAATCTAAGTTACCATTCAGGCTTGACATCTGTGACAGTGCGTATATAGTTCTTGGTGGTCAATACAAACTCATTGTACAAGACCCACTCTGGTTTATGGTCCAAGCAAGTTGACGGGTGGAGTTGTACTATTTGATTGTCCTTCACCGTCAGGTAGTGACCTGTTCGCTCCAAATGGGCAACCTGCAAATGGAGGATAAAATAAAAATTAAAAACTCAGTAATAGATATGCTGAAATTAAATCTCGTCTCTTATAACGTGCAACATAAAGAATCTTGTGTGTGTGTGTGCATGTTGGTGGGATAGCAAACTCAAAACCTGATAGAATTTGCCAAAGGAATTTGGTCTGCCAGTTGACTTGTTCAGAGTTTGTCTGCATGGTTTGGATTAATAGAATCTATCACAAACTATTGGTGTTAGTCATCATTTATGGGTAGTTGTGAGGCTGTGCCAATTTTCTGTCCATGAATTATAATTAAAAGTAAAAAATAAAACACGTTTTCTCATGTTTCTAATTACATGACACTGCTTTCCCATGCAAGAAGGCCTGTGTGATAACACCTTTAACTACATTTATAACACTGAATTTGGCTTGCAATATCTATGGAAAACAAAATGGTACACATATTTTCAGAAACTCTAAATTTGTTATGGTTTAAATGGTTGACAAAACTAAAGTTTTATATGTCAGTCTTAATCACGTGTAATATTTTCTTTCTTTGCAGACACAACCTGGCTGTAGCTGCAAGTTGTGGTGTTTAAGAAGGGTGAATAGAAACATTCAAACATATAAGATTCCATTTCAGTCTTCAATTTTGGCTACAAATGAAAGGAACTGAGGAGGATGGAAATTCCTTTCCATGCTACCTAAACATGATGCACTTGATATTCCCACCTGGTTGTAATAAGTCTTACTAAAGATGTAATTAACTTTGTGACATTAATCTAAAAATATTTTTAACAATTGTAATATTGTGACATTGTGGGTTTTTTTTCCGGGGGTATAATAGTTTCTAATTATGTAGTACCTACCTGCTACTACTGCATTGCTTTTGTTTTCCAGAAATCTAATCGTCAAACCAAGCTAAACAGTCACTCCTACAATTAGTATTAGTGGCCAGAATTGAAAAGAACATGGTCCCAGCCCGACTCCTTAGTCAAAGCCGACATATGAACACCATCTTTGTTTGACTTGGACCTCGAGTATGGTGGGTGGGTGCGATTTAGATTTTTAATGTAGCGTTAACAATTTTCCAGTTATATCGCTATGATGTCTGCAGTGCAACAGTTTAAAGAGATGTCTAGCACTGAGTAATCATGGCGCAGACATGTAGCACAATGTACCATCTAGTCACATTAACCTGACACTGTGTCAACCAGTCTTAACACTAACCTCTTAATGTTGAGCACCTGGAGTATGGACATCAGGGCGTGGCACAAGAACAGAATCTTTGCAAAAGTTACTGTAGCAAATATGTACTACAAAATTAAAATTGGTTTACCCCACATACAAGGAGGTATGGTGATGGCCTCAACAGTATTTTCATTTAGGTAGTAGTCACTTTCAAAGATATAAATACTGGGAATCTTAATTTACTACATTCATAACAATCAGGCTACCGTGAAGGGCATTAATGCCAGACAACACTAACTAGAATGATGGATGGTTAGTTAACAGCAACAGACTAAGGTAACCTTATGGGTAAAGTGTTTCTTGACCTTAAAAAGGCTACTGACATTGTAAATCATAAAATACTGTTGGAAAAGCTCAGCATATATCAAGTTAACCATGAATAATTAACTTGGTTTCAAGCCTATCATGAAGGCATACAAGAAGAAGTTTCCATTTTAAATAAACTTTCTGACAAGAAACTGATAAAAAGGTAAATGCAGCTAAATCAAAAGCCATGACCAAAGGTAGTCGAGCAAGAGTAAAAGCTGAGAAAAATTATTTCAAAGTGATGATAAGAAATGGATATACAACAGTCTGAAAATGAAACACTACTTGGCATCAAGATAGACAATATCTTGTGCTGTAAAATGCAAGCTGATAGTCATAAAAAAAACTCACTGCTTTATTTCTTGAACAGAATAAAATTGTATAACCTACAATGCATATATAATGTCAAAGCTATTATATCTGGGGTAAGAAAGATTACTGAAATCTAAAAACGAGCAGTTTTTATTCTTGATACAGATACACCATCAAAAAATCTTTTTAATGTGGTTTCCCATTCAGCTGAGAACTCAGCTTCAAAAGGGTTTACAACTCTATAAATCCTTACATGCACTAGCTCCTGATTATCTAAAGTGTAACTTTAAATTTATAAAAATGTACTACATACGTATGAACTAAGATCCATCCCAAACAACAACATGTATTTACCCAAACCAAATTCAGTTTTATAAGAAGAGGTTTGCGTTATCTGGGGCTAACTATGAAATTCCATACTGCCTTATATAAAGTCAGCTGACACATGCCAAGCTTTTAAAAAGCTTCTTAGTCAGCATCCATAAAAACAATAATTTGCATGATTTTGTTTAGTCCAGTACAATTACTCTTTAAGACATTATATCATTTATTCATCTATAATGTTTTACACATGTTTGCTACTACTCTTTGTATGAATCCTGAATGTCATTATCCGTTGAGCCTTGTGCACATTTTATTGGAGTGGTATCTTCTCTGAAGCTCAACATACCTCATTAAGTCAGAAAAATAAGGGTGTGACCCAATGGCAACCAAAATCTGAATTTCCATTTTCTATAGTATCAAGATGGAGAGAACTAATGCTTTCTTCTCTTATTTAAATTTTGCTCTGAGAAAATAGAAAAAACTTAAAAATTCAAAAGATAGGATTGAACTTTTAGGAAGAACTATAGCCACAACTGCAACGAATGTAAAAATACAATTGTAGGGAAAACGTCAGTAAAATGATTATTTCATTTCTTTAAAAATAACTGTTGGGATACAACAGTGACGATGTTACCATATTAATGGCAATTTTAAGTAGAGAAGAACAGGCCCATGATATCATGTCGCCTGGCTTATGTAAGTTAAAAGTTGACCATTTTATTATACAGGTTTATGTACAAGCATAAGAACACGTGCAATGTTAACTATCTCACAAACTTGTTTTCATTTGGATTTTACTTATTTTACAATATCTTGATAAAAATTCATTCTAAGATGAAAAATTAAAATGCAGTTTACTTCCCAGAATAGAAGACATTCAAGATATTGATGATAATAAACCAAACATATCAAAAATGTGGCTTTTCTGAGTGACTTGCCCAGTCAATCAAATGTGCCTCGATCTCAGTGACATATCAATGAAAATCAACAAGATGACAGAAGCACATAATCCAAAGTCTGATCAAAATCAGATCACAAATATAACTTTCAGTATGGTAATAAGCTCAGTCAATCAAGTGCAAGATTACATCAATAATAAGTGTTGTTCTCCAAAATGTCCAATTCATTCAAATTCTTGGTCATATAAGGCAATATTTCCAGTCTGATGAAAAGTATGGTCTCTAGAGTGATACAGCCGATTGCATGCAAAATTATCTCATTATTGTGTGTTGATCTCACTCAGTATTGCATCCATCAAAGATCTTGATATAAACCCATATTTCAAGTCTGATCAAATCAGATCAGAAATCTGATTTGCAGAAGGGTAACAAGCTCAGCCAATCAGATACAAGATCACCTAATTAATATGCATGCATTCACTTATAACTGAACTCACCCGAGCTCTCAATGACATGTGCATTTATTCAAAGTCTGATCAAAACTGGATCAATAATGTGCCTTTTATGTGGTAACGATGTTAATCAATCTAGTGCAAGATCACCTCCTTAATAAAGATGGATCTTGCCCATTATCAAACTCAGCTAAGATTCTGATAAAATAAACTTAATACTACAACGACGATTGAAATTGGAACAGAAATATGGATTCCTAAGTGAAAATAAGCAATTGTTGACAGATGGATACATTTGACACAAGACATCACAGATGTATGGCCAGCCATACTATAAGCTCACTTACCCATGTGGCCAGGTGATATAAAAACCATCTATCAACCTAAAGGACCTATTCCCGGATTGACATGCACAAGGTCCTTTGACCATGGAAATACAGGTAAATTGATTTTCAAATCCATTGATGAAATGTGTGCCCGTTTTATTTCTTTTTCATTCCTCACATATTGTTTAGCATTTTTGATAGCTTGCTTTCCTCCAGAATAAATTCTACCTTAATTTTCATTCATTCTACATTTAGTTTTCATTTAACTGGTAAAATTGCACATCAGGGTCCCTAGAAACTCAATTAGCAGGACTAATGCTGTTATGCCATCTTGCAACGACTTGAACAAGGAAACCAGGCTGGAACATTACTGTTCATGACAGATTGTACCCGACTTGTTACCATCAAGTATCAATGATGATACTCAATTCTACTTAGTCAGAAATGATGTTGGCTTTTGTGTAACATCTTGACCAATGGAAAAAATGGTCTGATGCTTTCAAAAAAGCCCAACTTCTAACACTGGTTCCACTCTTACATTCAAAACATCTCAGACACCTCAACAAAAAGCTTAAATAATAATCAAAAAGATTCTGCAAAAGCAAAAAACGTATTTGGAGGGGTGGGGGAGATAGTCAAGGAAACACATTTTTAAGAAAAATATACTGATTTCTTTTTAAAATAAAGTATGAAGCATGGATAGGCTTTCATCCAGTATGATATTTATCATGGGATAATTATTTGAAGTTCATATACCAACAAGTTTTCAGTTAGGTGTAACAAAATATCAATAACTGCTATTGTAAAGCTGGAAAACGTAACTAAAAGTTCGGCGCATCGACAATAAGCATCATGTTCAACTGAAAAGTTTGTAAAGTATGCATAGACTTTATTTACCATTAGTACAGTTGCACAAACTCTAGTTCCAAACCCTATGCAGCTCAATGGCTTGTTGCTATCTCTCAACTTGACATAATTCTTGGAAATTGTTTGCCATTTCACATGATGATGGTAATAATTTCTCCTGCCATGAGACATTTTCAAATTGAACGTGATGTCCAATTTTTGTAACTGTCCTTTCCAGCTTTTATTCACAAAAATCTGAGTACTCCTTTTTATTCTTCTGTGTTGATTAGTAACACTTTCCTAGAAGCTTATTTCCCCTTAAACATGCATCGCTTCCTGGATGCCATTTTAAAAAATTCTACAATCAACAGTTTGATCATGCAGACGCGTCACATGAAAAATAGGTGCAGCTTAAAGCATCTGGGATGCTTTTGTAAAGTTAGTCTGGTTCCCTAATTTTACTAATTCTAAGATGAAACCTGGATCCAAATAAAACATGGATCAACCAATTATCCTGACTTTTTGGCAATGATAATTTTTCCATAGTTTTTGCAAGTAGGCCAAAAGTCTGTATTTTAAGGCTAATTTTTGTGAGACTTATGGCAAAATCATAAGAGTTGGCAGGTCTGCAACCGGTTGATATGCCAGTCAAGCTCTTTTTGCAGCTTTGGCAAAGATTTCTTTAGCCTTCCTTTTTTTTATCACTGACATTTTGGCTCAAAGTACAATCATTTCTTTTCCTTCTCAATGACAGCCTTTTTCCTTTCAAGCTGGTGCTTGTATTGGCAACGTGCAGTGTGCATATTCTGACAGAGGCTTACATCTGTTCTCTCATATAAGAAATCATTCTTCTTATAGTAATTAACTGCACATTTTCCAGATGCCTTCTGAGCTTCAATTTTTCCGTGTGCGGCTTCTTATGTAGGTGCTGTTCCAAACTATTCCAACTGCAATTAATGTAATTCAAATCTCTCTTGCACAGGTCACAAAATGCCAGTCCTCTAGCATTCAGTTTTCTTATAAACTGACCTACTAAATTTCCATCAACTTTTCGCTCCAGCCATCCTCATTTCCATACCATGTTTTTAAACCTTTACCTAAACTTTTCACGTCATGCTCTCTCTCAACAACTCGGGACACCATGTTATGCAAATATGCTTCTTTCCATTGCCATTAGTTTCCATTACACGAAGATTCACTGGATGATTTTAAACCTCAGAATACTCTTTAGGAGAGTCAGGTGCTAATATATGAAAGAAACATTTTACATGGGTCATTACGGAATAGGACTGGAAAGACCTTTTATTTTTAAAAACGGATCAGAGATGATATAAAAAAGGACTATATCAAGAAAAATCTGATTCAAATCAGGAGAAAAGTGGAATCCCGCTTTACAACGGAGAAAAATCATGTCCTCACACAAAAAAATCGGTTTTCATATTTCAGAAAGACAAAAGGGAGTTCCCCTTACCTGCATGAAATATCCTGAAACAAGAGCCTTTCGTATGTTGATGTAATAATCACGACTGGTGAAATCTGTGCTGGATCTCCTCAAGTTGAAGCGGTCCATAATTCGAGCCAGCTGCTGTCGCACATTGTCTGCACTCTTCAAGGAACGGAAGTTGACGAAATTATCATAACACCACTGTGGGTCCTCGTGGTCTTTATGTAAAAAAGGAATTTTAAAAAACACATCATTACTAACAGTCTCTTGGTCTTTGTGCAAAAAAAAGAGTTTAAAAAAAAACATGCCATAGACAGTCATTATGGTCTTTGTATAAAAAGAGTTTGAAAATATTTACAAAAAGTATAAAAGTAATTTTGAAATTACTGTGATATAAATAAGATCAAAAAATGGCCAGGACTAGCATGTTGAGCCACTCTCCAAACTAAATCTTAAGATGATGGGATAAAATGGTAATGAAATAAAAGGAAAGTCCAAAACTTAAACAATGACGTTAACCTAGTGTGTGGACAGATGTAGGAATCTAAAAATGTGTAGCTTTCACCAAGGCACCCCCAGAAACAAAAACACACAAGAATTTTCAAATGTTAAAGTGTAGTCTAGCATACAAGAGAAATGACATTTTCAATAAAAGGAAACCTTGTTAGTCAAAGTTTCCAGAGCTAACCAATGATATCTGTTGAAAAATTGATGCTCATGTTATTGCTGTTGTTCAATAAACCTACACTTTGTAGGCTAGATGTTAGCTCATTACATAAACATTAAAATAATCAAGTGCTTGTTTCAGCCCTGATTCTAACAAACTGAGAAACCTCTTACAGCTGGGTTGTCTTTTGTTTCTGTTGATTCAACACCACTTTTAACACATTATTGGCTATGTCACGCCAAGGAAACAAGATCTACATGCTCTTCCCAAGGAATCAATAAGGCTGGCCTGGGTAAGTATTAAGTCTGTGACAACTGTTTTGCAGGTCCAACAACCTACTAACTGAGCTACTGTGGCTCAGAAGACTGGATGGATTTTACAATGCATGATACATCGATTCATATGGTCATATATTCAACATATTGTGCGTGATATTAGAAAACTTTTCACCACATCATTTAATTTAATTTTCTAAAGAAAATATTGATTTCTGTTGAACCTGATTTGCTAATGTGAATAAGTAGGTAGGCACAATAGGCAGGTCAGGTTACACCTGCATACCATAAATTACAAAAGCTAGCGATGCATACAATTTTAATAAATTTAGTGAGAAAAGTCATTTTCACATGAATACTTGCAAAAATTACACGATAAAAATGTGTATTATTATAGAAATACTTATGTCTACTTGGATGGACAAGTTCTGGAAGTTTCTTATTGGGGTTTGATATTAGAAGGCACCATAAATATGATGTATACATTCCATCAATTCTTGTGCCCTGAATTCTTTATACTGATACAAAATAATAGTGATTAACAGCAGCATTTTCACCTACCTACAATGTAATAGACCTGTTTCTTGTTATTTACAGTGATGTTACATTGATAAATTACATTCTATGTATCAGTCTTTGGTGCCCAAGTAGTTTTCTCTCTATTCCCATATGAAAATAATCAATTCAAAGTTAAATCCAGCTGGGTTTTCCAGATTTGTGTCAGGATATATCAGATTGTGGAATTTTCACACAAAAACCACAATAGCTGGCATCTCTGCATTTACAGAGATCAGTACATTTAATCAAGTCAAATGCTGGTGCTTTCCCAGAGATTCAGCCTTAGACATGTGCATAAATATAAACTTCTATTAATATATTAAATTTTTATCTTAATGTCTCTGTGAAACTGGCAATCACTTCATCAATAATGCTCACAAATTCTGTCAATTATAAAACTGAACAAAATAAACGTTCTGAAAATGTAGCAATTACAAAAATTATACTTGCGTAATTGCAACATAGTACTAAAAGAAAACTGCACTTTCTGAATATAAATTTGCCAAATTTGAGATGTGATACCACTCTTATAATATAATTTACTGTCTTTTCTGCTGCTATTTTAATAAATAAAAGCTATATGTTGTTCCATAACTGCATAATAACTTACTTTGTTTGAAAGCATGATAGACATTCAGCAAGGTCAGGTGGTCTCCATCAATGTGTGCAAACCTCATCTTCGATTCATCAGCAGCCTTCTTTGCCTCCAGAGGTCGTACAAAACACTGCGGGACTAAACAGTTGTGGGTTGGGGCCAACAATTAGGCCCATCCCCCTCACCATTAGTACAGCTCAATATTGGGTGATCAACATGTAAACTAAAAAAAGCCAGTAAATCAGCCAGAGGCCTTGACCCTTGTGAGTGTCAAACTGAATCTCAGAAATGAATTGCCCCTGATGTTTGGGCTTAATGGTCCACTATTTTCCACTTAAATGTAAACATAAACATTTACGAGCTTCTCTGCTACAATAAGCAAGGCCTGGCTGTTTAAAACATCATCTAACATGACGACAATACCACAAGGTATAATAAAACAAGCATCTGCTAAAGTTAACTACATATTCATTATCAAAAGAAAATCATACAGTACATTACTTATTGGGTAAAGGTAGAGCAGAGGTAGAGAAAAATAGTGGGCAATGAGAAAATGACAGTAATTAAAATGATCTTGTAGGAACAGTTGAAAGGTAAACAAAGATCAAAATTGCCATGCAAGAGGAACAAATCCAAGAATGCCATGACAGTTGGAAAGAAAAGATGGAAAGACAGAGAGACAGACAGGAGAGTTAGGATTATACCTGACAACATGGCAGTAATGGAAAGGATTTCATTGGAACAATTGAAGTCACAGCTGGCAATCACCATCTTAGCTAACTGTGGGTCAAGAGGAAACTCTGCCATCATTGATCCCAGTTCTGTCAGCTCACCATCATCATCAAGTGCTGCCAGGTAGTTCAACAGCTCTAACGCTCGCATCAAAGTCTCAGGGGCTGAAGACAAAGATATTAAAAGTAAATCAGGACAGCATCTAACAAGACATGTTTATTCTGTCTGGTTTCTTATAATACAGCTTCACCTTTAAGAGGTGACTGGGTGGCTCTGTGATTTGTATGCCAGACTCACAACCAGAGGGGTAAAGGTTAAAATCCCAAAATCAGATCAGCTAGACATTTTACTTGCCTCGGCAAGATGTAACCTTCATGTGTTTAATGGCACATCAGCATAATAATGGCCACATTGTACCAATTAAAGTATTAAAAATGTATATCCATATTGCTCATTTGGGTAGTTCACTTGTCAGCTTCCGAATGAAACACAACAAACCAAACAGAAATTGCTAAATTATCACTAAATTCACCCCCAAACACATTACATTTAACCATTAGACTTACTAAAGAAATAAAAAATAAAAGTGGATGGTTATTATGTGTAAATTCCAGTGGATGTTCATAAAAAGTCCTGTTGACATTCATAAGCAAGCATTTAAACTGGGTACATCCGGGTTACAAGCTGCCACCAAGCAGGATAGGGGAGATAATCTGTAATAGTTGCTTCCATTTGTCTATATGAGATACAGTCTTTTTTTTAAAAAAGTCCATACATGCCAATCCCTTTAGAGGCAAAAGTTTAATTCGAGTGGGCAATAAGAGTAGTCTGGGCAGAAAGAGAATCCATCCATAACATGCTATAAATTCAATGAATATATGAACAAAAAACAATTTATTTAAAACCTTTGGTCTTTTTAACAACATTTACTGCTTCAAGTTTCATATGTAGCACTTTTAGCTTTAGAAGCAATGTAATTCAAAACACTTTCTACCAGCTGTGACCATGAATGTTTTGCAGACCAGAAAAGCATTAAGCACTGGCTTACTGAACCAGGATCTAAATTTACTTTTATTTTTGTTGACAATATTGAACAATTTCTCAGTTAGCATCAGAATGGTAAAGAACCAATATTCCTTTCATAACCTGACAAAGAAAAGGAAATTTAAATCTTTATGTGGCTGGGTCTTTTTGCTGAAAAATAAGGTACCATTGCACATAAACTCTGCATGAAGTACATTACACTGTCAGGTAGAATGCCAACTTGATACTTCAGGAATTTCTCCTTCCACTTGATCAAAGACAGGCATGGATGGCAATAGAAAAAGATATCTCTTGACAAAGAATCCTACACTTTTAAAGCTTTTTGACTGTCTCTCATTTACATCATCAACTAAAGCATTCAAAAGTGCTTCATCTTCATATGGAAATTTCTGAAGCATGTAATCACAGGCTGTATCATAATACTCTCTAACATCAACATAAAATACCTACACAGCAAAGTAGAATTCTGCTTAATGAATTTGTTTGATTCTGTACCAATTGCCAGATCTTCATCATCTTTCTGGCTTGCTGTATCATAAAAGTCTATATCAATTAAAACATTTGCTGATTTAATGATTTCTGGCTTCATAAACCTTATCAGCAAATCTGACATTTCAAAAACTTGAGCATAACAAGACGGCATGGTTCTTCTTTCTGTAAGACAATATTTGCTGCATCAAACAATGGAATGGTACTCTTCATAAACAAACAATATAGCTTTATAACTGGATCATTAAGTTTTAAAAAACAATCAAACACAGATTACTGAATACAGTGAACAGATTCTGTTTCATCTTAGTATCCACTTTGCTAGTTTGCCTTTTGAAAAATGAGAAGATCCAGTATGCTTTTTACCAATTACATCTGTACTAACCTTATCCTCATAAGAAGATCCAGTTGGCTAATTTAGTTTACTAAAAGGAGGTTGCCAGTCATCACTGATGCATTAACTGCTGAAAACTCCATGCAGATCTGCTAACTTATGTCACGTTTCTTCAAAGCATTATCAAGCAAATGAAAAATGTTTTCTCCAGTGGAATTTACTATTAATTCTGGTCATAAAAGAAGAACACTTACGACTTTGCTCTTTTTGTTTTCAAAGTATCTGACAGATAAGGTAAAAATTTTGTTGTCGTAATCAATACTTCCATCTGTGGCAATTCTAAACAGCCCAATTTTCATGGCTTCTGCTATTTTAAGAGAAGCATCTTAAACTAAACTCCAAACAATATTAGATAATTTTGTTCTTAAACATGCATATTTTTCTGCAATTTTGGAACCTGTAAACATCCATTTGATCAAATGACCAACATGGTCTGCTACAACTAGGGGTAGTCTGTGTTCTATTAAGAACACTGTCAACAACATCTTTCCATTTATAACACTTGTTTCTGCACTTGACTTTTGCTATGTAGGCACACCATATTCCAGAGGCAGCAGATTTGTTCCTTGCATCATTGTGGTCAGGTAATGTACTTGACAGAGACAACAATGTAATACCTTCAGGACGTTTGCTATATATTTTGTATCATCACTATACAATGTGTCCTGTAAAAGTGAAGTCCAGCTGACCAGCATTTTATGAGTTATCTCAAGTTTTATTACAAATTGTGTCCATCCAATCATTACTCTTGTCCATTTAATATCTCCAAAAAATCAGAGACATCGCCAAGAAACTCGGCAAATATTTGTATCATGACAAAAAAGTTGTTATCCCATACAATATTCAGTTTTGCTAAATTTGTGCTTTGAAAGTTATCTCCACATACTTTTAAAATTATATTTATACTTTATATCTTGCTAGAGGTATTTGACAAAATGTAGCCAAGATGCAATGGCAAATTCAGGTTGAAGTGAATATCAGTCCTTTGTAAGGTTATTTATATAATGAAACATGGGACATAAAGTAAAACACCAAGGTATCTGTATCAGATGTCAACTTTCTTACATTTATTAAACTGAGCATAACACGGCCTCTACTGACTGATCCATACATAACTAGTCTAAGCATCATTGTCTTGACCAATGGTTTCCAAACATTTTAGGCGACAACCATACAAATATTTTTTCTGATACCAATGTTGTTCAGATCTTTTATGAGCGAAATGAATTTGTCAACTTTAGCTACATTATGAGAGGCTTACAAGAAAATTCACTAATTACAGTGTCAGATTATCATTTGCAATGCTGAACAGAACAAACTATACAATTTGTGTCCTTGTCATGCATCCTGTTTCGATATTACAAGCAAATTCTGTAACCCAACTATCATTTTTGTTTGATAGTGTACTACTATTCCATTTGAATAATTTTTTTCCCTTCTTTGTATTTTTACCCTCTTGTGGCTTTCAGGTATCCTAATACCTCCACATGTTGACAATGGGAATCTGAAGTAGTACGTGTTATCAGATATCACACCGATGCAGAGGAGTCTTTATTTTGAGTTACAAGTATCTAGTGTACACAGATTAATAACGAGTTATCTTCTGGTATCATCAAGATCCATGAGTGATCGTAAGAAACAATTCACAATAATTTATTTTCCCTTAGTTTTAAATATTTATATTTATAGCATAAAAAATATTTTAAAAATCAGATTAAATTTACTCTATATGCCTAAAAATCCAGCTGGCCAGAGGGATTAGCTACTCACTGTTTTCCCCGGTCCACCATAAAATTGGTTGCCCTCATACAGGCAGTAATTCTGCATGCTGGTCAGATCGTTTGACAAGGTTATAATTAATCAACATCATCTTGCATTGCAATGTAACCCCCCACCAGCAAATTCAAGAATTACAGACTCATTGTTATACTCAATACTTGGGTACCAGGAGTGGTAGCTTGGCAACTTAAGCTCAAAGAATGCACAAGACAATAATCATTAATACAAATATCGGCTCAAAATATATATAGTAAAAGAAAGAAAAAAATTCATTTCTTTCAACTGTACAGACTCTCTGAAAGCAACAATTCACAAGGCTGTTTTGTGTAGATAACCAAGTTATTTCAATTCTAACCTTTAGACAATTCTTATCATGAAAAAGTTCACACAAAATCTTCACAAAAATCTAGCATGAAAGAGAAATACTAGTATCCAAAAATTTTTGTATTTTAAACAAATCTGATACAAATATTCATAATTGTGGTGATGCAAATGGCAAGAAATATTCATAGTAAATGATTATAAGTAGGCTGAAACCCCTGAAAATGAACCAATACCCATAAAGTCAACCCACAGGCCCCTAAGGGCCTGTTTTTAGTTGTAAAGGTGGAGAAAACACTTTTCTCAAAGGGTTCAGGAGATATTAAGAAAATAAATGTGAAAGATGATTGGATGGATAAGCTTTGTCTGCAGAGAGGTAGATGAGGGATGGGCAATAAAGGCTGGACATTAATGAACTGTACACCAAAATGACCACAATCTCTATCTTCTGCCAAAGCAGGCTTGACAAACAAAGGTTAGAAATAATTTATGTTGATGATAGATAATTACATTACTGTATTTGCTGTATCCTAGCACACATGTGGCTTTGAAAAGAAAAAGATGATTTCTCGTAATGCATGAGCTATTCATATTCAGATTTTGGTCTTTCATAAAAAATAAAAAGCTGAAAAAAATTATTTTTAATGGGGTTTGGGGGTTCTCCCTCAATGTGGTCTCAAGGGGCAGCACCAATGGTGCAGGGATCCATGGGTCTGAAGGAACATATAAAAAAAAACACATTTTACACTCATAAAAAAGTGCTCCTGGTGCAACTTAAAATACACCAAATAATCACTTGAAAAAACTAATAATCTTACCAAAAATGTTCAACTTTACTTCAATAATTTCAGAATATTTATAGACACATGAATTTGTTCTCCAATAACTTTTGCAGCAAATATGTTATACTTCTATCTTTTCATAACAAATCTGTAAAATAAACACCCAAGTAAATCAACTAGATATAAATAATCCCATACATTCACTTGTGTTTTTCTCCAATGAATACAACCTGTTGAAATGCCAGTCGAGCTCTTTTCTTTGCGGCTTTGGCAAAGACTTCTTTAGCCTTCCTTTTTGTCATCACTGACTTTTTTGGCTTAATGTGCAGTCGTTTCTTTTCCTTCTCAATGAGAGCCTTTTTCCTTTCAAGCTGGTGCTTCTACTGGAGACATGCAGTGCACATATTTTAATGAGGGCTACATCTGTTCTCATATGCAAGAAATCTTTCTTCTTATAATAATCAACTGCACTTTTTCCAGATGCCCTCTGATCTTTGTTTTATGTGTGCAGCTTCTTTTGTAGGTGCTGTTCCAAACTCTTCCAAATTTGATTAGGGGCCATCCATTTAGTATGATGCAAACATCTGGCAAAGCTTGACCCGCTCCCCCCGTTCACATGCGAACCCCACCCCATGTACATATGCTCGATATACCCACCCCTTGAATTCTATAGAACGGCCTATATTTAATCCACATAGAAACCATAAAGGATTAACAATATTAACATGTTTAATAAAACAAAGTCTATCAACGTTGAATGTCTGGCTGCATCAAAAAAATAAGATGCGTCACTTTAAACAGTTTGTCTAGTGTCCGCTAAAAATCAAACACCAACTGAACCCAGTAACAGGCTATGTATTAGACAAATTATTATCGAGGTTTCATCCCCCCCCACCGTATCCGATGAATAAGTAAATTATCAGTAAACCCATCCAAATGCAAGCGTACGCATTTGGGTTACCCCCTTCCATGCATACATACTAAATGGACAGCATCTTACCATAATACAGATCTTTCTTGCAGAGGTCACAAAGTGCCATTCCTCTAATATTCAGTTTTCTTAAAAACAGACAAATTAAATTTCTGTCAATTTTTCGCTCCAGCCATTGCCATACATTTTTTAAACCTTTACCTAAACTTTTCGTGACATGCTCTCTCTCTCTCTCTCTCTCAACAATTCGGGAGGCCATGTTTTGCATGCATGCTTCTTCTTTCAGTTGCCATCAGACGAAGATTCACTGGATGAATTTAAACCTTTGACCAATCAGAATACTCTTTACGAGAGTGGTGTGCTGACTAATATATGGGACAAATAATTTACAATAGTTGTTGCGGTATGGGACTGGAAAGACTGTTTTTACAAACCGGATCATTGATATAAAAATCAGACTATATCAAGAAAAATCTGATTCAAGTCAGGAGAAAAGTAGAATTCCGCTTTAAAATGGAGAGAAATTATGTCTGAGTGTTCCTTCTGCGTATGATTAATGGTGTACATCAGTGACATAATCAACAAAGGGATAGCAGATATACATATTCCCTGTTTACAATCAGATCTACAGTTAACATGAGTAAAGATATAATGGTTGTGCAAGGACAAACACTTTCTTAATCTAACTTTTAATTAAAAAGATTTTTTTTTACATTGATCTTCATCAAAAAAAACTTTTAACACTGACTTTAATTAGGGTGCAGAAGGGCATAGACTGATATGCAAATAGATGCCCAAGTGATCACTATGTCGAGATCCTGTAAAGGTGTGCTAAAGAAAAATATGGTGGTACAGAAGAGTCAAGTAGAGCATGGCTGTCACCCTATTCATAAAAATCAATATTACCTGGTGGATCCATGAAATCAAAGTGTACCAAGTCATCAATGCCTAACTTCTTCAACTGAAGTACTACTGAGCCCAAATTTGATCGTAAGATTTCTGGATATGTGTTGTCCTGCATCTCTTGCTTGTATGCTTTTTCTGTGTATAGTCTGAAACACTTTCCTGGACGCGTTCTCCCTGCACGTCCAGCCCTCTGCTGGGCACTGGCTTTACTGATGGATGTAACTAGAAGGGACTCAACTCGTATACGAGGATTGTAAACCTGCAAATATGTGGGGTAATGAGTCAACGCTGTTTAACTAGAGCTAAATACCACCAAATGAAATGGCACATGTAGTTCTGGACACAACAAGAATGTAAGAAAATGCCAAATGTGACTTTCAGCCACACAAAAAAATCATAATGTATAATGAAAACACATAAAAAACAACCTTCATATTTCATCTTCAAAGCTAAAGTAACTTCTCTTATGTCTATATTATTATGCCTCTATCATGCAATGAAAGCTGATTGGACAGCTGAAGAAACTCTCATAAGCACAACTATGCATTAAAAAAATTGATTCTATTTAAGGAATGTGTCAGCATAGATAAAACAATGTCTGGAAATAAATTTCTTCTTTTATTCATTGAGAAGATCTATTTTCCCCTTTACATAATCCATACAACAGAAAAAGTATACAAATTATGTAGGTTTTGTTGTACTAACATTGGTTATTTTGATCCATGGCCAAGATCTGTCAATCCATTATTCTGGATATCACAGGTGAATTCCCATTCTTTTCTAAAGAGGTCCAAGAATGTTACTGTCGCAAAGACTGCAAAGCCTTTTATTATTGTTCGTATAACATTAATTATGAATCTAAAAGAAATTATCTGAATTTAATTTTGCAATTGCTACAGAATTTGTTTCACTTGCTTTTCATTCCTAGCTTCCAGATACAATAACGAAGTGGTTTCATACATCTGCATAACATTCTATTAGTTTATACCACTTAATAAGAACATGGACTAAACAAAATTCCACTTTTTATAAAACACATTTACAAATACTGGCCAAATCACCTGTAAACTATTCCACTTCATGCAAACATGGTTATTACAAAATTCTACTTAATCTAAACACCTTCTGATCCTTGTATTATTTACAGTGAACCATTCACTACAAGTAACAGAGTTTGCTTATTATCAAGTCTGTCTGATGTTCTGCTTTGTGAAAGACAGTAAGATTACATCACTTACAACATCCTCTTCAACATGAAAATTACAAATACTGCTGGTGATAATGATAATTATGAAAAATGACTCAAATCAAATCTCTCATGAATATTGTTAGGTGCTGATACTGTTGGAAATATGTCTGCAGTTTCAAGAAATGACTGACAAGTTCTCAAACAACTACTGTGCAAAACTTATCAAAGTAAACTGTTAACATGCCAGTAAAAGGTCAACTGACTTTATCAACACTAATAAAAAAAAGCTTTTTACAACGATCATCATTAGGACCAAAAAATAAAGGAAATATTAACATGCACAACAAGAATTGTGTGCGGTATGTGTGTGATTTGGATTTTTAAAGCAGCTTTAACAATTTTTCAGTCATATTGCTCATCTGCATTGTGGCAGCTTATAGTGATATCTAGCACTGGGGCATCATGCTGCAGATATGTAGCATGATGTCCCACCCAGTCACATTAACCTGACAGCAGGCCAACCAGTTCTAACACTAACCTCTTAATGCTGAGCGCCTAGTAAAGGAGCTGTAGTACCATTTATTTAAGTCAGGGGTATGACTCAGCCAGGGTTCGAACCAGCGACCTCCTACATCATAGGCAGACACTCTAACCACTAGGCCACCAGAGCAGTCATAACCATAATTATTAATTCTTTAAAATCTATAAATCTATGTGTTCTCACTGTTATTACCAGTTCAACTAATATGAAGTCTGGTTAAGACATACAGGTTATCAGTACAGTAACGTGATATGAGTGCTTGTATAGTGCTGAGTTTGATAGTGAAAGGACACAGATATTGCAATACCCAAAGAGTCAAGTTTTAAGTCCTGCTACCATGTGATATGTGAGAAAAGCATGATGAAGTTATTGTACTGATGATGTATTTATTATGTACTTTAATTAGTTCACAAAAAAGACAAGATTTTACACTGTCGCTCTTTTACTCAATTCCATCTCTCTACTAAAGTGTGCATTGCATCTAAATACAGCATAACTTTAGTAATTCCTTCATACACCTGTGCTACCAAGATATCTAAACCTGTATCAGAGGCACATCTGAGACAAGATTTCAAATCAGCATTGAGAAATGTAGCTTTCATCAAGTGTTCTATAATGATGGGATATAATAAATGATTTTTATAGTCACAGGAGTAAATAAACCAGGGTCAAGTGTATTACATAGCCAAGTTGTAAAATGTAAAATAGATCAACACAATGCAACCTCACTAAAAATGTACCCCTTTCTGGCTTACATGATCTATGACTGATTATATTTTGTTTGTAATTTACAGTAGAGCAACACAAGGTTATTCAATGCAAAGGCAACTGGGGTAAAATGCCTCGCCCATGGACACACCACAGTAACCTATCTGGTCTGATCTGATGGTAGGATTCAAACCTGCAGCCTTTTAGTTGCAAGTCTAACACATTAATCACCGAGTTGATGTGGGTCACCTCTCATGACATGCATGAAAACATATCGGGCTCATGCTATAACTCTGATAATCTGTGTTATAATGCAATCTCAGTAAATAATATGTTCATTCTCAGTTTATTTTCAAATCATTATTTCTCAAGTCACAAATATAATATGAAAATAAATTCAGCAATGCTAACATATTCCTAAACTCTTTTAGTTAATAATCTACTGCCCGTATCCCCCCACACACCAATTATCATAAAAAGACCTCAAGTTTTAACCCCATTCACATACCTTCTGTTTTGCAAAACCAGGATCTATTACAAAAACTACACCATCTATGGTTAGAGATGTTTCAGCAATGTTTGTGGAAACCACCACTTTCCTTCCTACAGCACCATTGGGCTTTTTGGGTGGGGGTGACTCAAAAATCCTCTGTTGAAGGTTTGGTGGAAGTGTGGAGTACAGTGGGATGCATTTCAATTCTCCTATCTCTGGGCCTAGATTCTCCACTTCTCTTTGCAACCGTTTACAAGCTTCATCAATTTCCTAAAATTTATTGAGTATTATGAACAACAGGATTTCTCTCAAGATAAGCCCATCTATTTCTCTTTTAAATGCAAATATATATTATTAATCCACACTTTTTCAGTTTCCTACAAACATATTCAGGGACAAATCCATAGTTATAAAAAAAGCCCATGTTTTTCTTGTACCTGCAAAATATAGTGTGCAGAAGCTTGAACTGATGGTAGGTAAAGAGGCCAATTTTAAACGAATTACCAAATGGGTCATTGCATGTTTCGTATAAGAATTACTATTAACTGTAATAATTAACTGTACAATATAAAACAAGTTGTATATCATTATTATGATTATCAAGCATATAAACACCATATTCACCTTTCTTGTTTACCTCTATTTAAAGTCACACCGAAAAATGAAAAACTATGGACTGTAGAAAGAGAGGTATCGGGAGAAATGCAGCAAATGAAATAGAATACATCTTGAGCAAAGACTCTAGTGGATCAACATCATTTGTTTTGTAAAGACAAAAATATATTCAGCATCAGGAAAATTTAACCCGACATTTCTGTAGTAGCTATAATTCCACTTGTACCTCTTGTCCAGTCAGAAAGAGAAGAACATCTCCCTCTCCTTCTTCACACATATGTATTTGAATGACAGTACGTATTGCAGCCTCCAGATAGTCTCGCTCTGGCTCAGGGGTGTAGAAAATCTCCACAGGGTGTGTGCGGCCTGGAACGCTCATCAGTGGTGCATCATCAAAGTAATGCTGTGTGGATTAAAGGATAAAGTTCTATCAGAAATGACCATGATCTTGTACCCCTTAGGGAATGTGACATAATTCATAATAAATGTTTGAAGAACTGCTAAGCTTTTCCTATATGTTCATCACTGCCAACTGGAAATTCTATTAATATGATTAGCCATACTAGAATACAACGAATCATTGTAAAAAATACAGCTGTACCAGCGTCTGTACAGAAAATGTTTGAAACTCCAACAAAGGTGAAAGATAAATTTAATATTAATGTGTTGCATTTACTCATATCTAGTAATCTTTCCCTCATTATAATGCACTACCTGATGTGTATAACAATGTGCCTCCATGGACACCATAACCAAAATTAAACCATTGCATTGGATTTGGTTTGGTTTTGTCAAATGTATAAAAACATGGAGTGAAATAAAAACATTTTTTTGAAGTTTGCCATCCTAACTTTGAAGACTACACTGTACATATTTTAATGAACATTTTACCAAATGCTCAAGTAACTTGTGAAAACACTGACACATTTGGCTATCTGGTTCACATGAAGTAAGCTGCACTATGCACATTTCCATCCCAGTTCAAGCTCTCATTTAATATTAGCATTCACTCCTTATTCACTAGCATTTATTATAGTAAGTCCTATTATTTTTCAATTACTTTTCTTTTCAAATTAATAATTCATTGATAAAATGATAAGTTATGTATCTGCATAAATTTTGTCCCATTTATCCTTAATTTAAACTCAACTCGAATTAGACCGTCATCTTCATAGATGTGTCTTCAACCTGTCAAGGACCTTACATTGCAACCTTGAATGTTCCATTTGCCAAACATAATGGATATTAATCAGCAGCTTACATTTTTTATTACCTGTACTTACTTTGGTGATTCCTATTACTGACAAAGATGTCACTGGACATGCACTAAAGAAAAGTAGTAGGTATATTTTTTTATATTATTTTTTACTTGACCAAATAGGTGCACCAATGGGCTCATAGGGGTAAAGATCTGAAAGACTCCCATGCTCAAGGTGCAACACTCTAACTGTATAAATAAAGTGTGTGTTGCATGTACCTGGAACTTCCCTGCATCCAGTGTAGCACTCATGATGATGATTTTCAAATCAGTTCTTTGTTTGCCAACCTCTTTAAGAAGCCCCATCAAAATGTCTGTGGCAAGTGTCCTTTCATGTGCCTCATCAAGCAAAATGATACCATAAGCCTCAAGGAGTGGATCTGACATGGCTTCTCGTAGCAACATACCATCTGTCATATATCTGAAGTGTAGAAAAAAAAAATAGGAATGAAACCAAAGAAACTGTAAAAATTCAAATTAGATACCTAGATGGCAGAACAAGTACCTGCTCTTTTCATTACCCCTTAAATGCAATTTTTATTACCTTAGCAACATGCCCTATGCCCCACCCATTTATATTACCTTAGCAACATGCCCTATGCCCCACCCATTCCTTGGGCATGCACACAACCTTGGTTGTGATTAACACATCTTTATGGAAGGTCATGCCTCATTTGAACAACCTCTTAATATGGTGTGGACAAAGCTCAAAGATACCTGGGAAATAAAACAATACATCAACAGGCGTATCTAACCACAATGAACCTGCCAGTGTGGGTATAGCAAATGTTATCAACAAAAGGTTATTTAGTATCAATGCAATTGGAGAGAAATGACTTACCCAAGGAGACACCACATTATGAGCTGTCCCATTTAAACATATATGGTATTCAGGGATGGCACTTTTAAAATTGATATGCTACTCTGATTACTCAAAGAGTTCATGTGAAAACAATACAAATTCCAAATTGCACCGATGGGTGAAAACCTCATATTAAAAGTACCTTCTCTGGATCCCAGGTATATTTTATTGGAACAGCTCTAACCAACCCAGGATGATCTGATTGTAGGATTTGAACCAGCACCCTTACAGTTGCAAGTCTAATGCACAAGCCACTAATCCACTATGGATACTATAGCATTCATGATTCTTTGATAAGATAAAACTATACCAGGGCCTCCGCTAGGCTTCATATTTGGCACCAAATGCGAAAGAATTTTGAAAGTGGCACTATTTTTTTTACTGACTGGCAAAAGTTGCTGGTGACAAATTTTTATAAAGTAAATTTTTAATTTGTCATTGATACAAGCGACTAAGGCCACTGAATACCTGTTTTCCCTATCTGTGGCAGTCAGTGGTACACATCAGTAGATGATGAATAAGATGTTATTTGAACATGACTGCAGCCAACTGCAAGCTGTCTGTTGGTTTTGAGAAGCAATTAAATGTGATTAGTAAGAAATAAGGAATGGCTGGGGGGGGGGGGATATACTCTATTGTTCAACAGGTCGGCAAAAAGATTTGTCGTCATTTGCATATGTTGTTAATCAATGTTTATTGCAAACTGTGATTGTGAGACGCACTGGGACTGCTTAGTGTTTTGGGGATTATTTACTTAGATAACACATTTTTTGTGTGGTCTGAACTTTACTGAGTAATGCAGGATGCCACTACAAGGATGCCAGACTTTAATCTAGCTCTGGATTTTTAATGTAGCTTTAAAATAAAATCAGTCATATAACTATCATGTCTGCAATGTGGCAGTTTATAGTGATGTCTAGCACTGGGGCATCATGCCGCAGACATTAAGCATGATGTCCCACCCAGTCACATTATCCTGACACCAGGCCGACCAGTCCTAACACTAACCTCTTAATGCTGAGTGCCTAGCAAGGTAGATGCTCTTACCACTATGCCAGTGGAGCGGTGGATTAACAAGAGAGAAGTAACATTGCCTCCCTGATATGAATACACCAAATACACCCAGAGTACAAATTCAAAGATGTCATGTAGCCATTCAGTACCAACTGTTTCAGCAAAGGGTGTCATTTATCAGAATTTGATCACCAATACCTTTCAATGATGATTAGTTACTTTATTTGAATCTTCATATAGGAGATACTGCTAAACTGTGTATTTTTAATATTACAATCAAATTACATCCAAATTATCCCACATTATACTACAATCTACCAAAACCTTGTGACTTTCAAGTAACTGAAAAACTCACCTTGTAACCAAAGTGGACTAAATATGACAGTATGAACTATTACTGTATTTACGGGTGAAGAACTTACAAATATGGTGACATCTTTTGCATCAGGAAAAATCAGTGACGGCAGAAACTAAAGGGAGAAACTATCGATTACAGAAGAATTTAAATTTAAATCACACACACACACACAACTGTATATGTTGCTATCATCATGAAAAGATATGCATGATGACAATTGTCTGTACTCTTCCTATTTTGAAAAGAGTTATGCCCTTTTGCATGTGTGATATAAGTGTGCATGCGTCTGTGCCTATATCTCAGGCTTTCTTTAATCCCTGTATTTGCCAGACATTGCAACCAATTCAAATCCCTGTATTTGCCAGACATTGCAACCAATTCAAATCCCTGTATTTGCCAGACATTGCAACCAATTCAAATCCCTGTATTTGCCAGACATTGCAACCAATTCAAATCCCTGTATTTGCCAGACATTGCAACCAATTCAAATCCCTGTATTTGCCAGACATTGCAACCAATTCAAATGTTCTGACTGTTACATACTATGAGCCACCCAACATCACTCATAAGATAGTCCAAATATATTAAAAATTGCTCAATCTGTTAATCTATTCAACTTCAAATAAACACTGAATGAAGTGAAATTCAAAGATAGCAATGTCTATCTTACAGATCATTTCTTTGTTGGACAAGTGTGTGTGTGTGTGATTTGGATTTTTAACATAACTTTAACAATTTTTTCTGTCGTATCGCTACATCTGCAGTGTAGCAGTTTATAGTGACGTCTAGCACCGGGGCATCATGCCGCAGACATAAAGCATCATGTCCAACCCAGTCACATTATCCTGACACCAAGCCGACCAGTCCTAACACTAATCTCTCAATGCTGAGCGCCTAGCTACCATTTTTATAAGTTTCTGGTATGACTCGGCACGGGTTTGAACCCGTGACCTCCTGCATTGTAGGCGGACACTCTAACCGCTAGGCCACCGGAGCAGTTTGTTGGACAAGTATGAAAGTGTCACCAACTAAACTTAATTCAAAGATGACTAGTTCATGTTTGCATATCATTTCCTTACTTGGCAACTGATAGATGTCACAGAGATAGTGACAGCTTAACTGCATGAAGACTACACTGCTCACAGTTAACTAGTTAAATGGGGGCAGAGGAAAGCAACTTAATTCTTTCATGAGCAACAGTGCTGAAAATTTTAAAGATTGGCCTTTAGTAAAATTATTTGTATTTTTAATGAGGCTTTTTAATGGTATGTATGCCTAGATATTAAGGATCAGTTAAAGTTTTTCATGTCAAAGTATGAGCATAATGAGGATGAACACTAACCTTTAGCCGGTGTTTGCAAACAAGAGATATGTTGTATATGAACATGAAGCAACATTGAATTTTTACATCACAGGAAGCTGAAATAAGTTTCCTAGAGCCATGTGCAACATCAGTCACTTCAGGGATAAAGCTGTCAATGGGTTCCCAGGTACTTGCCTGACAACAATAACCTGGGCAACCAGGTACCTCTTGAAAAATTTAATTTAAAAAAAGGGTTTTCAAGTTCAGATCAAAGACATCAGTAGTGAGCAAGACACAGGCTAATGATTACAATTCGAGCTTTGTGTCGTGTGACTATGGGCAACTGTGCATTTATCCACTGTTAGACCACTGTCAAATTCCTTATTTTCTATTTATCACGACTGTACATGAAACAGTTTCAAGAAAACAGACAGATTTCTTGAATATGAAACCTTGTGTCACAGATTCATTTTATTTTGATGAGCACATACGTAGCAGACTTATCTAAATTTTAAAAAAAGGCACCAGACATTAGAAGAAACAGGCCTTACCGATCTGACTCATGGATGTTGTATGACTGAAAAATGCTACATCAGAGGGAATTTTTTTAACTTCTGCCGATAAGTAGCAAAAATAAATGTAGAGCTTTCATACAGTTTTCTGTAATTATGGCTTGTAATATACAGATTGCTCTTCCTATACCCATATTACAATTTTTTGCCACTTATTTTAGTAATAATTTTGTTTACAACTCTCTAGGCAGTTGAGGTTAACATTTAACCCTTTACCTCATGGAGTGTATGGCTTTGTAGTGTGTGTGTATGATTTGGATTTTTAACGTAGCTTTAACAATTTTTCAGTCATATTGCTACGATGTCTGCAGTGTGACAGTATATAGTGATGTCTAGCACTGGGGCATCATGCCACAGACATGTGGCATGATATCCCACCCAGTCACATTATCATGACACCAGGCCAATCAGTCCTAACACTAACCTCTTAATGCTGAGTGCATAGCGAGGCAGCTTTTAGTACCATTCTGTTACGTCTCTGGTATGACTCGGCTGGGGATCGAACCCTTAACCTCCCGCATCCAAGGCGGACACTAACTACTAGGCCACCAGAGCGGTCAGGCTTTGAAGTCAGTTGATATACAAGTACTAAAGTTACACAATTCAGTGTGTTATAAATAGAACACCTGTTACCTATATGACTCTATATACATAGCCTGCCTGTTAACTGCAGTGGAGCACGTTATGTTCAACATGAATTTTAACCATTTTACATAAATCTAATCATTATAGCTGTATAATTATTTTGCATAGAATAATTTTTTATTTGCTTGAAAATCTTTAGAGAACTCATTCACCAATCAAGCCAGTGAAGCGGTGTGACCAACCATAGCTGCCATTTCTCACTCAAAATGTGCCAGTTCTTTGTCTATATCTACATCAATCGATCATTTAAATCTGATAAATCATTAAAACTCGGTGTTGCCCACATCCATATCAGAGCCTTCACCTAAGTTATCAAAGTTTTCATAGTAGTGATTCTAATCGTGCAAACTCCAGAAAGTACTTAACAAAATCTGCTACCCCCATTTTGAGAGTGGAGAATCCAACCCAGTTACTTTAAATAGCAGATTACTACCAAACCTTAAACAGTGACCACATTATCTGATGTAATGGTCATTCACATCAATGAATGCAGTATCTAATAGATTTTCCCCAAAGGTGGCATCATGAAAACCAGCTCAAAATCGCTAATGTTTACAGAGGGTGTCCAAACGCGCTTCCACGAGGATGGTGTAAAGACAGCCAAAAGGCGCTTCCATGCCAATCAGGTAGAGGCGTTCAAGGGTTCTTCTATAAGAATGGAGTTCAGGTGTCCAAAGGTGCTTACATCAGGTAGAGGGTTAAAACAATTTCCCTTCCTTCATCAGGTACCTGGGTAACCAATCGTTAGGACTGGCAGAAGTTTCCAAAAATTTTGACAGCTTTAGTCAGGGACAGAATTGAAGTACGTGTCTCATGACAATGTCCTCCCAGCCATAGCAATATAGGCATATGGATTATTCATGCAAGTTTACATTATAGATTCCTAGACCATGTGAGTTTGAGTGCATTCTCAGTGTTTGAGTCTAAACACTTTTCCACAAATGTTAGTGACATGTCAATGTTTGGTAATGATCACATAGTCACTGATCACTCATTATGGTCAGCCAAGGGAGAACAGTGCCACATTCATCAGTAATGACAAAGTAATGAGAGGGAATTCTCACGTACATTGTGTAGCTGAATTCCTGACAATACTAGCTCCAACGAAAGGGCAGTATCCAAATGTGATTTGCTTGAGAGAAATTTCAATGGTACTTCCAGTGTAAAACGTAGTGTTTGAGTGGATTTTTCCACCAAGAGTTTATCAAAACACATCTGCCGTGCAGACCAAGTGCTGACTCTTGATAAACTGATGCAAATAAATCCTTCTGGTCTTCATATACAAGATTTTTATCAGACATCAGCAGTCAGTATGTGGAAAGGAAATATAAAAAAAAAGACATCTGTAACAACAAAACAATAAGAAAACTTTTGCACAGATGAACTCTGAGTGGATTTTTCATAAATAAATTTGGCAACATTATGATTGGTGACAAGAATGCTGTGTACATACATTTAAACTTGTATGCAGATCCACAGTAAATCATGCAAATAACCTCATGGTTTGCTGCTACCAACTCATAAGACCTATGAAGGGTTCAAAAAACTTTTTTCAAATGAAATACATATTACAAACAGTAGATTCATGGGCATTTATCAAGTCCATTAAAATATTTACCGATAAGAAAGCTTGTAAGAAATTGATGTAAGCTATGAGCAAATAAGATTTTCATATGAAGGAGAAAACAAGAGATTCTGTTTCATTTTAGCTTCCTCTTCTGACTGCTTGCGCATAGTTTGTGCTATTCATGATCTTCAAAATCATGTGACACAAAACTTTAACACAATCTATCACTAAGGTTATAACTGGAAAAAGGGACAATATCCTACCGATATGATTTGCGTGCATGCTAATATTAAATCGAAAAATACTCCATCTCTTACTTCAGTAGAGTTTTAGCTGATGTACAGTCTTCAAATCTGATACTGTAACCAACTTCCTGTCCAAGGCTGACATCCATTTCTTCCGAGACACGCTGTGCTACTGACATGGCTGCCACTCTCCTTGGCTGTGTGCAAGCCACACCCTTTTTGGGATACCTTGCTCGTACCCATTCTAGACACCACTGTGGAATCTGAATTGAAAATAACTCAATTTTACCTTCAGTCTTATGGAAAGAATGAATCATCAGTGCAAATTATCTGGACTTTAAATGGTGTTTGGTCTCTTAAAATGCATATTTAATTTTCCAATGTGAAGAATTTATCACAGCTATTATTTAGGCCCCATTTGTTAATAGAAAGCTTGAATTAATAAGACATGTTTCTGTTTGTATATTCATCATATCATAAAATGTAATTCAGACCCAAGTTGGTCTGATAGGGTTCACTTGGGTAACTAACAAATGTAAACTTGTTAAAGCAAATTCATACATTTAGTGAAATTCTGGAGGAAAAAAGATAAATATTTAACTACACTGTTTATTAGCCTTTACAAAAATAGAAGTTTCTGGTTTCATGATTAAAAAAAACTGGAATGATGGGATAAAACAAATTTTTAAAACCATTTTCTTCTTTCTCCATTTAGTATGACCCAATTTTATTCTTTGAGAAATGACCCTGGTAGCATTACTCAACATGATGTCAAATGATAGCCATAAATGCACTCTCTTATTTAGTTACTTAAATAATTTATAGTTGCTTAATATAACTTGCTATATATCTAAACCCACCATGATTAGCAAACAGCACACAAAGATAGTCATTCAACACACAAAGGCAAACACTAACGAACCATGCCTTTCAGTCCATGTCCAGTAGGTGCTAAATATTATTTTTAGTATGTCTTTATCTAATTTTATTACTTGTGTCGTTTTTCCGGATCCTGTTTCTCCAACAAGTACAAGTGTCTGATTTTTGTTCAGGATTTCAGCAAATTTTTCTTTATATTCCCATACTGGCAGGGTTCTTCTTTTGTTGAAAAGTTCAAAATATCTTGGAGTGTATGGTAAACCTGAAAAGACAACGGAAATTAAATACGTAAACAACTATACCACAAGACCTAGTGTCCCAAATGCATCCATATATTTGTTACAATAGCCAGTCTCCAACTTTCATAAACTTTCTCACAAAGATTAAATATGCTGACCATGAAATTTAAGTAAGCAAGACAGGTTAAACTAGTCTTGCATATCAATCAACATAGATACCTTAGACCTTAAGTAATATTAAATCAAAAATTTCATCTGAGTACAGCCCCTGATGATGTCATGACTTTCAAACAAATTTGACACAAAACTTAACATTCTTTACAATATGCTTTATGATGAAACTGGCAAAGGCATACTAGTACATACATTTAGAGTAATATTTTGAACTGAATGCAGCCACTGATGTAGAAGATATCTGACCCTGAAAACTTTAACGCAAAACAAGTCCTATAGCATACCATACAATGGCATAAATTTTAGACCCAGTGTTATATTACCAAAGAGTTTCAAGTCCATACAATAATTAAACCAGGATATTTGTAACTTTCAAAGCCTTTAAGGCAAAACTTTAACACTATAATTGATGTCTGCATCTCACCATCCTTATACAAGTGTCCCAATCACGGCTAAATGAGCTCAAGTTTTTAACTTTAACATTTTATTTGCACTGGTAACTATCAATAATTTTGTCCATTATCTGTTGCTCATATAGGTAAGTCATTATCATTCCCATGTTCTTGTTTAGATGACAGGTGATGTCCAACCAAATTACACATAATCACTTTATGGATTGGGGACTTTGGGGCATATGTCATATCACATCCATTTAGTATGCCTTTAACAGGCTGTTTTTACTTGTATTGATTGTACATGACCAGTGCTGCACACAGGATCCCATGGGCAGGGGACACTACCCCACAACTTCCAAATTGTTTGAGGGATAACATTTTAAAGGAAAAACTGAAAACAATAACATAATGCACTAACACTGCTTTAAAAATGAGATAATCTTATCTGATTTAACAGTTCTGAAACCTTAACTTAATGGTATGTACTATATTTTCCTTAGATACTTACATTACTGCAGTAAAAGTAGCAGCAGGGGGGGCGAATCCGACATTTTGTCCAATCGTTATTTTGCTTAATTATTACTTTCTGCACTCAACGATCTAGTGTCGTCAGCGCCTGGTAAAAAAAAAACGACGTCGTCGTCGTTGTCATCGTCGAGGGGCCAAATCGACAATTGTCCGGAACATCATTTGGTTTAATTAATACCTTCTGCGCGCCGATCCCCAGCGTCGTCAGCGTCCGGTAAACACATCGACGACCGCGTCGATGTCATCGCCCCCCCCCCTGCTGCTAAGTGGTTATTTACAATGAAAATTATTTACAACTAACCGAATATTTGGTCAAGTCCGATACGATATCGTGTCCGAGGATCATGTAAATTTATCGTTACAAATCCATGTGGGGTCGACTGAGCATGACTAAAAAAGTTTCGAAAAACATTAAAGTCCATGTCACCGCCGCACCATGTCTGCCAAATATTTCGTAGCGTGTGTGTATCAACGCCATTGAACACAGCAAGAATATTACAGTTATCTCTGATTACTTTTGGAATCTGAGTGTATCGTTGAGTGACATATATCACGTCAGTGTTTTTATGCCTGCCTCTGGAAAATATCCTAGCTGGGTTTTTTTGATTGTCTAACATAACATCATCGTACACGACTAGATTGTTAACGTCGCCATCAATATCATCAATACCTGGTGCATCATTGATATCTGTAATAAACTCAATAACATTTTTTTTTAGCGATCGCTGATGCATTCTCGTTGAAATCTTTCAACACCTCGTAGCATCGTTGATCATCTACGCTAGGAGCAACCAAATACAACTTATCCCACTTCATCCATCTCATTATTAAATTGAGTAACAATTGCGTCTTGCTGGATCCAGATGGTCCGATGATAATCATCTGGATCGAGTTTGGTAACGCTGCAACATGCTTAACTGGTTCTCTTGTTTTAGTCGCCGAAAAATCAATTATATTCATATCTCTATACATAAATTATGGATCTATATTGTGTGAAGTGTAGAGTACGTACTGGCACAAATGATATGACAACCGCTACAACAAGAAATAACAGATCGGCCCTTACTGGTAAGTGTGCACAATGCGGTACAAAGAAATTTAGATTTATTTCTATTAAACCCGGGGATGTTTTAAAAAAAAGCGAGGAGGTGACATCGCAGCCAGGTTATCAAAACTCCCCGGAACCCCGTGGGCAAAGTATCCAGGAGAAAAGCACCTCCCAGGATATAGCTACTGTGGCCCCGGAACGCGATTAGATATCAGACTCGATGATCAAAATCAACCCAAACCCGGTGAGTACCCAATAAATGCTATCGATAAGGCGTGTCATGCTCATGATGTTGCTTACAAAAGTAGCGATCTGCAACAGCGTCATATCGCGGACGTAAAATTAATTCACGCGTTAAATGCTATTCCTGATAAATCCGTCAAAGAAAAATTGGCTTCATGGTTGGTAAAATCGGCTATGAAAGGTAAATTAATGATGGGCGCTGGTAATTAATAACAACATGGAATCCATCTATTATTCTCCGAGAGGATACTGGAAGGGGAAGGCCGCAATTGGTAAGCTTGCAAGCGCTGCAAAGGTAACAAAGGCCACTGCGGCTAATTGGTTATCCAAACAGGCTATATGGCAAATTTATCTACCACCGCCTAAACAAATCAACTTCTCGCGCTTTGATGTCAGCGTACCTAATGAAGTTCATCAGGCTGATATACTATTTTTGCCGCATGACAACGGTTACAAATACGCGCTAACCGTAGTTGATGTTGCGAGTCGATACAAACAAGCGGAGCCGTTAAAAACAAAGTCAGCAAATGAAGTAGCCGCTGCGTTTGAAAGAATTTATCAAAGAGGTCCTCTGCGCTGGCCAAATCTATTACAAGTTGATCCCGGTAGTGAATTTCGCGGCGCTGTTTTATCAACGCTGAAACATCATAGCGTCGCGATACGACGAGGTCATACTGCGCTACATCGTGATCAGGCAATTGTTGAACGATTCAATCGGACTCTTGCTGAACGGTTATTTGGATATCAATACGTGAAGGAATTCATCCAAGAAAAACGATCTCGTGAATGGGTTAAAAGGTTGCCAGGCGTAATTGCAGCGTTAAATAACGAGATTACCCGAGCAATCAACATGAAGCCCAGCGACGCGATTAAATACGAGTATATACCCGGAAGATCAAAAATAGATAGTGTTTCCAAGCCGATTCTCGGCGATGTCACTGTTAGATATCTGTATGAACCAGGAGAGCTTGAGGGTGGTAAAAAAAGAGCTACTGATCCTATTTGGAGTGTTACCACACATATCAACGATAACACGATCAACTGGGAGACCACCGATCTACAGACTGGATTCAACTGCTCCTCAGCGCGGATTTACACGCGAGCAACTACAAGTGATACCTGACGATACTCAATTACCCCCGCGTGGTCTTAACTAGCGCCGTTGCGTCTATTACACTCAAGACAGGTCAACCTCACATTGTTTTTGACATGACCGAGACTGTTATCGATCCTATCCACGGTAAATTGGCGAGTGTCTTTATCCGAATAACGCCAACTCATTATACAATTGCAACTCGCGCAGTGATTATTCTGTTGTAGTCGTAGCGAGATTATTAATTCGGCATCAATATCAAAACGCCGCTGTTTTTTTTTATCCTGTTGGCGGTAACCCGAGAGTTTTCTATCAATGACGCTTGCATCGATGGTGACTTTGTCGCCGGCTTCGTCACTGGCTTCGTCAATAACAATTCTTCGAAGCTGATTTATCCTTCGTACTCGGGACACTGCAAGATAGACTAGATTCGACCATTCGATGCGATTATCAACCATCCAAACAACTGTGTCCGTGATGGTTAGTCCCTGCGAGGAATGTATTATTGTTGCGTATCCTAGCGTCCACGGGGAATTATCAACACATAGCGCGTCCTCGACGACGCCGATATCAACGAGCACAATATCATTCAGCACGAGAATTTGTTTTTCTGTCCGGCCTGGAATTTCAACTTCAATGTTCTGCCGCCGTGTGTCCGCGGGTCTACAACATAACGGCACTGGACGCGTTGGAAACCTTTCCTTATGCAACGTAAACAACCTCCGCTGAAGTGTGTCTCTGACTATCTTTCTGCTCGCTACAATCAAATCGTTTGGTCTCCATGTTTCCCAGAATTCATTTAACGGCGTTTCCGGAATCACCTCGCAAATTATTTCACATTGAATTCTATCCGGCTGTAATCTGATTAATTTCTTAACCTCGCGCAGTTGTTCATCAAGTGCTCGGTAATCAGTATCGGTTTCTTCATAATAGTCCACAAAACCCCTTAACCAATCATGTGGACCCTCGCCGACAAATGGTGGCGGTTGACCATGGTCGCCACACATGATCACCGCTGTATTCGCGCGCAGCAACCAATCAAGAAACATTTGTAAAACATCTAACGAAACAGTACATATTTCGTCCCAGATGATAACCTCAGGAATAAATTTTTCACCCATTCGATCAGGAGTCCACTCACCGCCGCTGTATCGAAAAAAGCTGTGATAAGTAACGGCGTCAACATTTCGTTGTTTTATCTCTCGCGCTAGTCTATGGGTCGGTGTAAGCACGATTATACTTGCCCGCGTTCGAAATAATTCAATTGCCCGAGTCGTCTTTCCCGACCCGCCACAGCCGCTTAAATAAACTGTTTTGTGTCTACAAATTGGATCAGAACACGGTGGTGCATTAGACCATTCTGACAATTTATCACCGCGTAAGTAGTCGTTCTCAACGGTGACATCCGCTGACGGGGAATAATCGCGTCGTATTTCATTTTTAATTCTCCATGTACCCCAACTCTCGTCCGGACTAGTAAACCCGGCTACGTTTTCCTTGTACTTTACGTCAACATAAAACGAATCAACGGCTACTCTAACCGCGGTGTCGGGAAATTTATTTATCATCGAGAATAAATTTATGCAAGCATAACCCAGCATAGACGCCCTCAAATGCGGGTATGCTGGGCTGTCTCCATCGCTGTAGGTAACAACTGTACCCAACCTTGTTCCATTGGACAAGAAAGCTGTTTTGCAGTTCACGTATCTATTTTTTGCCACTGCGTCCTTGATTACGAAATCATATTCTGCGTCATCTATAATCAGCCGTGAGCAATATCGTTTGTAGTCGTGGTTTTTTCCACCTTGTGTGAACTTACCAATTATTCTTCTACCGAGATCTTTTGCCTCGCGGTTTCGTTGGTTAAATATCCTCCTGGACCATTCGATGATATATTCCTCGTCGGCATCAATGTTTTTTCTGGACTCGTCAATTATGCTATCTAGACGCTCCGGTTCTGGTAACCAGACTTCAGTCTGCGCCCGGTATGATATAATTGCGTCACTGACAATCAACGAAACTAGCATTTTACAATCAATCATATACCGTAGCAGCGCTATTGGCAACCACTTCTTTTCAGCCATGTGTCTACCGATCCAAATATAGCAACAGCGATGGAGTCCTGCCGCGAATTCAAATGATACTATGCGAGCGAATCCGGTTAAATCAAAATCAGGCAGTGGTCCATTAATAGCAACACGAGTCATTTCATGACTGGGGTGTCCAAATCGTTTGAAATACTCAGCGGCGGATCCATACCCGAGAAAACTCGCTGGATAACAGGCAACCATATCAACCGAGATCATAGCGTCGCGGTTGTATTCAGTGTTCCATAGTCCACCGTGATAGTATTCCAAACAACTGGATTGTACATCCGGCAGAAATTCCTTGCGCGTTGGTCTCCACGCATTTTTCCTTGCTGCAACATGAGCCGCAACCGATGGAATCGTAAAACAATTTGTTAGCAGTTGTTCATCATGCTCCTCAAATTCCATGGCAGTTTTTTTCATCCTGTTGTGAAATGCTTCAGTGCGATATAATTCACCGTTTGGTCTTACAAACTGATCAAAGGTATCCGCATCGTTTTCAGCGCTGCGAAGTAACCACACTGATACAGGGTCGTTTTTAACAAGTAGGCAATAGCATCAAATAGTTTCCTCTCCACGAGAAAACCATCCCGGGAGAATTCTTCGGGGATATACTTTACTGTTCTATCCCGTGGAAATATTGTGATCGCGGGCGTCCATGCGTGTTCGTTATGATCAATAATTTTGATTGGGGCCCCATTTGATTTATACTTTGATTCGTATAATACTTCACCGGTTATCGTTGTAACGGTTATTGGAAATCTCAGCGATGTTTCTAATCTCGCTATGTCGCTGATGGTTGCTCCACGCTCTTTTATGGTTAGTTCCCACTGGTTGATTTTGCTACGTCGTAAATCAGTCAATTTGTTTCCTCGACATGCATTTGTAAAATGCTCTATTACTCGTTCTGCTACACAATTTATCCCCGTTGACTGTTTCATCGGTTTCAGTTTTCCGATATCAGGTTTCTTATTTAACGGGTATATTCCATAAACAACTGCTGTTTCAGGATACGCTCGTTCATAGTATGGTCTGTCAATTCCGGTTAACAACCCCGGCTTGGAGTCGCGGCTAACAGTGACTGTTTTCTTGTCGCTGAGAACTGGTTCAAATTTATCACGTATGATCCAATCGCCTGATTCCACCCGGACAATGAATTTTACTCTGAAGAAATACCTTTTACCGTCAAGTTGTGATATTATCGTTGCTGCGCGGTTATCGTTCATGGTAGCATCAACAACACCATCAATTCGAAATGTTGACCAACTATGAGATGCACCATCACGCTTGAATTCATTAATACAATTGCGTATTTTATTCAACAGGGTTCTATCGTTTATTAACGCTTTTGGTGTGTCCTTGAGGACTCTATCGAGATTGAACTTAATATTTTTCCAGGGCTTAATTACTGCTAATCTCTCAAACTCATCCATATAATTAAAACAAGTATTTAAATAAAAGAATATAGTATAATGAATAAATGCAAATGGTTGATGATTGGGTCGATAACCCCGTGCAATAAATCATGTAGAGGTGAATTCTGCGGGTATCATTTACAAAGCGTTCGTAATGGTTCTCTTGGCCCCCTCCCGTGCTTGGTTTGCCACGTTGGTGTAAGAGGAAAATCGCAGTTGTGTATCAATTGTGGCGGAAAGCGATACAGGGAACTAAAACGTTATTATGATAAACGAATAAAAAATGCCGTCATTGACCCCACCGCAGACTTCGTCATCAAAACCCCCCAAGACTACATTGCAAGGTTTATAATTAAACCAAATAATGAATTAAACAAGTAGTATTATTATACAAATGAACCAAGAATTTCAGCCGCATCCTGTGCTCGTTAATTACGAGACATCTCGCAACGGCGTTGTTAGAAATTGTAGACTGAAGAAGCTGGTTGGTACCGTAAATAATCAGGGATACTTGCAATTTACTGCGGGAGGAAAAAGCTATTATGTTCACAGGATTGTATTTGAAGCATTCAACGGATTAATCGAAAATGGGCTTGTGATTGATCATATTAATAATAATAAGACTGATAATTCTCTTATAAACTTGCAAGCTATCTCGCAAAGTCAGAATACCAAAAAAGGCCAAACTGGTAAGTTTTCAAAGAAAGCAAAAAGCGTAAAGTCATTTGATACAACAACGCACGAAGAAAAAATATTTCAGTCGATGAATGAGGCAGGAAAATATTTTGACATTTGTGGAGCCTCAATACGATTTGTTGCAGAAGGAATACAGAATTCAGCGATCTCAAAAAAGACGGGTCACAGAATTCGATTTTCATATGTAACAGAAATCAGCGAGTGACAAGGTCACCGTGACGAAGTCACCGGCGCCTATGGCGCTGACGAAGTCGCCATGACAGTGCGAACGCTACAATAAATTGTCTCTTCCGGAAGAAAACGAATTATCCTACGGTTTCATCGAATGTTAACACACCTCGGGATTGATACGCGGGGTTCATTTTGTAAAATAATTTTTTTTTTTATATTAGAAATAAGATGTTTTATAAGAATATGAATATCGAAGACATCAATAATATATTAACCGAGATTTTAAAATTAAAAAATCAAGGAATTGAATTATCTGATAAGCTTGATAACCAAAAAATATTGTCCGATTATGAAATTATTAACGAGCAATCAAAGAAAGGTCGATATACCTTGCCACGCGAGTATTCTTTTATAAAGCGATTACAATATACGATCAATGAAAACTTGTATGGTAATGACGTAAATGCATTTATTGGACTATTTACTGCCGTTGAGACAGTACGAAAAAAACTCGGACAGGCTTTTGAACGACGTCGAGAAATCTCTAATAAAATTAAAAACATTAGAAGGATTATAGACGAAAACTCCCTGGAGCCCCTGGGACATATCCCCGACACACTCGGCGGGAAATTAGAAATTACGGAGCAATTGCAATAATGGTAGGCGAATCACTTACTACTCGGCTAGCCAGAGAGCGGCTAGTAGCGCTTAAAAAGTTCATACCGTTACGAGACAGGGTTCGAAAACAACTACAAACTGATTTTGCTGTTGGAAGCGAACAGCTCTTTGCTCCGGTAACTAAAGATGTTACGGCGGCAACTGTGCCCGTCCTCGGTGCGCTTGAAAAGATAGCGGCTCAGACCGAGCAAACAAAAAAGTCTCTGGAAACACTCCCTGCGAAAATAGCGGCTGCTACAACACGGAGGCCGCCACCACTCGCTATAACCGAACCACAAGAACCTTATGTTACAATGGCCGACGAAGAAGAACTAGGCGCCACCGCAAGAGAACCAGAAGAAGAAATACCCGAAGAAACACCGAAAGAAAAAAAGAAAGAGGGAAATATACCCCGTAATGTTCTTAAAAAGTCCGCAATAGATCAAATTAGAGACATCGACGACGATGAAGAATTAATTAATTTTGTTGTTACAACATCAACTAAGAGCCTTCGAGATGAGTATATCAATGAAGGTTACAAGAAAAAAATAACCTCGACGGAGAACTGGGCAAGAATAGTGTATTTAGCGAGTAAACAGAGACGCATTACCATATCATGGTGATCCCGATTACGATGAATTCCTCGAGAAAGTTAAAAGTAGAACACCAAAAAAGGGAAAAGGATACTCTGTTGGTAAAGAATCCTACGGCGTTACCTGTCCTGGTAGTGTTCTCAGTGATATATCACGGCTGGAAGTACTAATCGGAGGAAAACGAGCTGGAAATAACTCTACGGAAATAATCAATGAGGCCGCTGATATTTGCAAGCGGTTATTTGCAGGCGGTATCATGGACATTAATGCATATCGAACGCTCATAGACGAGCTCGTGGATGATTAATTGGAAAACTGGTGTTTTTAATAAGGATGATCATACACTACAACCATGATAAACCAGTACTCGTCTACGTGGTAAACTCGCGATTGCCTGTTTACCGCGCGTACTATGGAGATGGTCTCGGTAGCACCATTGCGGGGTTATTTGCAAGAATGGCTCCAAAAGTAGCGCCGTTAGCCAAACAATTAGGGATGAAGGCTATTGATGTTATTCGTGATAAGGGTATTAGTGCCATTGGAGATGTTGCCGGAAAGGCGCTTTCAGCCGCGCGGAACAAATTAATGTCGTTGGTAAAATCCAAGAGATTTTCAAAAAGAAAACAGAAACCACCGGTAATGCCATCAACGACAGTGATGCCTGCAAATGTCAGTAAAGTAATAAATAACGCCGTGGAAGAAAAATTAGAGTCGTTGGCGGCGACGACTCCGTCGTTGGCGACTTCGCCATCCGCCGATGCGGCAACCAACGCGCTCATGAACGCGATAGCGGGAAGTGGTCTACGACGAAAAAATCGCAATTGAAAACATCAACATGATAAATAATAGAATGTTTGCGCGAACCGCTGATCCCGCGTTTGATATGGATGCCCCAGTGCGCAGGGATGATTCTGTCCGTGATTATCAATATTATTCTTATTATGCAGCGCAACCTGACCTACGATCGCGAATTGAACTTCAGGTCCAAGATACCAGTAAATACTTTCTGCCGTGTGAAGCGTTTATCGAAATTGAGGGAGAACTCGTGACAAATGCCGCCGATAATGCACCATACGCAGATGACCATCGTATTCGAGTTGGCTTCGTCAACAACGGTATCATGGCGTTATTTGAGAGCGCCAGATATCTTATTGACGGGCGAGAAATTGAATCAATAGAACGAGAAGTTGATGTTGCAACGACGATAATTGGGTTAGCGAGATACTCGGATGATTATACAAGATCGGCGGGTCCATCTATGATGTTTGCGAAGGACTCCACCGATAACGCTGACCATCTTCAGTACGTTAACGTGCTGGTGGAAAGAGATACCGCAGTTGACCCACAGGCTGAAGCAAATAACCCAGACCGCAGAGCAAGACCAGGCGTTAATTTCAATATTATAAAAAGTCTTAACGATAATTACAATATGGGATTCGCAACACGAGTAGGGATGTTGCAAGGACCACGCCGAAAGTTTTCATGCGCGATTCCACTCCATCACATATTTGGATTCTGCAGAAATGTTAGAAAAGTCATCTATGGGGCTAAGCATACAATTGCCCTGACGTGAAGGGGCGATGATAACAATGCAATATGGCATGCTGCTGGCGTCGCTGCCGGTAAAGTCATTTTAACTAAAATGGCATTGTGGATGCCGGTGCTGACTCCATCAGTTACCACGGAAGCACGATTGTTAGCATTTATGGAACAGGGAGGGAAATCGTTGTTGAGTTGGCTAGCGGTAACAACTGATGCTAAAGAGGATAACGTCGCCGATACGTTTACATGGCACCTGGCATCAAAACAGGGTGTTTCAGCCCCGCGTCATATATTCATAGCGCTACAGAATAGGGAACGATTGGGCAGTCAAGAACACAGCCACATGATATTTGATCAATTAGGAGTCAGGGATGTTTCGCTGAGAATAAACGGACAACAGGAACCATCCGAGGATATACAGCTTAATTACGGCGACAACCATATCGCACGTGTGTATCATCGATTGCTGTCGTATATGGGTCGTGATCAAAACGTCGACACTGGTTTACAAATATCACAACTTGATTTTAAAAAGCTGTATCCGATTTATTATTTTTCGTTGGAACATCTTGATTTAACGAGACAATCCGTCGTTGATATACACTTCTGAGCTCGTATAGCCCCGGTTGGTGTTAATTACAGAGCGGTTGCGGTCATTCTCAGCGATAAATCAATGCTGCTAGAAGGTGTTGGTGGACGAATGAGAATCGTTGATGCGCCAGTGGAAAACATGTAATTGAAAGCACAAAACGCGTTTACAATAAATGTCGTATAGTGTCGTCAGTGTAGAGTTGACTGATGGTCAAGTCAAGAAATTACGATCAAAGTCGGCTAAACAATGCGGGACCACAATAACGCTGAAGCCGTCGCAGATGGCAGGTGGTAATCATAAGATATCGTTGACGGCGCGTCAAATAAAACATTTCAATAATGCGATGGAGAATAAAAAAGGTGTTCAAATAGATTTTTCAGCCGCAGCAATTAAAAACATGGAAAAGACCGGTGGGATATTTCCGCTGTTAGCTGCGATTCCTGCGTTGATTGCCGCGGCCGCACCAGCAGTGGCTAAGGCGGCTGCGTTAGGGGCCGTTGGTACCGCGGCGGGAATGGCATTAAAGAAGGCAACCGGGAAAGGCTACAAAAAAAAACGACCCGTGGCCAGAAAGGGTCTAAGACTACCGGGAACCCCGTATTCATGGTATTCGGGAAAGGGTCTGAGACTACCGGGAACCGTTTATTAACTCAAGAGTCTATGACTCCAATGTCTAATTTTGATTTAATAGACGCCGCAAACGCGTTAGCGATAAAAAACTTCAGAGGTGTTTTTATGAGGGATCAATTACCGGCGGCACCAAGGAATATTGAAACCGGTATAATTAACCTCGATGGGTCCTCCGGAGCGGGAACTCATTGGGTTGCATACGCGATTGATCCGCGTGCGATCGTCTATTTTGATTCATACGGGTTAGCCCCACCAAACGAATTCATGCGGTATGTCCGGGTGTGTTCAGCCCCGGTTTTTTATTCCACGCTACCAACACAGCGATTAAGCGACCCACCGATATGTGGCCGTGAGGTATTGAACGTACTTGCGGCGATTTCATCATTGCGAAAACCACCTCATATGGTTGTAAACGAATACACTAGTGGGGTCGTAGAAGCTCAACGGATTTTAGAGAATAACATTTACAATAATAATGATTGATATCTGGGGGCGACCGATTTCGGCGCTGAAAGAATCCACGGAAGCGGCCGCCGCCGACATAAAAAAACTAATTGAGGATGAAATCGCTGATATGTTGAATCTAACAAGTGTTGACCCGGGCGAAATAGTTGTATTTCAAGACCGCCAGGGTAAATTGAAATCCGGTAATGTGTCACTGAATGATGTTTTAACACGACAGCGTAATGCCGCCGAGGACACTATCGCGTTGTATACCGGCGACGGACGACTCAAACCGGGTAAACATATATTGGTGATAGAGGATATGATAAAATTAGTCCAAGACGGTCTTATAAGGTCGAATGAATTTATGATCGAACTCAACGTGCATGCGAAAAAAACTACCGATAGTTTTTTTGGGATCCCGACGGTAACCGAACCAAATCTTGCAACAATAAAAAATACTATTTCGGAGTTTACAACGCTGTCGGGCCAATTTTACACGTTACGAAAAAATTTTAACAGGGTTGATAGCGCCGTTGATAAATTCCTTGGTAAAAAAAATGTCAAACCGGATGAGATTACAACAACTATAAATGATATCACTGCGTATAGACAGGAAATAGAAACAATCAAAACTGATGTTGCAATGAACAAAAGGAGTGTAGACGTGCATGAACGGGAAATAGGAATAATCGGCGCTAATGTTGCAACGATCATAAATAATGTAGACTCGCATGGACGGAAAATAGAAACAATCAAAACTGATGTTACAACGATCATAAATAATATGAGCGCGCATACACAGGAAATAGGAACAATCAAAACTGATATTGAAGCGAACAAAAAGGGTGTGGACGCGCATACACAGGAAATAAATACACTCATTACTAAGGTTACAGCGAACAAAAAAAGTATGACCGAGAATACACAGGAAATAAATACACTCATTACTAAGGTTGCAGCGAACAAAAAGGGTGTGGACACGCATACACAGGAAATAGATACACTCATTACTAAGGTTGCAGCGAACAAAAAAAATGTAGACGCGTATGGAGAGGAAATAAGTACACTCATTACTAAGGTTGCAGCGAACAAAAAAAGTATAACCGAGAATACACAGGAAATAGGAACGATCAAAACTGATGTTACAGCGATTAAAGACGGACTACCGAGAGTAGCAGAGCAATTCGAAAAAATAAAAATCCCTCATGAGAACATCATCAACACAGTATACACAATTCGGCATGGATCATTCGATTGGACTCCTACACAGAATACAGTAAATATTACCGCAACTGTTAAGGGTATTTATCGATTGACACTGGTTTCAATGATGCAGTTTAATATATTATCGTCGAGTTCATCCGGGTTTAACAATACAATATCAACAATTATAGACAAGAACGCAACTGAACAGTTTACAATTTATGCCGTTGATAGAAATCTAGCCGGGGCAAACATTACATGGTATGTGGAATTTGCAGCGAATCTAAGTAATTAAAAACACTAGCTCTTTTAAAATAAAAATGACCACCAAGGAAATTGAATCAGAGGTATCACCGACGTCACATCAATATCGATTCAATACCGCAAAAGAATTCTCCGCGAACTTGAAAACGCTTTCCGAACAATACCGTGTAAAAATAAAAAAATACCGTCGTAACATAACCGCCATCGACGCGGTCGTGTACTCGGTGTCGGGTATAGTAGCCGGTACCGGTGTTATTTTATCCACGGTGACCACGACATCCCCGATCGCTGTTCCAATCGCTATCTCCGCAATGACAACAGTTGCTGGAGTCGCCAACGCAATCACTAGGAAGATATCATCATGTTTTCAGAAAAAACTCAACGAGTATACAGTAAAACATCAAATAGTATCCGACGCGTACTCGAAATTATCCGGGTTGATCTCGTTGTCAATTGATAATTTGTTCGTATCCGATGTTGAATTCTCCACGATGGTCCAGTTATATAGCTCCGCGATGTCAAAAATCGAGGATTTTCAACTGGAAGCCGGAACCACCTGGTTGTTGAAATTAGACACTAAAGACAACGAATAATAATAATGTCGCTGAACCCCGAAGGGTTTCAATTACTTCAGCGGATCGCGGAGAACACCACTCCGGTACAAACAAATATGATATCAATAACGTCAACGAAACCCGAATTCAGTGTGAACTTCCCATCGCCGATTCCAGTAAAGGAAATAGCGCTGGCAAAATTGCGAATATATCACAGTTGGCCTAATATTCGAGCGAACGCATTTAACGGACAACAACCTAATAACTCGCTGGTTTTTGCACGGACAAATAAACCCGATGGAACCCCCAACTGGGAGGAGGTTACAATAGCAACTGGGTCATACCAAATAGAGCAAATCAATAAAGAATTTCAACGCAGGATAAAATCGATCACAGGAAAAGAATCAAAAATCGCTATTACGGTTCATGAACCGATGTTATCGTCGACGATTGAAATAAGCACACCGGGGTATATGGTTGATATTTATAACAGTTCAATAAGAACCATACTAGGATGGCCTGAGAATCCACCCGCGGACACCCCCCTTCAACTATCCTCAGACACGATAACGGAGATGGTGGTAGGCATATTGCTCCACACAACGTAAATATTGCATCGGTGATAGCGATTAATCTAGTGTGTGATGTTATCGAAGGGAGTTACCAGGTGGATACCAAGCAATCAAATCAGGCTCAACAGGGGTATATCCTTTATTCATTTTCACCAACAGCCCCTCCGGGATTTTTAATCATTGAAAGTCCGATTAATCCAGTCTATATGCGATGCCATGATCGGTTTTTAACGAGAATTAATTTTAGAATTACCGATCAGTCAAATAACCTAATTGATCTACAAGAGGAGGAGTTAGTGATCACTCTGTTTGTAAGATCATGAGGATCTTCATTGTAAATAACCACTTAGCAGCGGGGGGGGGGGGGGGGGGGGCGATGACATCGACGCGGTCGTCGATGTGTTTACCGGACGCTGACGACGCTGGGGATCGGCGCGCAGAAGGTATTAATTAAACCAAATGACGTTCCGGACAATTGTCGATTTGGCCCCTCGACGATGACAACGACGACGACGTCGTTTTTTTTTTACCAGGCGCTGACAACACTAGATCGTTGAGTGCAGAAAGTAATAATTAACCAAAATAACGATTGGACAAAATGTCGGATTCGCCCCCCCTGCTGCTAAAGTTATATCTTATGCTTCAGTAACTCCTGAAAACATTAACATATGTGAACCTGAAGTGTGATGCACCATGGAATTTTCCATTTATAATAAATACCTACATTTTCTGAATAACCTTTCTTTCCAAATTAACAAATTATCAATTAAATGACAAATTGTAAATTGGCATAAATTTGGTCTATTTTGTTATTATTTCAACCTCACAAAATAAATTAAATCTTCCTGGCCATAGGGGTGACCTTAACCATGAAAATATATTACACTATCAGCTCTCAAAAAAAAAAATTCAGTGCAACTCATCCAGCTACTACAAATTCCGATGTTCAAACTGCCAGATATTTTGTTTTACAGTTCTTATCACATTAACTTTGGTCATCATTAGTGACAACACAGATCTGAATCGAAATCCATTCAAGAAAATTTGCAGGCATATTTTTTTATTTTTTGGTTAATGATGAAAAACTATGCATTCAATGTTGAACTCTGCACGAAAGCTCATTTCTTTTCCCCCAAAAAATGTTACCGTTATGAAATCATACTCCTGCTATAACAATATTAGTAAATAAAAAAAACAATCTGGTCATGAACTAAATGCATAAAACTTAACAGAAGCCTGTAAAATGTTGGTCACAATGACCTTCTTTTGTTATAAGCGCATGGTACTAATAGATTTAAAAAGTGTGAGTCATCTGAACCTTGACAATAGATCTCAGGACGCAAGTCAAAATAGAAACCTCAGTCATTGATTTTTGTTTACCATGAGCTCAGTCAGGTTTGTTTTTTTATTTATGGTACAAACTAATGCTAAAGATTTCTTACTTCTTCAAAAGATCTATCCTACTTCACAGAATTGTTATTAACAGTCTGTTTGTTGGAGTCTGTGGGTCGGAATGATTATCACCGGCGGGTCATTTCTGGGCATGCCTTTGTGCCACTATACTTAACATGAGCCAGTGAATGATAATTCAATGCAAGTAGAGGTATAGTTCATTCGAGTTTTTTTTTATACTTTTATTTATATATAAAATCCAAAACCATTTTTGGTTTACTTCACAAGATCACTGATTAGAGACCACTTGTATGCGCAATAATGAATTTGAAGTTTCAACACTTAACACATAAACCCCTGGAGGTTTTTTTTTGTCGTTTTCGTCTGAAATTTGAGTAGTATTGAATGTTTTGATTCTCCATTTCTTTTCTTTCCCATTTGCTATGGGGGCGCTCACCAATTAATATGTACTTTAGAGAGAGTGACGCATGTAAGGTGAAGTAGTTTGCATTTAAAACATGCACAATGGAGAGAATGTTGGCATACCTATTTAAAAGTTCTCTATGTTGACACTAGTAGAATACTGATGACAATGGAGATTTGTAACCAATGAGTATCAATCACCCTGACCTTTGGTCCAGGTATGCAGACTTGAACTAAATTTAATGTGAACAAACTATATTATTTTAGTGAACTTGCCATGATCATTGCCTCTGACCATTAGACAGCAAAATCAATCGACTCTTCCTTACCCAACAAGCAAACCATCTAAAAAATTTGCAATTAAATTACGGGGAACAAAAGTTGTTATATGGAACCATTTTTCTTTCTCAAGTCAGATTTTTTTTTTATACCTTTGACCCTTAAATTGGCAGCATCTGATATTGGAGAACGAATTATTGCCGGGAAACAATTTTAATTTTTCAGTCAGTTGCCTTTACCTTTGACCTAGCAAGCCTAAAAGTCATTAACAAAGTTGTAAAGAGAGGGAACTCAAGTTATTGTGCACAAACCATTTTTCTTCCTCAAATCTGTGATGATGACCTCTGATTCCGAAAGGAATTGCTTTCTTCCTTACTCCAAATATAAGCCATCCAAAATTACGTAATCATAGATGGTGGAATTTCCAAGCTATTGTGTGGACAGACAAAATCGAAATATAACATGCCATGCTTTATGGTAAGCACATAAAACAAAGTTTCAATGGTGTGTTCTATAATGAAAACACCACACACACACACACTCACATAATGAGTGAGAGAGAAAGAGATTTCTTCCAGATGCAAATGCTAAGTTACATACAGATAAAATATGATAATAATACCAACCTGTGAATGGATTCATCTGAAGTGTTGGTCTTTGAATTCCAAACTGTTCAAAGATGGATTTGGGTTTTTCTTCTTTGACGGACACATCTCCCCGGTCTCTATCATCACGATCATTCTCTCTGAAACATGAAATCAAAATATACATAGGTATCATACTGAGATGCATACCTCTGCAAAAGGAAATAATGTAATGGGGAAATTGGGTGAATGCGTAGCTTGTATAAAGATAGTTAATGCAGTTCATTCACTTTGCTTGTATGAATAGAAATAAAAGAAACAGGTTTATGGATCATTAATGCCTCACTACAGTACCCAAAGGTCTCACTAGGATTTTAAAACTATGAGTCCAGGACTCCTAACTTGGTAAAAATCAGAGTCCCAGCAGCAAAAGTTGCAGTCCCCTGCCAGAAACATGTTGAAGTGGCTAAATGTCGTTAAAATGCCTGGAATAAACAGACAAAAAACTTTGTCAGTTTGTTTTTATATGCTTGGCTTTGGATCCCATCATTTGTGTTAAGGTCTCATGTTTTATTCCAGACCTTCCTTTAGTCTTGGTTTTTCTCTGCACACTGAAGCATATCTTGCATGCCATGGATGTCACTGGTGATACCAACACAATCACAGCTAGGACTGTAAAGTCTGGAAATCTCTGTACCCTTGAAGTAGAGTTGTACAGGCTTTTGTCAGTGTGCAGTTCAATGATTTTATGACTACCTAACAAGTAGGTGGTCTCAAGATATTTCATGCCTTGAAAATATGGAGTTTTGCAGATTATAAGAACCAGTAGTTGCCATTGAGTTTAATTTTCCATTATTTACACCACTGGCATATAGCTCTTGCTTGTCAATCAGAATGAATTTTGTAAATCCAAGGAAAGTTTTCATTCCAAACACTAAGCAAGGCATCACACACTTTCTTACCCATGGCTACTGTCCCATCCAAACTTTCAGTTCTAGCAACTTTAGCAGAGTTCTAAATCTCAAAATACTTATCCAAATTTGCACACGGCATTTTGTCCAAGTCTTGACATGCCTTGATTTCAATGTTGCATTCAATATTTATATGGCTACAATCAGAAACGAACACAATAACATTGATAGCAATGGGCTTCACCAATGCCGCAAATTGCGATTTTTCCCCCCTAATTAGCTACAAAATATACCAGCTGGAGATATTTTTGGCTGATAAAAACTGTATATATAGTCATAGCTTTGGAGTGAAGAAATTCAAAGGAACCATGACCGGTCCCCACAAACTTGGATATAAAAATGCGCTGGAATCTATTGTTAAATAAACAAATCCTTGTTTCATGTTGACAAACCACCCCAACAGTGCACTGCTATATCATTATCCGCTTACACTGGTGACTGGGATTGGTAATGTCTGCTGTAATATAACCAAATTAGCCATGCAACTGACTAGGTTCAATCGACCACCTCTGAATGCGAGAACAGGAAAAGACTAATCAACCAGAGGACAGCATTTTTTTAAAAAATAGTTTCCCTGCAATTTCAAAAGAAAACCGATTACCTTTGAAGCATTGATACATACCAAGCAAATAAAATAAATATGTTTCAATGATCTACACTTTTTTGATGTTGCCGCAGCAATAACATATTTGTTGGGGCACCTTCATCAAAGCAAGCCAACAACCTCCAATCAAGGGAGGTCAGCAACAAACTTAAGTAATATTATTGTTTCATTTTTCATAGTGATTAAAACATATTTATTGTGCCACGAAACATTTCCTGTTTGCAACAAAAAAGTGCATATGGAGGACTCCTGCGTGGGTGATTTTCTGCGTCCCAGATTAAAAAAATTGCATCCAAATACATGTAACTAAGTGTTTCTGAGATCTCTGAGTACCTAAAAACTGACCCAAATTAAAATCTGAAAACCACGGCACAACAGATACATATGAGATGGGCAAAGGTAACATGGACCATACAGAAACATAAATGGATTACATTTCCAAAGCTGAGCTATTAACTTGCAAATTTAAGTAAACCAAAATCTTTATTTTTTCAGTTTCACATACTGGCAATATTGTCAAAAGTTCTAACTCTTCTTTTCTCTCCTTTAATTAATGTATTACTTGATTATTATAAATTCAATGAAACAAAATGGAGCAGGGTTGAGAGGTCACAAAAAATGATTAATCACGGATTTGGATGCAATTTTTTTATTTTGAGATGCAGAAAATCACTTACACACGAGTCCTCTGTATGCACAAATAGCTGGGCAGCAAATTCAAAGGCTTTCATAAACATACTTGGCATCCTTAAAGTGGCTGAATGTCCAGATGGAAAGAAAATGTGGATTTCATTGAGTTTAATTTTCCAAATTCTTTACACCACTGACATATCCATCTTCTCTGAGACCAAATTTTGTCAATTCAAGGAAAGGCCTTATTCCAAACACTAAGTCTGGCATCACACACTTTCTTACACTTGCCTAATGTTCCATCATACTATCAATTCTAGCAACTTCAGCACTCTTCTGAATCTCATTACTATCTTTGTCAATTTGCCGTTTAAACCCCAAATACTTGTCCAAATTTTGCAAATGGCACTTTGTCTAAGTCTCGATGTATCATGATTTAAAGGAAACATGCACTACTTATTCTGCTATACCAAGAAACAAACACAATAATTAAAGCTAAATTTGTTCATCTGATGTACTCTTATACTGACCCCATGTACATCTCTGGGTCTTTCTGCCTCTGAATTTAGTCACTGTAAATACCAGCATCTTTTCCCACCACTCAGTAGTTAGTCGAAGTCTTTGAAGTTGCCAACCAGCTACTGCATCATGTTCTTTTGATATACTCTTATAATGACATGTTCATCTGGGGCCCTTTCTGCCTACCGAATTCTTTCATTGTAAATATCAGCACAGCTAAAATGATCAATTGATCAACACATTTTCACACTAAGCAGATGGACGAAGCAGGACTCACAAGCCTTTGAATTTGCAGCTCAGCTATTGTGTGTATGAAGGACTCCTGTGTAACTGAATTTTCTGCATCCAAGACAAAGAATTTACAACCAAATAGGCATGATTAAGCATTTCCGTGACCTCTGAAATCTCTAAACTTGTTTAAACAACCCATGCACCATATACATGAGAAAATACACGAGTATCTTCATATCATACTGTTCATCCTAACTTATTTTTTGCGAATAAAACGATACTGTAACTATTCAAAGGCAAAAAACTAAACCATTAAGGGGCCGTCCATTTACAATGTACAGTATGCATGTAGGGGGAGGGGGTTAATCCAAATGCATGCACTTGTGTAGGAAGGGCATACGTACGTATAAGAAATGGGGGGACGGGAGTGAAACCTAGATAATTTATATAATATTGACCTGTTCAACTGGGTTTAGTTGGCATTTGAATTTTAGTGGACACTAGACAAACTAACATCTCACTTGAGGTAGTTCATGACAAGAAACACAACACTAAATTATCATACTGAAGAAATGTCATATGCACAAATTAAGAATAAAACTAACTGTACGTTACTCCTCTATCCCATTCATAGTTGAACACCCATATAGGAGATAAAGAAAATGTGTGCAACTTCTTGCTTACATGATCTTAACTTGAAAGTTCAATCCAACATCAACCTTCTTGCTGAACTGCCATTAAAAAAATCAATAGTGATCGATACTTTTTGTCTGGAAATTTTGTTACAATATTTCATGTGCAAATCACTCAAAAGTCATCACTGAATAAACTCTCTCATAACTATATTATGATTACATTTTAAATCTAAAATTAGTTTATAAATTTATATCAGTAAATGTGCTTACACGAGTTGTAACTTACTACAGTAACCTTTATTTCAGGGGCACAAACCTTGGGTGAATGTCTGGAAATTAGTCCTACAATGTAAGACGCCTTTTGTGATATCCTTTTTAAGTCACCGTCTTGCTGTCTAAATAATGTCGCTGTTTAGCATGTTTCCAGGTTGACTAACATCAGAACGATAAGACAAATTTTCACGACCTGTATGATTTATAATGGAGGGAGTAATTTACAGGTAAGGCTGATTTTATTTTCTAACAACTGACAAAAAATTGGTTTGTAAAATGGGGCTCTTTTAACGGATATCACCGCACCTTCCCCACGTCCTACAACATAAGACACATCACCCAATATGTCTGTTTTTGGGGGGTGATGGGTCTTACTGCCTAACTAACGTCAATGTGTAGCGTGTTTTGATGTCGACTAACAATGTAACAAAAGTCAAATATTCAGGAATATCACACACAACTGACAACCTACAAAGACACTTTCCTAAAAAATAAAGTTATAATGTTTTTGTCAGACTTTACTTACCCTGGTGTCTTTTCTCTTATAAATTCAAATTCTCGCAAAATAAATGGACCTGTTTTCAAGTTTCATTGGCCTACATTTCAGTTGGCTGGAAAACCATGATAGCCAGGAATGCCGAAATCAGGTTAAGCTTAAATATTATTCTTTAATGAAACAAATACAAATATATTATGCCTAATGGAACTGAGCAACGTTTTGTTTCGTTCAATAAACATATCCCCCAAATGAACCTACTTAAACATACCTCAGCATACCTCGACTACCGTCGCATTACAACAAATTCAAATGTATGTCAACAGAACGTGAAAATGCGTCCATTTGCTAGTGTCATATTTTCATTCTGCCAGGATTGTAGGTATATTAATTACACAAATTTGTGAAAGTGTCGATATAGACTGCAAAGTATTCCTGAAACTTTGACTACTCATTCCAATGTCAACCGACATCGGAACACGCTATACAAAGCCGTTATTTGGGCAATAAGACAAATAGCACTAAAACAAATATAACATGTGCTATGTTTTACACGATAGGACTACACCTTCCCCCACCCGTTGCTTCGTAGACCTGATTTAGTACGTCCAATATGTCTCGTCTACACCAGTCAGTTACAGAAAAACACTAACGGACCATATTAAAACTTCTAAAGACATTTTCTATTATACCTGAATCGTTTAGACGAATCACCAACGTCAAGTCTATGGCGTTTCGACATTGTCTGATTTGTTGCCGAATGGCCGCTTATTGTTACCTCATTATATAGAATACGGATTTTCAAAAGTTTAAGACGGAAGTAGTCCAGTGTAAAAGTGCCGAAATAGCTCGAAACCTGATCATGCTGCTACAATTTAATTTTTTGAGGTGGGTGGGGTGGAAGGCTGGGATTTTCTTTGCAAACAGAAATTGGCTTTTTTCATTTACCTCAAGATAGTTTATTTCGTTTCCTTTTTTCAACTAACTTAATGGATAGATAAGGTTTTTATTTGTTATAAATCAGAGGATGAAAACATCCGGAAAAATGTCCCGAACTTTTTCTTTCTTTTTGATGTTATGGTCGATACACAAAAACTATTTAAATTTTTCAAACTAATACGGAATTTAGTGGAGTTTAATAAGAAATTGTCCGAAAAATGTGAAAGTTGCAATAAGAATTCTTACTAGTTGTGAAGAAAATAGGACAATTAAAAGTGACAATTTTGTACATTTATACAATTAAAAACTATATAAATTATTCCGAAATTTAGCGAAGACTGAAAAATAAATATCCAAACACTTTAAAGATTGACTTTTTCAAATTGTAACAAGATTTAAATTTTAATGTTTTTCCATTACAAATTATGAATAATATGTGAAAAATATTTTACAAATTTCAAGCCGTTTTGAGTGGCCAATACCCCACACTGATTAACCAACGAAAACTGAACAACGGAGGCGTTAACATAATGGAAAATATCCCTCTTAGAAAACAGTTCAAGTATCGACAAAGAAAATATGAAACAGCATGATCATATGATTGTTTTTGTTTCGTAAAAGCGAATCTGTTGTTTATATATAATTTATATTGTGTGTTTGATTTTTGTACTCGATTTGTATCGTTCTAATCAAAATAAATGTTCTCATCATAAAAAATGTTTACTTCTATTTGAGTTCAAAGCTTACATTTTTTTTTAACGAACTTAGATGTTCTACAAGCGAATTTGTTTACGATTTGATGGAATTTTCCATTTAAAATGACCTAAATGCTGGCCATTTTATTGTCCTATATTAAGTGAAATTAGAATATATAGGATGAGGCAAACACAATTATGTATTCCTATTTTATGTTCAGTGTGTGGAATAATTTACAGCTGTGTTCAGACATAATTTTGAGAGCAATCATTTATTTTAGGATTAATTCAAAGACGTTCTGGATAATAATATTGTGGTCAATCAAGCCTATTGGCCCATCAACACATTCAAGATATTTGGTACATCATCATATTCAATACTGGAATTCGTGCCGAACATTTCAAACTTTTGGATTTGTGATTTAGGATTATTTGGAATTTAATTCAAAATACTATAAGTTCCTCTTAAATTTTCACATTGTTAACTTAGGAGAAATACATTCATTTAAACGTATTTACAAGTTTGTCAACGTTGTGTAATAAGATTAGACGTCAAATTTTCTCTTCCAAAGTATCAATGTAGATAACAACCATGACCCACAATGGGAAATTAGAAACAGTGCGGAGGCCATCTGGCAAACTCAAGAAAAGCTTAATGCATGTTCTCCCATTGGTGGCTCTTCACTCCACAAATTAAATGCATTTGTTAGTCCCCTCGTCCCAAGTAGATAAATCCTACCATGAATAAAAGTTTGGAAGTAAAAAATCGGTATTCCATCCAGATATTTAATTCACTCTTTGCACGTGGTCAATCGATTTTCAGTCAGAAAAAGCCAATAAAAAAGCGTATTCATTTTTTGATATGCAAATCTGAATGAGCTAGAGATATTCAGATTACCGATGCCTCAAACGAACAAAAACATAATGAAACAACTTTTAATAATGGGAATAAATAAAACAACAAATTATCAGTCATTCAAACGGTTTAAACACAATGCAATAATTCACAATGATTCAAGACTTGATAGAGCAACTTCTTTGCAAGGCATTTCAGCATCTAGACGAGAACATAATTATCGATCCAATATGGAACACGTCGTTCTCGGTTCTTCAGTATGATAATCCGTTTCATCGCCGTTAACTCGTTCGTCATCATATCGCCACATGGTTAAGGCAAGTCAACAAGTCTGACGTTTTTGTGCATTTTCATGAGCCTCGGCATCATCTGCGATATAATTCAAATTTGATTCAACAGCTAGTAGCTGCGTATGACCAAACCGCGTATGATCAAAATGTACAATCTGTGGACGACTGTTTCTCCCACAGTTCACCTTGAACGTGAATTCACTCACTTTGCCTCAAACCTTTAAAGGTCCGCTTTATACGAATGTTCTAGCAACCAATGTTTGGCCTTTCTTCATAAACGATGTAAATGGCTGTATCAGAACCTCAAACTGGGTAGGAGAAAAAGCGTTCAGAAGCAGAAACATTAAAAGAACCCATTCCAATAAGTAAATTCAAAACGTCGAGATAAACAAAGAAACAGCGGAATAACCCATACAAGTAAAGAAATCCAAAATAGAATGAGAGTGAAAAAGAATAACGAGAAAATGGACCTGAGTGGTATTTTGAAATTTCATTGCGATTTCTTTGCGAGAAAATACCAAAAGAAATAAGTATATCTCTGACCTGACTTGTTCGATTAGTATTGATAAGGCAATCAAACACAGTATTATGGACAAATTAGTTAATTACTGTTATTCGGTGAAATTTGCCCAAACATTTACTTTGAAGCAACAATGGGTATTTAATAGGTAGCATATATAAAAAGGGTCAGTTATTAGTTGTTATATTAGAGAAGTAAGGAAAAATCACTAGCCTGTGACTGCAGTTTACATCCATTTGTATGCTCCATTCAAAAGTTTTTCTGGGGTGGGGTGGGGGTGGAGTTTTTTCTTGAAGAAAAGCTTAATGCCTACAGACCTAGCCTCGGTTTCGTACATCATTTTTCATAGGGTTTAAAAGTATCTTTCACTAAACTGCCAAATGCCTAACTTACTTAGATAATATTATTTATTGCACTAATGCAAAAGAATGTGTGACTAAAAAGGAAATGCAATAAATAGAAACCGCGTAAGTGCTTTGTTCATTTTCGTGGGAAAGACTGATTTGATACAGTATAGGAAAGTACGTCTCGTCCTGACGGCTTCGACATATTCCTACGCCGTATCATATCAATCTCGTTCTTAACCTCCACTCGGAACAAAACATTTGTAGTTTCGTGTAAGTATCATCACGTGTTATGGTTATACAAATATGATTTTAATAATACATCTAGTTCCATAATCTTTATGTAGAATGAAATTCCTATGAAATCCCACTATCTATTTATAGCTCCAACTTGTGGGTTTTTCCTTTGGAAAATCCCACTATCTTTTTATAGCCTCAGCTTGAGTGACGTTCCTGTTTATGAATTCTAGTATACATGTATAGCTACAAAATGTGGAAATCCCCAAGTCGATATTTATAGTCTCAAAATTTCCAGCATCAGTGACGTCACTGTACTGAACACTAGGGGATAAATGGCAACAGTGTTGCAAGTGGCTGACCTGAATACGCGCTACTGTAGGTAGGTAGGTAGAGTGTATCTGATAGGGATAAAGTGAGTTTTATAGGGACAAACAGAGACCAATACACACACACACACACAACATACGCGCGCAGACACACTCACACTCACACACACACACACACACACACACACACACACACACACAGAGGGAAGAGGAAAAAACAAACCCCAAATATACTATCAACACAGAAGGGAGATAATGCAAACCCCAAATAAACTATCCACACAAACGTACGCGAACGCATACAAACCCCAAATATACTATCCACACAACGTCACTAACGCATACAAACCCCAAATATACTATCAACACAGAAGGAGATAATACAAACCCCAAATAAACTATCCACACAAACGTACGCGAACGCATACAAACGCAAAATATACTATCCACATAACGTCGCTAACGCATACAAACTCCAAATATGCTATCCACACTCGGGAGGAAGAAGAAAAAACAACCAAATATACGATCTACACAACGTACGCAAACACACACACACACACACGCACACACACACACACACACACACACACAAACACACACACAGAGGGAAGAGGAAAAAACAAACCCCAAATATACTATCCACACTCGGGAGGAAGAAAAAAAAACAACCAAATATACGATCTACACAACGTACGCGAACACACACACATACACACACACACACACACACACACACACAGAGGGAAGAGAAAAAAACAAACCCCAAATATGCTATCAACACAGAAGGGAGATAATACAAACCCCAAATAAACTATCCACACAAACGTACGCGAACGCATACAAACCCCAAATACACTATCAACACAGAAGGGAGATAATACAAACCCCAAATAAACTATCCACACAAACGTACGCGAACTCATACAAACCCCAAATATACTATCCACAAAACGTCGCTAACGCATACAAACCGCAAATATACTATCCACACTCGGGAGGAAGAAGAAGAAAAACAACCAAATATGCGATCTACACAACGTACGCGAACACACACACACACACACACACACACACACGCACACCACAGAGGGAAGAAGAAGAAAACCATTATACACTATCCACACGCAGTGAAGAAATAACCCTTTATATATATACTATCAACAGAGAGTGAAGAAAATAACCCATTATATTCCATCAACACAGAGTGAAGAAGAAAAAGTTTTTTGAAAGCACCTAAGCCCTCACCTGCAATGACCAACTCTGCCAAACACCTACACCCCACCTACCCCCACTCCCAACACTACAAAACCCATTTAACCCGTTATTTTATGGCATCAGTGTGTGATTTAGGAAACATCAAGACACAAAATGATGGATGAATAGACTGACTATTGTTTACCGACTTGCATGCCTAAAGAGCGTGCGTGAAGGAAAACATCCTTCCATTTCAATTCTAACTAAAACATGATCCAGAGGGATAGAGAGAGGTGAAAGAGCACAATTTCATAAAGTGTGAGTAAAAACAAAACACGCCATCCTTATTATACAATGTCAAGACCAAGAGACACTTACGTTTTCTTTCTGGTCTATTCTCTTTTAGAAGGTAGTATGAAATTTCACATCAGGGCCAACGCATCAGCTCACATTGTCAATTTTTCCATTTCCATGTTTTTACTGGCACAAGTTCTTCATCATCTTCAATTTCTTCTTCTTCTGAATCCCTCTTCTCTGTTTCGTCTTGTTTTTGTTTCTTCTCTTTTCTCGTAGGGCACTCTGAATTCCAGTGTCCTTTCTCCTGACAACGATATTAGGTATCTTGACTTTTGTCTCTCTTTCTTAGACGAAGCAGGTATTCTGGAGACAAATACCCATTTACCTTTGCAGATATAGCAAACTTCATTAGCACTTACACACTTTCGTTTGACTCTCATCAAATCAACGACCAAAAGAGCAAGTTTTGTTGCCACTTTCGCATGTGAATTATGCTTTCGTATGACTTTTAGCAAATATTTGACCAGCAGGTCGATCTGTGCTGACTCTTCCATCTTCTTGATCGTTTGAGAGCGGAATGAATACTCTGACGCTAAGACACTCTCCTTATGTACATGGACCTGCTGCGTATGTAACCTAGTCAAATGTAATTTTGCAATAAGATGAAACGATTTCATTGAGGAAGTAAAAAGCAATGATGTACCGTATCGCCTCACACAAAACCTGAAGTGTTAGTTCAAATCCGTGTCAGCGATTTCGAAGACGACATAACTGAGCTTTAATCAATGCTCTCCAATATGCCACAAAACCACGAGTCCTGATTCACGCCAAAAGAAATTTCGTTCGGTCCATAAAAAGTAGTATCATATCTGAGAAACGCAAAAAGGAACTTCCAGAAAACTGAGAAAGACGGCTTACACCTACAACGTAAATGTATGAGTTCAAGTAGTGCGTAAAACTTAGTCAAATTAAATTTTTATAGTCAAGACGAAACGATCTCTTTTCGAACAAGAAAGCAGACACCAAGCGACAATGGCGATCCGTGTCACACAACACTTTTCAAAATGTATATTATCAGAGGTTTGTTCTAGCGATCTGCACGGTTAAATTAAATGTTGATGTATTTTGCAATAAGACGGACACAATTTCCATGGGATCGCCCATGGTACGATTGTTCGTGCATTAGTTTAATTTTTAAAAATATTTTTTATATAAATCGCCTATAGGATAGACCCAGTAAAGCATGGCCATTCTCGTCACTGTCTGAATAGCTACTCAAGTCAATTCGAAGTGAACGCGGTAAGAAAATAAGTATAGCCAATGAAATGGCGTACAACGGGTGATGCATTGTTTTGTTCTAGGACTGTGTGGCATAATAATCCCTATGTTCTTGCGTTGTTACCATTACAGTGCAGACAGACTGAAATGTGAACTTACAAGCCCTAGCAGCGGGGGGGGGGGGGGGGGCGAATCGGACATTTTGTCCAATCGTTATTTTGCTTAATTATTACTTTCTGCACTCAGCGGATCCGGTGTGATCAGCGCTGGTAAAAAAAAAACGACGTCGGTCCATCCTACACGATGGTGACGTCATTTGGTTTAATTAATACGTTCTGCACTCAGCGATCCCCAGCGTCGTCAGCGTCCGGTAAGCACAGCGACGACCGCGTCGATGTCATTGCCCCCCTGCTGCTAAGTGGTTATTTACAACTAACCGAATATTTGGTCAAGTCCGATACGATATCGTGTCCGAGGATCATGTAAATTTATCGTTACAAATCCATGTGGGGTCGACTGAGCATGACTAAAAAAGTTTCGAAAACCATTAAAGTCCATGTCACCGCCACACCATGTCTGCCAAATATTTCGTAGCGTGTGTGTATCAACGCCGTTGAATACAGCAAGAATATTACAGTTGTCTCTGATTACTTTTGGAATCTGAGTGTATCGTTGAGTGACATATATCACGTCGGTGTTTTTATGCCTGCCTCTGGAAAATATCCTAGCTGGGTTTTTTTGATTGTCTAACATAACATCATCGTACACGACTAGATTGTTAACGTCGCCATCAATATCATCAATACCCGGTGCATCATTGATATCTGTAATAAACTCAATAACATTTTTTTCAGCGATCGCTGATGCATTCTCGTTAAAATCTTTCAACACCTCGTAGCATCGTTGATCATCCAAGCTAGGGGCGATTAAATACAACTTATCCCACTTCATCCATCTCATTATTAAATTGAGTAACAATTGCGTCTTGCCGGATCCAGATGGTCCGATGATAATCATCCGGATCGAGTTTGGTAACGCTGCAACATGCTTAACTGGTTCTCTCGTTTTAGTTGCCGAAAAATCAATTATATCCATATATCTATACATAAATTATGGATCTATATTGTGTGAAGTGTAGAGTGCGTACTGGCACAAATGATATGACAACGGTTACAACAAGAAATAACAGATCGGCGCTTACTGGTAAGTGTGTACAATGCGGTACAAAAAAATTTAGATTTATTTCTGCTAGACCCGGGGATGCTTTAAAAAAAAGCGAGGAGGTGATATTGCAGCCAAGTTATCAAAACTTCCCGGAACACCGTGGGCAAAGTATCCAGGAGAAAAGCACCTCCCAGGATATAGCTACTGTGGCCCCGGAACACGATTAGATATCAGACTCGATGATCAAAATCAGCCGCGACCCGGTGAGTATCCAATAAACGCTATCGACGAAGCATGTCGGATACATGATATAGCTTATCGTAGCGGTGATCTGCAACAGCGTCATATCGCGGATGTAAAATTAATTCACGCGTTAAATGCTATTCCTGATAAATCCGTCAAAGAAAAATTGGCCTCATGGTTGGTAAAATCGGCTATGAAAGGTAAATTAATGTTTGGAAGCGGAGCTTCTCGCGTTGGTAATTGAATACGCTAGCGTTTATAATAACAACATGGAATCCATCTATTATTCTCCGAGAGGATACTGGAAAGGAAAGGCCGCAATTGGTAAACTCGCAAGCGCTGCAAAGGTAACAAAGGCCGTTGCGGCTAATTGGTTATCCAAACAGGCTATATGGCAAATTTATCTACCACCGCCTAAACAAACAAACTTCTCGCACTTTGATGTCAGCGTACCTAATGAAGTTCATCAGGCTGATATATTATTTCTGCCGCATGACAACGGTTACAAATACGCGCTAACTGAAGTTGATGTTGCGAGTCGATACAAACAAGCGGAGCCCTTGAAAACAAAGTCAGCAACTGAGGTAGCCGATGCGTTTGAGCGGATTTACCGAAGGGGTCCTCTGCGCTGGCCAAATCTATTACAAGTTGATCCTGGTAGTGAATTTCGCGGCGCTGTTTTATCAACGCTGAAACATCATAGCGTTGCGATACGACGAGGTCATACTGCGCTACATCGTGATCAGGCAATTGTTGAACGATTCAATCGGACTCTTGCTGAACGGTTATTTGGGTATCAATACGCGAAGGAATTCATCCAAGAAAAACGATCTCGTGAATGGGTTAAAAGGTTACCAGGCGTAATTGGAGCGTTAAATAACGAGATTACCCGAGCAATCAACATGAAGCCCAGCGACGCGATTAAATACGAGTACATACCCGGAAGATCAAAAATAGATAGCGTTTCCAAGCCGATTCTCGGCGATGTCACTGTCAGATATCTGTATGAACCAGGAGAGCTTGAAGGCGGTAAAAAAAGAGCTACTGATCCTATTTGGAGTGTTACCACACATAACATATCAACGATAACACGATCAACTGGTAGACCACCGATCTATAGACTGGATTCAACTGCTCCTCAGCGCGGATTTACTCGCGAGCAACTACAAGTGATACCTGACGATACTCAATTGCCCCCGCGTGGTCTTAACTAGCGCCGTTGCGTCTATTACACTCAAGACAAGTTAACCTCACATTGTTTTTGACATGACCGAGACTGTTATCGATCCTATCCACGGTAAATTGGCGAGCGTCTTTATCCGAATAACGTCAGCGCATTACACAATTGCAACTCGCGCAGTGATTATTCTGTTGTTGTAGTAACGCAATTATTAATTCGGCATCAATATCAAAACGCCGCTGGTTTTTTTTATCCTGTTGGCGGTAACCCGAGAGTTTTCTATCAATGACGCTTGCATCGATGATGTCGCCGGCTTCGTCTGTGGCTTCGTCAATAACAATTCTTCGAAGCTGATTTATCCTCCGTACTCGGGACACTGCGAGATAGACTAGATTCGACCATTCGATGCGATTATCAACCATCCAAACAATTGTATCCGTGATAGTCAATCCTTGCGAGGAATGTATTGTCGTTGCGTATCCTAGCGTCCACGGGGATTTATCAGCACGTAGCGCGTCCTCGACGACGCTGATATCAACGAGCACGATATCATTCAGCACGAGAATTTGTTTTTCTGTCAGGCCCGGGATTTCAACTTCAATGTTCTGCCGCCGTGTGTCAGCGGGTCTATAACACAACGGCACTGGACGCGTTGGAAACTTTTCCTTATGCAACGCAAACAACTTCCGCTGAAGTGTGTCTCTGACTATCTTTCTACTCGCTACAATCAAATCGTTTGGTCTCCATGTTTCCCAGAATTCATTTAACGGCGTTTCCGGAATCACCTCGCGGATTATTTCACATTGAACTCTATCCGGCTGTAATCTGATTAATTTTTTAACCTCGCGCAGTTGTTCATCAAGTGCTCGGTAATCAGTATCGGTTTCTTCATAATAGTCCACAAAACCCTTTAACCAATCATGTGGACCCTCGCCGACAAATGGTGGTGGTTGGCCATGGTCGCCACACATGATTACCGCTGTATTCGCGCGCAGCAACCACTCAAGAAACATTTGTAAAGTATCTAACGAAACAGTACATATCTCATCCCAGATGATAACCTCAGGAATAAATTTTTCACCCATTCGATCAGGAGTCCACTCACCGCCGCTGTATCGAAAAAAGCTGTGATAAGTAACGGCGTCAACATTTCGTTGTTTTATCTCTCGCGCTAGTCTATGGGTCGGTGTAAGCACGATTATACTTGCCCGCGTTCGAAATAATTCAATTGCCCGAGTCATCTTTCCTGACCCGCCACAGCCGCTTAAATAAACTGTTTTATATCTACAAATTGGATCAGAACACGGTGGTGCATTAGACCATTCTGATAAATTATCACCGCGTAAGTAATTATTTTCAACGGTGACATCTGCTGACGGGGAATAATCGCGTCGTATTTCATTTTTAATTCTCCATATACCCCAACTCTCGTCCGGACTAGTAAACTTGGCTATGTTTTCCTTGTACTTTACGTCTATATAAAATGAATCAACGGCTACTCTAACCGCGGTGTCGGGAAATCTATTTATCATCGAGAATAAATTGATAGCGGCGTAACCCAACATAGACGCCCTCAAATGTGGATACGCGGGGCTGTCTCCATCAAAGTAGGTAACAACTGTACCCAACTTTGTTCCATTGGACAAGAAAGCTGTTTTGCAGTTCACGTATCTATTTTTTGCCACTGCGTCCTTGATTACGAAATCATATTCTGCGTCATCTATAATCAGCCGTGAGCAATATCGTTTGTAGTCGTGGTTTTTTCCACCTTGTGTGAACTTACCGATTATTCTTCTACCGAGATCTTTTGCCTCGCGGTTTCGTTGGTTAAATATCCTCCTGGACCATTCGATGATATATTCCTCGTCGGCATCAATGTGTTTTCTGGATTCATCAATTATGCTATCTAGACGCTCTGGTTCTGGTAACCCGACTTCAGTCTGCGCCCGGTATGATATAATCGCGTCACTAACAATCAACGAAACTAGCATGCTACAATCAATCATAAACCGTAGCAGCGCTATTGGAAGCCATCTCTTTTCAGCCATGTGTCTACCGATCCAAATATAACAACAGCGATGAAGTCCTGCCGCGAATTCAAATGATACTATGCGAGCGAATCCGGTTAAATCAAAATCAGGCAGTGGTCCATTAATAGCAACACGAGTCATTTCATGTCTGGGGTGTCCAAATCGTTTGAAATACTCAGCGGCGGATCCATACCCGAGAAAACTCGCTGGATAACAGGCAACCATATCAACGGAAATCATAGCGTCGCGGTTGTATTCAGTGTTCCATAGTCCACCGTGATAATATTCCAAACAACTGGATTGTACATCCGGTAGAAATTCCTTGCGCGTTGGTCTCCACGCATTTTTCCTTGCTGCAACATGAGCCGCAACCGATGGAATCGTAAAACAATTTGTTAGCAGTTGTTCATCATGCTCTTCAAATTCCATGGCGGTTTTTTTCATCTTGTTGTGAAACGCTTCAGTGCGATATAATTCACCGTTTGGTCTTACAAACTGATCAAAGGTATCCATGTCGTTTTCAGCGCTGCGAAGTAACCACACTGATACAGGGTCGTTTTTACACAAGCAGGCAATAGCATCAAATAGTTTCCTCTCCGCGAGAAAACCATCCTGTATAAATTCCCCCGGGATATACTTTACTGTTCTATCCCGTGGAAATATTGTGACCGCGGGCGTCCACGCGTGTTCGTTATGATCAATAATTTTGATTGGGGCTCCCTTTGATTTATACTTTGATTCATATAATACTTCACCGGTTATCGTTGTAACGGTTATTGGAAATCTCAGCGACGTTTCTAATTTCGCTATGTCGCTGATGGTTGCTCCTCGCTCGCGCACTGTCTTCTCCCATTGGTTTATTTTACTACGTCGTAAATCAGTCAATTTGTTTCCTCGACACGCATTTGTAAAATGCTCTATTATTCGTTCTGCTACACAATTTATCCCCGTTGACTGTTTCATCGGCGCTAGTTTTCCGATATCAGGTTTCTTATTTAACGGGTATATTCCATAGACAACTGCTGTTTCAGGATACGCTCGTTCATAGTATGGTCTGTCAACTCCGGTTAACAGCCCTGGCTTGGAGTCGCGGCTAACAATGACTGTTTTCTTATCGCTGAGAACTGGTTCAAATTTATCACGTATGATCCAATTACCTGATTCCACCCGGACAATGAATTTTACTCTGAAGAAATACCTTTTACCGTCAAGTTGTGATATTATCATTGCTGCGCGGTTGTCGTTCATGGTAGCATCAACAACACCATCAATTCGAAATGTTGACCAACTATGAGATGCACCATCACGCTTGAATTCATTAATACAATCGCGTATTTTATTCAACAGGGTTCTATCGTTTATTAACGCTTTTGGTGCGTCCTTGAGGACTCTATCGAGATTGAACTTAATATTTTTCCAGGGCTTAATTGCTGCTAATCTCTCAAACTCTTCCATATAATTAAAACAAGTATTTAAATGAAAGAATATAGTATAATGAATAAATGCAAATGGTTGATGATTGGGTCGATAACCCCGTGCAATAAATCATGTAGAGGTGAATTCTGCGGGTATCATTTACAAAGCGTTCGTAATGGTTCTCTTGGCTCCCTCCCGTGCTTGGTTTGCCACGTTGGTGTAAGAGGAAAATCGCAGTTGTGTATCAATTGTGGCGGAAAGCGATACAGGGAACTAAAACGTTATTACGACAAGCGAATAAAAAACGCCGTCATTGACCCCACCGCTGACTCAGTCATCAAAACTCCTCAGGACTACATTGCAAGGTTTATAATTAAACCAAATAATGAATTAGACAAGTAGTATTATTATACAAATGAACCAAGAATTTCAGCCGCATCCCGTGCTCGTTAATTACGAGGCATCTCGCGATGGCGTTGTTAGAAATTGTAGACTGAAGAAACCAGTTGGATGGAAAAATAATCAGGGGTATTTGATGTTTGGTGCCGGAAAGAAGAAATATCTTGTTCACAGGGTGGTATATGAAGCGTTTAACGGATTAATCGAGGACGGTCTCCTTATTGATCATATTGATGGATGTCCTCAAAATAATTCTCTTATAAACCTGCAAGCTATCTCTCGGAGTGAAAACAGTAAAAAAGGCGGAACTGGTAAACACGCAAAAAAAGCAAAAAGGGTAAAGTCATTTGATACAACAACTCACGAGGAAAAAATATTTCAGTCGATGAATGAGGCAGGAAAATATTTCGATATTTGTAGAGCCTCAATACAATTTGTTGCAGAACGAGTATATCAAACAGCGATCTCAAAAAAGACGGGTCACAGAATTCGATTTTCGTATATAGATACGAAGTCACCGTGACAAGGTCACGTCTGTTCCGGAAGAAAATAAATTATCCTACGGTTAACACACCTCGGGATTGATACGCGGGGTTTCATTTTTTTTTTTTGATATTAGAAATAAGATGTTTTATAAGAATATGAATATCGAAGACATCAATAATATATTAACCGAGATTTTAAAATTAAAAAATCAAGGAATTGAATTATCTGATAAGCTTGATAACCAAAAAATATTGTCCGATTATGAAATTATTAACGAGCAATCAAAGAAAGGTCGATATACCTTGCCACGCGAGTATTCTTTTATAAAGCGATTACAATATACGATCAATGAAAACTTGTATGGCAATGACGTAAATGCATTTATTGGACTATTTACTGCCGTTGTGACAGTACGAAAAAACTCGGACAGGCTTTTGAACGACGTCGAGAAATCTCTAATAAAATTAAAAACATTAGAAGGATTATAGACGAAAACTCCGTGGAGCCCCTAGGACATATCCCCGACACACTCGGCGGGAAATTAGAAATTACGGAGCAATTGCAATAATGGTAGGCGAATCACTTACTACTCGGCTAGCCAGAGAGCGGCTAGTAGCGCTTAAAAAGTTCATACCGTTACGAGACAGGGTTCGAAAACAACTTCAAACGCGGCAACAACTACAAACTGATTTTGCTGTTGGAAGCGAACAGCTCTTTGCTCCGGTAACTAAAGATGTTACGGCGGCAACTGTGCCCGTCCTCGGTGCGCTTGAAAAGATAGCGGCTCAGACCGAGCAAACAAAAAAGTCTCTGGAAACACTCCCTGCGAAAATAGCGGCTGCTACAACACGGAGGCCGCCACCACTCGCTATAACGGACCCACAAGAACCTTATGTTACAATGGCCGACGAGAAAGAACCAGGCGCCACCGCAAGAGAACCAGAAGAAGAAATACCGGAAGAACTACTGGAAGAAATACCGGAAGAAATAGAGAAAAAGGAGAATATACCCCGTAATGTACTCAAGAAGAGCACAATAGATAAAATTAGAGGCTTCAGCAGCAGGGAAGAATTAGTTGATTTTACTGTTACAAATTTTGCTAAGGGCACACGAGATGAGCATATCAATAGCGGCTACGAGAAAAATATAAGGTCGTTAAAGGACTGGACAAGAATAGTGTATTTAGCAAGTAAACACAAAGATGCGGTACCACGTGGTGATCCCGATTACGACACATTACACAAGGAAGTTAAGAGTAGAACACCAAAAAAAGGAAAAGGATACTCTGTTGGTAAAGAATCCTACGGCGTTACCTGTCCTGGTAGTGTTCTCAGTGATATATCACGGCTGGAAATACTAATCGGAGGAAAACGAGCCGGAAATAACTCTCCGGAAATAATCAATGAGGCCGCTGATATTTGCAGGCGGTTATTTGCCGGTGGTATCATGGACATTAATGCATATCGAACGATCATAGACGAACTCGTGGACCACGGTCATTACAGCGATTGACCAACCACTGGTGATCAATCACTGGTGATCAATCACTAATTGGAAAACACTGGTGTTTTTATAATAAAGATGATCATACACTACAACCATGATAAACCAGTACTCGTCTACGTGGTAAACTCGCGATTGCCTGTTTACCGCGCGTACTATGGAGATGGTCTCGGTAGCACCATTGCGGGGTTATTTACAAGAATGGCTCCAAAAGTAGCGCCGTTAGCCAAACAATTAGGAATGAAGGCTATTGATGTTATTCGTGATAAGGGAATCAGCGCTATTGGAGATGTTGCCGGAAAGGCGCTTTCAGCCGCGCGGAACAAATTAATGTCGTTGGTAAAATCCAAAGGATTTTCACGAAAAAGAAAACAGATGCCATCAACGACAGTGATGCCTGCGAATGTCAGTAAAGTAATAAATAACGCCGTGGAAGAAAAATTAGAGTCGTTGGCGGCGACGACTCCGTCGTTGGCGACTTCGCCATCCGCCGATGCGTCAACCAACGCGATCATTAACGCAATAGCGGGGAGTGGTCTACGACGAAAACGACGTTGATGGATTTCAATTGAAAACACCGACATGAATAATAATAGAAATGTTTGCTCAAACCGCTGACCCCGCGTTTGATATGGATGCCCCAGTGCGCAGGGATGATTCTGTCCGTGATTATCAATATTATTCTTATTATGCAGCGCAACCTGACCTACGATCGCGAATTGAACTTCAAGTCCAAGATACCAGTAAATATTTTTTGCCGTGTGAAGCGTTTATCGAAATCGAGGGAGAACTCGTGACAAATGCTGCCGATAATACACCGTACGCAGATGACGATCGTATTCGAGTTGGCTTCGTTAACAACGGTATCATGGCGTTATTTGAGAGCGCCAGATATCTTATTGATGGGCGAGAAATTGAATCAATAGAACGCGAGGTTGATGTTGCAACGACGATAATTGGGTTAGCGAGGTATTCAGATGATTATACAAGATCGGCGGGCCCATCTATGATGTTCGCAAAGGACACCACTAATAACGCTGATCATCTTCAGTACGTTAACGTGCTAGTGGAAAGAGATACCGCAGTTGACCCACAGGCTGAAGCAAATAACCCAAACCGCAGAGTAAGACCAGGCGCTAATTTCAATATTATAAAGAGTATCAACAATGATTACAATCTAGGATTCGCAACACGAGTAGGGATGTTGCAAAGACCACGCCGGCAGTTTTCATGCGCGATTCCACTCCATCACATATTTGGATTTTGCAGAAATGTTAGAAAAGTTATCTATGGGGCCAAGCATACAATCGCGCTGACGCGAAGGGGCGATGATAACAATGCAATATGGCATGCTGCTGGCGTCGCTGCCGGTAAAGTCGTTTTAACTAAAATGGCATTGTGGATGCCGGTGTTGACTCCATCAGTTACCACGGAAGCACGATTGTTAGCATTTATGGAACAGGGAGGAAAATCGTTGTTGAGTTGGCTAGCGGTAACAACTGATGCTAAAGAGGATAACGTCGCCGATACGTTTACATGGCACCTGGCATCAAAACAGGGTGTTTCAGCCCCGCGTCATATATTCATAGCGCTACAGAATAGGGAACGATTGGGTAATCAAGAACGCAGCCATATGATATTTGATCGATTAGGAGTCAGGGAGGTTTCGCTGAGAATAAACGGACAACAGGAACCATCCGAGGATATACAGCTTAATTACGGTGACAACCATGTCGCACGTGTGTATCATCGATTGCTGTCATATATGGGTCGTGATCAAAACGTCGACACTGGTCTGCAAATATCACAACTTGATTTTAAAAACCTGTATCCGATTTATTATTTTTCGTTGGAACATCTTGATTTAACGAGACAATCCGTCGTTGATATACACTTCAGAGCTCGTATAGCCCCGGGTGGTGTTGATTATAGAGCGGTTGCTGTCATTCTCAGCGATAAATCAATGCTGTTGGAAGGCGTTGGTGGACGAATGAGAATCGTTGATGCACCAGTGGAAAACATGTAATTGAAAACATAAACGCGTTTACAATAAAATGTCGTATAGTGTCGTCAGTGTAGAGTTGACCGATGGTCAAGTCAAGAAATTACGATCAAAGTCGGCTAAACAATGTGGAACCACAATAACGCTGAAGCCGTCACAGATGGCAGGTGGTAATCATAAGATATCGTTGACGGCGCGTCAAATAAAACATTTCAATAATGCGATGAAGAATAAAAAGGGTGTTCAAATAGATTTTTCGGCCGCAGCGATTAAAAACATGGAAAAGACCGGTGGGATATTTCCGCTGTTAGCTGCGATTCCAGCGTTGATTGCCGCGGCGGCCCCAGCAGTGGCGAAGGCGGCGGCGTTAGGAGCCGTTGGTACCGCGGCGGGAATGGCATTGAAGAAGGCAACCGGGAAAGGCTATAAAAAAAAACGACCCGTAGCCGGAAAGGGTCTAAGACTACCGGGAACCCCGTATTCATGGTACTCGGGGAAGGGTCTAAGACTACCGGGAACCGTTTAATGACTCAGGAGTCAATGACTCCCATGTCTAATTTTGATTTAATAGATGCCGCAAACGCGTTAGCGATAAAAAAATTCAGAGGTGTTTTCATGAGGGATCAATTACCGACAAAACCAAGGAATATTGAGACCGGTATAATTAACCTCGATGGGTCCTCTGGAGCGGGAACTCATTGGGTTGCATACGCAATTGATCCGCGTGCGATCGTCTATTTTGATTCATACGGGTTAGCCCCGCCAAACGAGTTTATGCGATATATCCGGGCGTGTTCAGCCCGGGCGTGTTCAGCCCGGGTTTTTTATTCCACGCTGCCAACACAACAATTAAGTGACCCACCGATATGCGGCCGTGAGGTATTGAACGTACTCGCGGCGATTTCATCATCGCGGAAACCACCTCATGTGGTTGTAAACGAAAACACTAGTGGGGTCGTAGAGGCCCGGCGGGTTAATTAGAAACGCTGCTTTTTTTACAATAATAATGATTGATATCTGGGGACGACCGGTTTCGGCGCTGAAAAAGCCCACGGAAACGCTCGCCACCGATGACATAAAAAAACTAATTGAGGATGAAATCGCTGATACATTAAATTTAACCAGTGTTGACCCGGGCGAAATAGTTGTATTTCAAGACCGCCAGGGTAAACTGAAATCCAGTAATGTGTCGCTGAATGACGTTTTAACACGAAATAATGATGCCTCCGAGGACACTATCGCGCTGTATACCGGCGATGGACGACTTAAATCAGGTGAATCCATCTTGACGACAAATGGAAAAATAAGTACACTTGACAACAATTATATATCCGTGTCGGATTCGTTAAAAAATACTATTTCGGAGTTTACAACGCTGTCGGGCCAAATTTACACGTTACGAAAAAATTTTAACAGGGTTGATAACGCCATTAATAAATTCTTTGGTAAAAAAAATACCAAACCGGAAGAAATTACAATAACTATAAATGATATCACTGCGTATGAACAGAAAATAGGAACAATCAAAACTGATGTTGCAACGATCATAAATAATATAGACGCGCATAAACTGATAATAGAAAAAATCAGCTCTAATGTTGCAACGAACATAAATAATATAGACGCGTATAGAGAGGAAATAAGAACAATCAAAATTAATATATGCGCGAATCTGCAGGAAATAGAAACAATCAAACTTGATATTGATCGCTGCATAAATAGTATAGAAGTGTATACACTGAAAATAACAAAAATAAAAATCCCTCATGAAAACACCATCAACACAGTATACACGATTCAACACGGATCATTCGCTTGGACTCCTACAAATAGTATAATATATATCACCGCAACTGTTAAGGGTATTTATCGATTGACACTGGTTTCAATGATGCAGTTTAATATAACATCGTCAAGTTCATCCGGGTTTAATAATACAATATCAACAATTATAGACAAGGACGCAACTGAACATTTTACAATTAGAGCCGTTGATAGAAATTTAACCCTGTCAAACATTACATACCATGTGGAATTTGTAGCGGATCTAAGTAATTAAAAACACTAGCTCTTTTAAAATAAAAATGACCACCAAGGTAATTGAATCAGAGGTATCACCGACGTCACATCAATATCGATTCAATACCGTAAAAGAATTCTCCGCGAATTTGAAAACGCTTTCCGAACAATACCGTGTAAAAATAAAAAAATACCGTCGAAAAATAACCGTCATCGACGCGGTCGTGTACTCGGTGTCAGGTATAGTAGCCGGTACCGGTGTTATTTTATCCACGGTGACCATGATAGCCCCGATCGCTGTTCCAATCGCTATCTCCGCGGCGACAACAATTGCTGGAGTCGCCAACGCAATCACTAGAAAGATATCATCGTGTGCTCAGAAAAAACTCAACGAGTATACAGTAAAACATCAAATAGTATCCGACGCGTATTCGAAATTATCCGGGTTGATCTCGTTGGCGATAGATAATTCGTTTATATCCGATGCTGAATTCTCCACGATGGTCCAGTTGTATGACTCCGCGATGTCAAAAATCGAGAATTTTTCAACTGGAAGCTGGAAACCACGTGGCTGAAACAACTTCAATGGGCTTAAAACAAGCAGGCTGTTAATATTAAACACTAGAAACGACAAATAATAATAATGTCGCTGAACCCCGAAGGGTTTCAATTGCTTCAACGGATCGCGGAGAACACCACTCCGGTACAAACAAGTATGATATCGATAACGTCAACGAAGCCAGAATTCAATGTAAACTTCCCTTCTCCGATTCCAGTAAAGGAAATAGCGCTGGCAAAATTGCGAGTATATCACAGTTGGCCTAATATCCGAGCGGAAGCATTTAACGGACAACAACCTAATAACTCGCTGGTTTTTGCATGGACAAATAAACCCGATGGGACCCCAGACTGGAATGAGGTTACAATACCAACTGGGTCATACCAAGTAGAACAAATCAATAAAGAATTTCAACGCAGGATAAAATCGATCACAGGAAAAGAATCAAAAATCGCTATTACGGTTCATGAACCGACGTTATCGTCGACGATTGAAATAAGCACACCGGGGTATATGGTTGATATTTATAACAGTTCAATAAGAACCATACTAGGTTGGCCCAAGAATCCACCTAATGAAATCCCCGCGTATTTGCACACGAATGCGCAATCGTATCATGAGATTAATCCCAGTTATCTGGATGATTTGTCTATTATAAAAAGCACGTTATTACCCAGCGAGTTTTTATTTCAAAACAGGAATATCATACAGTGGTTTTTTCAGTATAATGAAACTCCTGAATCGTCCGCAGTGGTCACAGTTCGTTTAGATGATATCGCTAGTGTGTTTGCCGAGATTAATCATAATTACCAATTGCAACTAGAACAACTACGGAAAACAAAAGCACGAAAACACGTTGAGATGTTAAATCAACTTATATCAGACATGGAATATATCAATGAACGATTAGTTAAAATAATATCCGATAACAGCGATGGTAATAAACAAAAATTCCTAACCGAGTATAATATCACAGAAGCCGATTTACCCGATTTCAAGTTTCCAGGATACAACGCGCCAGAACTAAGAAAGTCTCTTAATGATTTTCTCGGTCCATCAACTATCCTCAAACACGATAACGGAGATGGTGGTAGGCATATTGCTCCATACAACGTAAATATCGCATCGGTGATAGCAATCAATCTAGTGTGTGATGTTATCGAAGGGAGTTACCAGGTAGATACCAAGCAATCAAATCAAGCTCAACAGGGGTATATCCTTTATTCATTTTCGCCAACAGCCCCTCCAGGATTCTTAATCGTTGAGAGCCCGATTAATCCGGTCTATATGCGATGCCATAATCGGTTTTTAACGAGAATTAATTTTAGACTTACCGATCAGTCAAATAACCTAATTGATCTACAAGAGGAGGAGTTAGTGGTTACTCTGTTTGTAAAATCATTGTAAGCAGCAGGGGGGCAATGACATCGACGCGGTCGTCGCTGTGCTTACCGGACGCTGACGACGCTGGGGATCGCTGAGTGCAGAACGTATTAATTAAACCAAATGACGTCACCATCGTGTAGGATGGACCGACGTCGTTTTTTTTTACCAGCGCTGATTACACCGGATCCGCTGAGTGCAGAAAGTAATAATTAAGCAAAATAACGATTGGACAAAATGTCCGATTCGCCCCCCCCCCCTGCTGCTGCCCTCTTTGTCTGTGTTGTTCTTTGAATTCAAAAATGTTGTGTTGTGTTGTGTCGCCAATCTGTCCATCCATTGTCGACTCATCTTCCTACGAAGATGTGCTCAAGATAAGCCAAGTTGAACGAAGCCTATGTGAATTTGCATAGGGTCATGACAAGTCTGATACCGAGACCTGAAGAGATAGACAATATCATAATGTTGAAAGTCACTGAAGACCTGAAAGAAGAGCTCTTCAAGGAGGAATTCAAGAAGGAGAAAGAAGAATGGACGAAGAAGTACAGACTTCATAAACAGCAGAGAGAGCAGCAACAGCAGCAGCAGCATGAACCTGGCAGCGGCTTTGTTAACAGTTTTATCGACACCAAAGAGTTCTTCTTCTCTTTCCGAAGAAGCAGACCTTATCCTGTGAGAAAGCCTGTCGTCAGAGGAGGCCGTCATCTTATAACCTAAGCGATCGCCATAGCTTCAACTTCCCAAAAAAAATTTCAGGGCTACCCCATACTCTCGAAAAGAAATCACATTCCATTGCCTATGATACGTTAGTCAGTTAGAAGAAAAAATACAGAAGTGAGTCTATCAGCACATGATTTCTTTATCTTGGTTAGAAAGTGTGACTCTAAGTTGTTCGTTTCCGTCGCTTATCATAATTTTACAAATAGTAATGTTCTTTAAAAAAAGTGAGTGAGTGTTTCTTTTAGGTCTGTGCGTTTTTGCTTTTCTTGTTGGTGATAATATGGATAATGTAAGTTCGGGTACAACGAAATTAAAAGAATTAGGTCCAGAACTCGGTGTGGAGGGAAGAAATATACGCAACAGCAGCGGGAGCAAGAAATGCAGACCTAGCCAGTTAGCATTGAGGCATTCTGCGTTTGACAATGCCTTTGATGTCGTACACGTCGTCTTTTTTGGTGATACGACTTGATTTGAAATAAGTACGGGCTAGCGTTTTGGTGAGTACTTAACATCCATGGCTGTCTTGCTGAGCACCTTTTTCCTCCTTTACCACGCTCGGACAGAAAAATGAGTGTGTGGTGAGACAATTCCCACTCATGTGTAAAGCCTTTCAGTCAGGTTGTTAAGGACTAGTTAGTCCTACACTTGAGTAGCTAAATTTAAAAATAGTCTGTGAGTACATAAAAGCCTGGGGGATGAGGCTCTCTTTCCTTCCCCAGGAGTAATTAAAAATCACGCGGTGCGTTATTAAACCAGTGATACATGCTCCATTAGAGCGAAAATCACTTTAATTCAAGTAAGCAAGCAAGCAAGTTCGGGTGCCGTCTCTAGCACTCTTGAGGACACCAACTGTCTGGGTTATTTTCTTTCTTGCAAGCCCCTATGTTCCACTTCTGTTTGTGATAATAACTTGTGATACTTCACATTTCCTAAAGTGGAAATCTTTACAAGCCGTACAAAATACAAAACTTATATGACTTTGGCTTTTGACACTTGCACAGACTCTTCACTTTATAAGTGTCACGAGAAAATTGTATATCCAAGTTTTACCATTTTCAAAAACACGCACACACTTGCAGCTTGACCAGAAATATGTACATCTTGTTTAGTGGATAAGTCACAGACAAGTCCAAGCATATATAGGTGGTTATGAACGTTAGGAATATCCCCTCATTTTTTCAGAAATATCAAAGCTTGTATGTGCATTTTCCCTTTTCCACTCTATATTAGTGCTTAGATTTGTTCCAAAAAAAAAAGAAAAAAGAAACGAAATAATTTTGAAGAAAAAAAACCAACTGAATTTTGAATTCAGGTTTCTCTCTGTTTGTAATTTTTTTCAAGTTGATGGTGCATGGCAGAGTACATTCGCCTACCTTTCCAAAGTGAGAGGCATTTCTTCACATGTCATTGCCTTTGTTAAATTCGGTTTCATTGGTTAGTTATCGTTAATCTTTAATTTTTTTCATGCATTTCTTTTTGATAGAAGATTTAAGGCTTTCTATTGTTGTAACGGTATTTATGTTGTTTAGTCTGTTGATGAAATTATCTATAGCAAAGTGCTTAAGATTTTTCAGCTTTTTTTATTATTTCAAGCCCTACAAAAGGAGACCAAGTTTGTCTTCAAAGACGATTGAAACTCTAAATTACACGGGCGTGAAGGAAAAAACATCGTTGTGTTTAATCTAATCATGCTTGCCGTATCTCTTTGTGTTTTAGAGGTCATATTTCTTCTTAAGTAAATACACGCATCAATAGACAGACAGATTGGGTCATCATCCTCGAGTTTCACTGTACTTTCGGTTCTTTACTTCATACAAACCCCAAATTTATTAGTTTGAAAAAGAAAAGATAACATGGCCCTCAATACTGTAACACGTCTGTTCTGACTCTACCGATGTGAGTGTGAGTGTTTATGTCGAAATGTTTAAGTGAGATATAAAAAAATGGCCAGCTTGAAAACGCGAACCAATACTGTGACGCTCAGTATTTTGATGTGGTAAGAGGAAATGGTACAACACACACACACAAAGAGGGCTTGTAAGTTCATATTTCAGTGTCTGCACTGTAATGGTAACAACGCAAGAACATAGGGATTATTATGCCACACAGTCCTAGAACAAAACAATGCATCACCCGTTGTAAGCCATTTCATTGGCTATACTTATTTTCTTACCGCGTTCGCTTCGAATTGACTTGAGTAGCTATTCAGACAGTGACGAGAATGGCCATGCTTTACTGGGTCTATCCTATAGGCGATTTATATAAAAAAATATTTTTAAAAATTAAACTAATGCACGAACAATCGTACCATGGGCGATCCCATGGAAATTGTGTCCGTCTTATTGCAAAATACATCAACATTTAATTTAACCGTGCAGATCGCTAGAACAAACCTCTGATCATACACATTTTGAAAAGTGTTGTGTGACACGGATCACCATTGTCGTTTGGTGTCTGCTTTCTTGTTCGAAAAGAGATCGTTTCGTCTTGACTATAAAAATTTAATTTGACTAAGTTTTACGCACTACTTGAACTCATACATTTACGTTGTAGGTGTAAGCCGTCGTTCTCAGTTTTCCGGAAGTTCGTTTTTGCGTTTCTCAGATGTGATACTATTTTTTATGGACCGAACGAAATTTCTTTTGTCGTGAATCAGGACTCGTGGTTTTGTGTCATAATTGGTTGTTGTTGTTGTTGTTGTTTTAGGGTTTAACGCCATTTTTCAGCACAAGATAGGCCATATATGGCGGCCAGTATAAATGGTGGAGGAAGAACCCTGGAAAACCCAGGAAAGAACCACCGACCCACGAGAAGCTACTGGCAGGCTTTCCCACGTACCCACGTTAGCCGAGCCTTGGACTCGAACATACGCAGACAGAGGTGAGATGGCAGTGATCCGGAACGGTGAGCGCTTTAGACCACTCGGCCACTCGGGGCCCCCCTGTCATAATTGGAGAGCATTGAATAAAGCCCAGTTATGTCGTCTTCGAAATCGCTGACACGGATTTGAACTAACACTTCAGGTTTTGTGTGAGGCGATACGGTACATCATTGCCTTTTACTTCATCAATGAAATCGTTTCATCTTATTGCAAAATTACATTTGACTAGGTTACATACGCGGCAGGTCTCTGTATATAAGGAGAGTGTCTTAGCGTCAGAGTATTCATTCCGCTCTCAAACGATCAAGAAGATGGAAGAGTCAGCACAGATCGACCTGCTGGTCAAATATTTGCTAAAAGTCATACGAAAGCATAATTCACATGCGAAAGTGGCAACAAAACTTACTCTTTTGGTCGTTGATTTGATGAGAGTCAAACGAAAGTGTGTAAGTGCTAATGAAGTTTGCTATATCTGCAAAGGTAAATGGGTATTTGTCTCCAGAATACCTGCTTCGTCTAAGAAAGAGAGACAAAAGTCAAGATACCTAATATCGTTGTCAGGAGAAAGGACACTGGAATTCAGAGTGCCCTACGAGAAAAGAGAAGAAACAAAAACAAGACGAAACAGAGAAGAGGGATTCAGAAGAAGAAGAAATTGAAGATGATGAAGAACTTGTGCCAGTAAAGACATGGAAATGGAAAAATTGACAATGTGAGCCGATGCGTTGGCCCTGATGTGAAATTTCATACTACCTTCTAAAAGAGAATAGACCAGAAAGAAAACGTAAGTGTCTCTTGGTCTTGACATTGTATAATAAGGATGGCGTGTTTTGTTTTTTACTCACACTTTATGAAATTGTGCTCTTTCACCTCTCTCTATCCCTCTGGATCATGTTTTAGTTAGAATTGAAATGGAAGGATGTTTTCCTTCACGCACGCTCTTTAGGCATGCAAGTCGGTAAACAATAGTCAGTCTATTCATCCATCATTTTGTGTCTTGATGTTTCCTAAATCACACACTGATGCCATAAAATAACGGGTTAAATGGGTTTTGTAGTGTTGGGAGTGGGGAGTGGGGAGGGGTGGGGTGTAGGTGTTTGGCAGAGTTGGTCATTGCAGGTGAGGGCTTAGGTGCTTTCAAAAAACTTTTTCTTCTTCACTCTGTGTTGTTAGTATATTTGGGGTTTGTATGCGTTCGCGTACGTTTTTGTGGATAGTTTATTTGGGTTTTGCATTATCTCCCTTCTGTGTTGATAGTATATTTGGGGTTTGTTTTTTCCTCTTCCCTCTGTGTGTGTGTGTGTGTGTGTGTGTGTGTGTGTGTGTGCGTGTGTGTGTGTGTGAGTGTGTCTGCGCGCGTATGTTGTGTGTGTGTGTATTGGTCTCTGTTTGTCCCTATAAAACTCACTTTATCCCTATCAGATACACTCTACCTACCTACCTACAGTAGCGCGTATTCAGGTCAGCCACTTGCAACACTGTTGCCATTTATCCCCTAGTGTTCAGTACAGTGACGTCACTGATGCTGGAAATTTTGAGACTATAAATATCGACTTGGGGATTTCCACATTTTGTAGCTATACATATATACTAGAATTCATAAACAGGAACGTCACTCAAGCTGAGGCTATAAAAAGATAGTGGGATTTTCCAAAGGAAAAACCCACAAGTTGGAGCTATAAATAGATAGTGGGATTTCATAGGAATTTCAGCTGATTATAGATACATACGTATTTATCCAAGATCGTCACAGAAGTTGATATTGTAAGTAGTTACTAATTTTATCCATTTTATTGTGTGTGTGTGTGTGTGTGTGTGTGTGTTCGCGTACGTTGTGTAGATCGTATATTTGGTTGTTTTTTTTCTTCCTCCCGAGTGTGGATAGTATATTTGGGGTTTGTTTTCTCCTCTTCCCTCTGTGTGTGTGTGTGTGTGTGTGTGTGTGTGCGTGTGTGTGTGTGAGTGTGTCTGCGCGCGTATGCTGTGTGTGTGTGTGTGTGTGTGTATTGGTCTCTGTTTGTCCCTATAAAACTCACTTTATCCCTATCAGATACACTCTACCTACCTACCTACAGTAGCGCGTATTCAGGTCAGCCTCTTGCAACACTGTTGCCATTTATCCCCTAGTGTTCAGTACAGTGACGTCACTGACGCTGGAAATTTTGAAACTATAAATATCGACTTGGGGATTTCCACATTTTGTAGCTATACATATATACTAGAATTCATAAACAGGAACGTCACTCAAGCTGAGGCTATAAAAAGATAGTGGGATTTTCCAAAGGAAAAACCCACAAGTTGGAGCTATAAATAGATAGTGGGATTTCATAGGAATTTCAGCTGATTATAGATACATAGGTATTTATCCAAGATCGTCACAGAAGTTGATATTGTAAGTAGTTACTAATTTTATCCATTTTATAGTGTGTGTGTGTGTGTGTGTGTTCGCGTACGTTGTGTAGATCGTATATTTGGTTGTTTTTTTTCTTCCTCCCGAGTGTGGATAGTATATTTGGGGTTTGTTTTTTCCTCTTCCTTCTGTGTGTGTGTGTGTGTGTACGTGTGTGTGTGTGTGTGTGAGTGTGTCTGCGCGCGTATGTTGTGTGTGTGTGTGTATTGGTCTCTGTTTGTCCCTATAAAACTCACTTTATCCCTATCAGATACACTCTACCTACCTACCTACAGTAGCGCGTATTCAGGTCAGCCACTTGCAACACTGTTGCCATTTATCCCCTAGTGTTCAGTACAGTGACGTCACTGACGCTTTAAATTTTGAGACTATAAATATCGACTTGGGGATTTCCACATTTTGTAGCTATACATATATACTAGAATTCATAAACAGGAACGTCACTCAAGCTGAGGCTATAAAAAGATAGTGGGATTTTCCAAAGGAAAAACCCACAAGTTGGAGCTATAAATAGATAGTGGAATTTCATAGGAATTTCAGCTGATTATAGATACATAGGTATTTATTCACGATCGTCACAGAAGTTGATATTGTAAGTAGTTACTAATTTTATCCATTTTAGTCTAAACCATTGTAACTTAATTTTCGGGGATGTGTTTATTTTCCTTTAAATTCTGGGACAATTTTGTCATTTTAGCGTTACTTTTAGTCACATCCATTTTGTCGTTGAGCATTTCCTTGATTATAGCTATTTATAGCATCATTACAATTATGCAAATTTTTGAACACCCCAGCAAGATTTCAGGTCTTGGTAATGCTTTATATATAAATCTCACGCTTGTACTAGTGTATGTATGTTTCTGTCTCTGTTGTGTTTGACCCTCTACCATCATTGTCCCTAGACCCATCATGTTCAATTTCCATATGTTCAATTCCCCTTGTCCCTAGATAGACCCACACTGTATTCCCCCATGTTCAATTCCCCTTGAGGCTAGAGTGACCCAAGACTTTTTCCCCATGTTCGATTCCCCTTGAGGCTAGAGTGACCCAAGACTTTTTCCCATGTTCAATTCCCCTTGAGGCTAGATTGTCCCACGATTTTTTTTCTCCATGTTAAATTTCCCTTGTCGCCAGAGTGTCCCACGATTTTTCTCCATGTTAATTTTCCATTGTCGCCAGAGTGTCCCAGGGGTCTCCGTAATGCTAATTCCCATTGTCGCTAGGGTATCCCACTTTACTACTCTCATACACACTGTAGTTAAGTGTTTCTGTTACATTGTTCAGGAGATTGTATATCGCCCTTCGGTCAGCTTTATCGTTGCAAATCAGATTGATGTGAGAAGGTACCCATATGAATTCGATGGTTTGTTGTTTATCTTCGATCTCCCTGATGGATAACACAGTGTCTTCTAGCATACTTGCTCTACTTTTTGACGTACCAGTCTCTAAGGATTTGAGCACGCTTAGAAAGTCTGTTATTTACTTAAAGTACGGACGTGAAGGAAAGCATTCCTTACACTAACTTCACATATTATATACTATCAGCACAGAAGAGAAGAAAATAACCCAATATCTACCTTAAACAGAGACGGGAAGGAAAAACCCATTATATACTATCCACATACGTACGCAAACGCATACAAACCAAATATCTACTATCAAAAAACAAACGTACACGAACGGATGCAAACACACTCACTCTACTATCAACAAAGCAGGGGAAGGAAGAAACCCATTATATATTATCCACATACGTACACGAACGCATTCAAACCAAATATCTACTATCAAATAACCAATATATGCTATAAACACAGAAGGGAAAGGAAAACAAGCACATCTGTAAAGTCGGTGTTTACAGTCACATTACTCAACATTCACACAATTGGTAACTTGAATAGTCTCTTTTCTAGAGATCTGGTTAGTCCTGAGAAGGGCTCTTTTTCTCTAACTCCAAATACAACTGGCTAATGGCGATATCTCCCAGGCCTAGCACCACAGACACATCGCCGGCTCCAGTCCTGCTCCCACTTTAAGGTTGTGGCTGGTAGCGCGGGGAAGGGGGGTGACTGACTTCACTCTCCCATTCATCATTTCATGGATACTAAAGACTTTCCTCACTTTTCTTCTATTCCACGATCGTGGATGCTGTGGGTTTCTTATCTCATGCCTACGCAAGTGTACCGGTATTGAATGTGGTGCTGGTAGTGGCTGTGGTACTGGTACTGGCTATAGTACTGGTACTGGCCGTGCAGGTGTCCTCACCTCAGGCTTGACCTCACACAGAGACCTTAACATGAGGCGATGCAGGATTGTTTCTTCCTTCTCTTTTTCCTTTTTTCCTCTTCCTCATCTATTCTCGCACTTACTGCAATCACCTCTATGGCCAGTGCATCCAATAAACGTGTGGCACACTACATGTGCATTTGGAGTTCCGACAATTTAGCAATTATGTTACTAATAATTTATGATGACTAGTCAACGATGGGTAGCCAGATTGATTGATTGATTACTAGGATTTCCATAGCTAGGCTGTCGCACGCTCTGCTTTATATGTCTGAAGCGCTCACGTGAAGTAAAACATCCCCCTTACACCAAAACTCACAATACCCATATCATCACAAAAAAAAACATGGAACGCGCAGACCACATAAGAAACACTTGAGTTCACTTTTTACTTACAAACACAAACAAGACAGCAAAAAGAAGTGCTTATAGGCACACGTCTATTTTTTATACATAAAACATAAACGAAATGTTTATAGTTACACTTCTATTTTTTAAACTACAAATACAAATTTTGGCAATTTTACTAGTATGTCTTTTCTTGATGGTTGGGGTAGCCCTGAAAAGGGCTGTTGTGTTTATGAGATTATGGCAATCTTTTATTGTCCAAGATTACATCCCCGTATGGCTGCAGGTTTTCCAACAGGATAGGGTCTGCTTCTTTGGAAAGAGAAGGAGAACTCTTTCGTGTCTACACGAAAGTCCATAAAACCTCTGTCCGGATCAAGTTGTTGCTGCTGATGCTGTTGTTACTGTTTTCTCTGCTGCTTCTGATGTCTGTACTTCTCCGTCCACTCTTCTTTCTCTTTCTTGATTTCCTGTCTGAAGAGCTTTTCTGTTAAGTCTTCAGTCACTTTCAGCATCCTGATATTCTCTGTCTCTTCACGCTTGGGTATCAGACTTTGCCTGACTTTAACTTTGCTAGTCTTGAACACATCTTCAAAGGAGAATGATTCAACAAGGGATGGTCAGACCGGAGATTGCCTTGCTTTATATGGCTCAAGCGCGGAAGCGATAGAAAACATTGCTAAGGGTTTTGCTGGGTCGGAACGCTATGGTAGCTGATCTTTATGGTGAGGGTTAGAGATAAGTCAAAAAGCTTGTATAGTCACTGTTTTTTTTGTGCAAACAAACGACAGACCCATTTCTTCAAAACACATATTTTTCATTCAAACAGCAATTAATCAACATATAATTTCAAACAAAGAAACGATTGTTCAAACAAACTATTTTTGACAAGGTTGACAACGATGTGAAGTGAAGTGAGATTTTCACGAAGGGAAGTCATTGGGCCATTGACGTACACTACGTTTCCTAACTCAAGACAAAATATATCCATAATGATCACAAAACCATCGATCTACGTTTTCATCGTTTCCAGAAGAGTTACGAACAAAATAAGTCAAAAAATGTTCTAAGGGATATCTATGACTGCGTTGATGAAGAAAATGCACATAATATAGTCTACATACCATGGAACTTTGGAACTTGTGCCTTGTAATTCACATTAATGAATCGTGTCGTCTGGGCATTTCTTCTCATACAGTCTTCTAAAGGTGGCAATCCATAAGAATCAAAATACTCTACACAACCATCACGGGAAAAGTAAACGGCTACTCAGTGGGTTCCTGAGAGATGACTGTCGTCCGTGTTGATGACATAATCTTGATGGTCTTGGGGTTTGCAATGAGGCAGTTCATCTTTAACACACACCACGGGATTCCAAGAAGCAGTGTACAAACTGTTGCTCAAAAGATAATAAAGTTCCCAGGTATCCAGCTTTTATTCCACAGGTAATGATAAAGTCATCTATTAAATCCTGAATGTTTTGCTTGAAAATCTCTGACAAGTGACCGTTTCTCTGCACTCTGGGCTAAGAGAGGTTCGATGTGATGGATCTCTAGAGCCATCAATAGAGGAGATGAATGATCACGCAAGTCTTTATACCACTGTCGTAACACTGCTTCTTCCGACATGAGACCCCAGGCGTCCTCCAGATACTCGTCCAGTTTTTCTTCTTGACTCATCATCGGACATTTATCGTGTTGATGTTGACTTGAATGATCGTTTTGACATCCATATCAGTCTTTCTTGATCAATTCCATAATTTTATCTGACAGGTGTTTGCAAAACATGGGACTAATTGTTGTTCCTGTTTTGGTCATCTGGACTTCATCACTATACCCCCTTCGTCTTGAGCGGCTTCCGCAAAATCCTTCCATTTTATTTCCATAGATTCTTCACCTTTCAAAGAATCATAACCGTCTTCCATAGCTTATAATAGTCTAGAATGACTTCTCTCAAACTGTTGATTTCTATGGTATTGTCGAATTCGGCATTAAAGATGACGTTCACCGTTTTGTCAGGGTTTCGGTTTGCAAACTGAAGTTCCACACGAATCTGACTAGATTTTATAGGGTTGAAATGTGTCTCGTGGCTGCCTTGGTCTGGAGTGAAATCAAAAGCCCACAAAGCATAACCTCCTGCATAATCCTCGTACGTAATGCCGTGACTGGTGTTGGTCCCTAGCTGTCCAGTGGCTTCGTACAGGGACAAGTATTATCTTAAGTAATTATTCTTGTTAAAGTCCGGTTAGAAGGGTCTGGAACACAAGGTCCTGCCTTGTCTCGACTGGCTGAGATCTTGGATATGCCAAAGTGTAGAAAGTTGAAAGATATGTATTGGGGGCTCCGTTGAAGGCTGACTTCTCGACCATGCCAAGGATTAAACGTTTGTGTAACTGTCCTTGGAATAGAAGATCTTCGATCATGAATCGCTATCCTCTGGGAATGGTGAACGTTTTAACTTCCACATGTCGCATGTGACTGGTGTCGTTTTCCAATTTAGGTAAAACTTCCACACGTTGCACGTAAAGTTGGGCTTCTTGGATGATGGTTTTGTAATCGGCAGCAGTATCAGTTATCACATGGAATGCTCCTTTTAAATTTCATCAGTAGGTGACGAGTCACTTTGTGGTACTCGATAATAACAGGTTTTTTTCTCCAAGGCTCTGCCAAACACGACACTGAACATGGCAGCAATCGTGTTCACCAGATGTTCGCCACTGAAATATTAGCCTGGGGGAATGTTCATGGTATATGTCCACTTTTGAGTTTGGAGTTTCGGTATTTTATTTCTATAATCTACATTCACTCAAAGAAGTTTTGCATCTGCTCGTCATGAACTTCGACGATAAAAGTGTTTTGATTTTTGACAATTTTAGAATTTATGTGCGGTGAATGATTTCCACCAAAGTCACTTCTCAATGGCTTCATGATCCAATTAGTTGGCCTGAGGTATTTTGGTCGTGAACTATCACCTGTTGTTTTGGGGAAACACATCCATGGAACTGGCACTGGGTAACGTCAAATATAATTGGTTATTCATAATTCCAGAGTTTTGCTGTCCGAGGGTTCACTCAAAGTCAGCGGAGTGTCTAAAGGAATATTGTTGTTGGGGTGGTTACTGTTGTGAGGGTGACTGACGTTAGGCACAAGATTCCCGTCGTTGTTCCCGTAACAGGAGTATTTCAGGGAAGGATTGGGAATAAGGTAACCGATGCAAATGCTCAGGAGAATGGTACACAATTGTTAGTATCCTTATTGCAAACTCAGGTTGACAATGGCAGCAGCGATGACACAACACACCACAAAGATTTGGCAGAAAAAAAAGATGATTTTCGTTTTATGCACAGGTTCACCACACCACACCCACAAGGGTTGCTTTTGTACATCTTGTAGAGAAGGACTGGGGGAAGGAGTGGTCACTGAGGTAGCTGAGGCTGTATTAAAGGTCATGATGGTCACTTCCTTTTATAGTCGATAACTTGCGAAGTGTCTATTCAAGAGTCAAAACTGGGAGGATGTCCTTTCCAACGTACTTTGTCTTCATTGAGGCGTCGTTTTTCCACTTTACTTCGTTCGGGAATGCTGTCAATGCCACTGTTTGTAAAAACATCACAACCCGTTGAGGTAGACTATCGATCAAATTATGTTTATGTTCAATGAAACGTTTGACAAATTCTGTTTTGCTTGAACCCCTGGGTCCGGCAATTGACATGTTAAAGGGATGGCGAACTTACAAGGCCTCTCAACTGGCACAGTCTAAAGTTTCGTCGACCACTTTGAAAGTGGAGGAATAGAGAGCAGAGACAATAGAGGTAGCCATAGTCTAGATAATGTCACTTTGGCACGAAGACAGAAAAGACAAGAGTGTTTATACTTTTTTCTGGACACGTTTATTGCATGTTAAGATGAAACAACAAAAAAGACAAAACTACATAAAAGCCAAATGGTTAAGTACATCATTGATGTTGCACATCAAAATGATCAAAGTGGAATACAAACAATTCTCTGTAAAATATTATTTGTGACGAAGGTGTGGTGTACTAAGGACAGTGTGTAATGTTCTTAGTCTCTACATTTTTGTTAGTCATACAAGTGTACTCCCGGAATGGCCTTTCGGGGATGTCGATGACAGTCCTGTCCTGAAGTGAGTGATTTTCCTTGGTTACGGGTTCTTCTACCATCGCAGTGAACACAGGTTTAAAGTTGCTTTTTTTGACTGGACGTTTGAATTTAGGATCACAACGCTTGGGCATAGCCAGCCAGTTCTTTTATCCAAACCTGGAGGCCCAAACTTTTCGAGTCACGTCCAGTCAGGGTGTAAGTCGCAAGCTACACACACATAGTCGTCAACATCTTTAGTTCCTAAACGTTGACGAATCTTTTATTCCCTTAGAGTTCGAGAAGTATCCAGATGAAAGTGCAAGGCCTTTTCACAGAATGAATCTCTTGTGGACATGTAAAGGTAGTTTTGGAGCGGTATCTCACTACACAGATCGTACAGAGCCCGCGAGGAACCGGCAGACAAAATCCCAGAAAGTATGTCACTAAGACACACACCACACGACGGTCCAAATTCATGGCTTACAGTTCTCGTAAAAAGCGGTCGTATTCCACCACCGGCTGAATATTGTCATTGACTTCCTTCCTTGGCAATCGTTGTATAACGAGTGATATAGGTCGTGGCATGATAGTCCGTTTTTATACCTCTTTTTGCTTCAAGTAATAAGTGTACTTTTTGCACTAAACTGATCGTACTCCGTCGTCCCATCTAAATTGTTTAGTTACTAGTTCACACGTCACACACTGCACATAATTTTCCTCTACAGACACAATTTTTTAGCGTAAAAGATTTTGGTAATCCTTAAACTGTTCCGTTGGAATTCGATGTAGTATGGCAACCTCAAAAAGTAATAAGAAGAGTAGCAACCAAAGTCTTCTGGTCCTCGTCCAATTCAACAATGTCTAACCGATGGAACGTTTTCAAATGAAACAGTCCTCTTATACCATTCAGGTACCAGTGGTTACAACATTGATGACGTAACCGATGCAATTATTCTTTGCCTTGAACTTGGATTTTTACCAGTTCTCTGTAAATTCGTCTACTCAACAGGCAAACCACCAATGTTCTCTTGTAAAGTATCCATCCAGAGATTACTTAGGTCGTCCCACTAAAGATAGATAGTGACAATCCGGAGACCCTCAAGCGTGTTCCAGGTAAGCCGAATCTTTCATCTCCCACTCGTGAAATGATAAACAGCAACTGAAACACTTGACTTTATCCCCTTCGCCCAAGTAGATAAATCCAGCTCTGGCTAATGCTTCGGGGGTAGGTCCTCCCAGATATTTAGGCCATTTTCCTCGGAAGGTTTGGGATCTACTTTCAAAGTCGTATTATTAAGGCAAACGCACAGGGAATGAATATTCGTCTTTCAAAGGCTCATTCCGATCAGGATTTGGTGAAATCCGAAGGAGTTTGCTAATGGATAGATGGCATCCGTAGTGCAGGAGTCGCATGGTTTCACTTAGAGAATGACATCCACCATGAAAACCAGTAAAGTGAAAATGTGTACAAAAACGAGTGACATCGCTTTCGCATCCATCAGGTTCGACACGCACAGCTTATTTTTCCATGGTAGGTATTGTAGTCAAAGCAAAATTCCCATGATGTGGTACTGAATCACTGAGGTCACATCGTACGGCATCCCAGCCATCGCAAGGCACAGTATCGCACTAGAGTTTTCTCTCGCTTGAAACTTGCTGTTTAAAAGTATTCATCTTTCTCGCTTGGCCATGGAAGTTACAATGAACTATCGGACTTGGAAGTTTTTCCTTTTTATACTAGCCATAATGTAAATCTTTCCTTTTTATGTCTAGTTGTGGCAGTGTTTCATTTATTTCTTCATGGATAATATTACTACCTTCTCAAAGACCCTGTCATAAACGTACCGCGGCGTGATGGGTGGAAAAGCCATATAAAGATAAGGACAGTGCGGAGACCATCGAGTATGTTCCAGAATAGCTGCATCCTTATAGATACTTCGATCGATTCGCAACTTCAGACGACAACCTAAACACAGTACTTCGATTCCCAATCAGGTTCCATGTAGAAAAATCCTGTTCTAGCTAAAACATTCAAAGTACGTAACCCTTCTCTATCGGTGGGCGAGTTTTGAAACATTTCCAATAGACTGACACAATTACAATAGTCAAGTAAGAAGACAGGATAATGGTATGGTTTGAACTTGGAGTTCTCAGTAGGTCTCGCACTCGATTCTTGCTGTGTTGAATTCATCCTCCTTGTTGGTGGCTATACTCTTTGAACTATTTTGTTTATAGCAGTATGTCCGTACGGCAAAGTAAAGTGATTTGGAAGTCGCTCTTCTGGTACACGATTGGATACACTTTTTCCTAGGGTCGATTGACGATTTGGTGTGTGGCGAAACGTACAATCTTGTGAGGTTGGCAGGAGTTCACTTTAAAATCTTGATCCTCTCCACATTGCCAGGCTTCTTTCAACACAAAAAAGTTCACCACGTCACTGGTGCGATAACTGAGATTCAGTCCGTTCACTTTACACTCCGTTTTCACTTATCCATAGGGTTACGGTATTCGTAACCGTATTTTTTGGGGCCGCCGTTAGGAAAACGTAGAATGTTGTCGTTGGTGTGCTCGTCCGTCCAGGCTCCTAAACGAGCTCCTTTGATGACAGGGTGGCGCTGACCCAGCCGTTCAATGCAGATGCAACTGTCCGTATCAAGCTACAGCACACGATCCTCTAATTGGTGTAATGCTTGGTACGACTTTAAGCGAGCATGGACTGTCACGTAAGCCGCAGTGATGGCATTTCCAAATTCGTCAGCCTTTACAAAGTCCTGTTATTCTTTGTAATTGACCAGGATCAAGTCCTCACGAAGGTCGTCCACTTCATGGCTTTAGTTTTGTCGTGAATCATCTGTAAGTAACGGGAAGGTCCGGACATATAATCTGTCTTAAGTAAACACAGCCGTTGTGCCATTTTCACCACAAACAATTCAACATCACTTTAGAAAACGATCGCCTGCCTTCGTTTTTCTCTATATGGTTTAAAGTAATGCCTTCCTGCTCCAAGTATTTCTCTTGGAATTGTTTTTGGTCTTCAAGAGTCTGGCACCAGGAAGGATAGTCGCTGACTTCTTGATTCAGTTTCAAAAAGACATGAACGTAGTCTGCAAAAATCCATTTCTGAGTTTAGTCGTCCTTGTAGCAGTTTGCTATACTGGGAAAGTGGTAAAATTCGTACACTTCTAACAGTTGGTGTCCCAGGTCCAGAGCTTTAAACAATTCTACGCTGGCCCATGTTCCCGTCAAGGCGCGTTCTTCCCTTGTGTGCTTACAATGTTGGTCTTGGTTGGACATTTGAGCACAAGTACTGCACAAAGGAAACATCAGTTTTCCTAAGCAATGGTGAGGTAAAACGTGACCGTACAACTCCATGGGAGGCAAGACTTTGCACTTAATCAATCCTTCGTATTGTTGAATGTTGTTCAGGTCGATATGTTCGGTCAGCAATTGCGGGTGCCCTGCGGTTAAGTGACAAAATTTGCACACTTAAGGATACAGCGAACACACGTCCAAGCATTTGATTTCTTCTCCTTTCTCCTCGTCGGTGGTGTACAGCAAACAGGTGACATTCTTCCGACCTCCGTACAAAGTGTCCCGTTGGTTCCTTGCTGTTCTAACTTCAAGCACCGCTGACAAGTAACCTGGTACAGCTCTTCCTTAGTCCGTTGTAAAAACTGATTGTGTGTCACGTTGATGGTAGCAGAGGGGTCATCAGTGAAATACGCACCCGCTACATGCGTACATGATCTTGAGGTTTTCAAAGTCCCAACCATCAACCAAATACCTTCCGATGGTCGTTTATCCTCCTCCGTTTCGGTCATGTTTGATCCATTTGTCTTCCTTGTCGCACAGGTAATGGAGTAAGCGTCGGGCTTTGACCGAGTATTGACGTTTGACAAATTCGTCCTTTGAGGGGTTATGACAGCCAGTGTGTTTTCGGACATGAATCATTGGTGGTACACTAAGGAGCACACTTTGGCAATGGTACAGGCTTCTTTCAAAGGATCGATCCCTGATAGCTCCATGAACAATTATCGAAAGTATTGAAAATAGTGTTTGGCCATTTATGTCATTTGAAAAGTTTTAGGCATTCGGTTCGATGGAATGGCCAAGTAAATCATCGAATCTTTAAACTGCACTTGTCGCACTTACATGGAAATGACTCTGGGTCCGTTCGGACGTTCGGTGCTTTGTTACGTATAGTATCTGAGAAGAAATCGCCCATCGTACCCATGAAATTGTAAGAAATCACCGTGGCATAGTGATGACAATATCCGTAATGTTCGATGTCCTCTTGGCTTCACGTTTCGTCGATGTGTGCCATAAGTGTGTCTTTGGATAGCCCCGCTTGCTATAACAGGAGTTCTCTTCTCTTCGTTGTTTGGCTCGGTCCGATTGTCGAATAATATTCCAGGTTCTTTTTCATTCTGCCGTGTCGTTTTTGTCGGCATACGTTCGCCCCACCACAATGGCAGGGGGTAAACACGTGTGGTCTTGAAGATTGGTAATTGGACGAGGCCACACTTTATGCTACGAAGATTGTCCACCAATAACAATTTTCTGCGTTGTGCGAGGCGATAGGTCACGTTTCTGTTTCTTTCTTTCCTCTCCTTTCTCCACGAAATGATGCGATCGTTTCATCTTGACTGCAAACAGTCAAATGGCTACATTTTAAATGCTATGGGTCCTTATATCAATGTCAGGCCAGTGTCTTCCCTCGCATTATTTATTTCACTTTCAAACCTACCAGAACGATTGAAGAGCCAATACAGATCAAACTTATGATCAGAGCTTTGCGAGCTGTCATACGAAATTTTCTTCAGAGAATCAGACGGACTACTCCCTTCCTTTCGAGATAAAAGTAAAGATAATTGCTATATCTGTCAGAAGAAAGGATATTGGGCTACAGAGTGTCCAGCCTGTCAAAAGAAACAACAGAAGGAATAGGAAGAGAGGGGTTCCGAACAGGAAGAATAGGTACTCTCCAAAATTTATTATAAAAATAACAGAGAAAGTAAACAAAGACACAGAAGACGTCCATGAACTTTTTAAGTGTTGTGGTGTGAATTGGATTGTAAAATTTGTACCAGAATATAACAGAAAGAAACCGTAAGTGTCTCTTGGTTTTGACGTTTTAGAATAACGACGTACACTCGCACACTCACACCAGTTCATCATTGAGGCCAAAAAAGGGATTTAAAGTTTTAATTGATTTTGGCAAAATGGCTAGCATCTGTTTTCGAGAAAGGTGGGTGGCCCTGGAAAGGAACGTTGGGTGTTTTTTCTTTGAAAACAATAACAAACAAACAAATTAGCTTAGGAGCGGGAAGCAATGAGCTTTAACTGTCTTAAACCTTTGCCACGGCCAAGGCATACTTCCGGACTTGCTCCTGTCGATGATTTGGTAGAAATCACTAGGGCTGGTATCTCATGCGTAGTAACAAGACTGAGCTGTTTGGCTCGGGAAGGTCTTTTTCTCTTGTGCCGTATTAAAGAAGTCTGATACATTTGTTTCAGATTCCTTAACTCTGCCAAAATGGTTAAGAGTACCGTCACCGTTTACTTTCACTTTCCTACTTCTCTCATAAACCTTGTTTCTTCTCTGTTACTTCTTCTTCTTCTTCCTGTCCTTTCCCTCTTCTTTCCTCTTCTTGTTCTAACTGCTGCTGTTGAAGGAGAAAAGCTTGTTCTCCTTCTTTCTGCTCTGCAAGCATTTATCCAATTCTTCTTTCTGTCTCTGTTTAAAATCCTTGACGTGTGGTAATGAAGGCGACGTTGGTGAAGGTGCTGTTGCCGGAACAAATTATTGCGAAGAAGAGAGAAAATCCACTAAATCCCAATTAAGATCGGTTTCTTCTGAGGGTAGGACCGTGTTGACTTTGGTAGCCGCTGATATACCGTAACTTCTCGTCTCCGTGGCCGGTGTACCACAATTCATCGCCTTCATTGTTTCCATCATGTTTCCAAACAATGTCGCATTGATTCACTAGATAGGGAATGTGACGTCACAGGTAGCTCTCCTCGGATTGGAAGACAGGCTTCGCTCTTTACTACATTTTGTAATGCGTGTTAGCATTGGTTAAAATACTCAATCCGTTTCGATCCGCTCTTCCACTATGAATAACCCCGATTCACTTCATTCCCTTCACCTGTTCTCACGACCAGATGTGGACTAACGTAGAATAATCTACCCTCATATCGTCGTTGCTGTTCCGCACGGACTTACCAGGTATGTCAAATCATCATCAAGATCACCGATACGACCGTTTGAAAACGAACGATATATGTGGAGAGACAAGGCTGTCTGAAGCGAGTCATCATCTATGGACTAGAAGTCAGATGAAGTTTGAAGTAGAGAAGAAGACCTTTGCGATGCCCTCTACGTTAAATGAATGATGTTAATATAAAAAAAAACAACGGCCCTTTTCAGGGTCACTCATATATCTTGAAACGATATGCTCTCTTGCCTAAAATGTTCTAGTCGATTTTATATTTTATGTTTTATATATTTATGTTCATCAATCTTTGTATGTGTTATATATGTCTATGTCTCTACTGTATTTGTCTCTACCTATGTTAGCACATATTCAGGTCAGCCACTTGCAACGTTGTTGCCAGTGTCCACTACCGTAAAGTTAATTCTTATTGAGTCTAACAGGCCCATGTTTAATTCCAGTTTGAGGCTATAGTTCCGGGACCCGTTTTTAACGTAGAAGTCTACGCGAGGCTATAAATCTTGAGGCCATAATGCCCCCATACACTACTAACGTGAAAATGATCTGTACGCACTACGGTTTTGATGGCGGTGTGGATATAGAGGTAGATGGTTCTGGTTGTAGGTGGAGCATGTTCTCTTCATAATTGCTCAAGTGGATAACTCTTCTCTTCGACGACACGGAACATTATCGTCAACTGTCTTCGGGTTTTTCCTGGGAAAGGTATCAGGATAATTGTCGATTTAGGTAAGATTTGACTAGGTTGTTGGTTCATAGATCAGAAGTTCTACAAAATTCATTAACACACCAAGGAAATTATCATTTTCATTTTTAGAAAAATCATAGTTGAAGGCCCGCTTATTTATGGTTTCGAGGTTAAAAAAACAAACTTTACACGCATGTTTACTTTATAGGTTGATAACATGCTCTTATTAATTATGTTTTGGTTTAAAAATGTAAACGTTGAGGACGCATATTTTTTTTTAATTCTCATTTTACAGGTCACTCCGAGGATTAATAACCAAATTGGAACGAACATACATGCATTCTTTATCACCTTTTCCGTTCAAAACACGATTTAATATTGATTTCTGTATCAGATACGTTTTGATTTAATCAATTAAGTCTCAATAATTCATATAATATCAGCGTTTGTTTTCTACACGCTAATACGTTTTTATTCAAGTTTTTGTATGTGACTTTGTGACATTGGAAGGTCTTTCGACTTAAAAATCGTTGACATTAAAAACATTATTTATCTATGTTCCCTTGGGCGCTGAACTGTTTTGCATTAATATTCATGGATAAAAACGATTTACATTTTGTTCTTTTTTAATTTATTTGGTAAGTCTTTCACTTTATCTGCACACATTTTCTTAATCAAATTTTAATCTGAAAAATATTTAAAGGAGTAGAAAATACTTACATTCAATCAGTCGCTATTGAAGTTCTTTCCTGAATAGCACTCATTGACGATCATTTCGGCATACTTGGATCTTCCGTTTAAATTAGGCTGACCTGAAAACGTACCATATAAACTGGAGTAAACTTAAAGTCCCGGATGAGCGCATGGCCCGCACTTCCGGTAAAAACAAACACCATGGAAGACGAGAGTGAAGAAGTAGAATTTTTACAATTTCATGAAATGGGGTTGGATGATAGAATACTAAAGGTTATCCGTCACTTTTCTTTATTGGTTCTGGTAAAATGAAATAAAACGGTTGCATAATGAGTTACTTTGCTATGATTCGGACCAGTAATTAATCGGTTTATGTCTCGATTTGTATTCCGAACTTTGCCATTATGTTAGCAAACATTTACAGCTACCCAACGTATATGGACAATAATGATGAATTATTAATATTCGCGTATTAAAGATGCAGAACGTTTATATAATTAGGGAGCATTCAAAATTTGATTTATCGTCTCGGCTAATTACTGCCGTTAGATTACAGGACGTATCCGCTAATATTCGTGTCGGGAGTGATACCACGTCTTACGAACTAAATAGTCCTACAGTGTAAGACATAGCACATGTTAGTTTTGTTTAAGTGCTATGTCTTACTTTCCAAATAAGGGCCTTGTATAACGTGTACCAATGTCGTTGACATCGGAACGAGTAGTCAAAGTTTCAGGAATATCTCACATTTGGCAGCATATATCGATACTCTGCCACTAATTTATGTGTAATTAATATACTTACTGTGTTGTCTTTATCCTGGATGAATGAAAATGTGACACTAGCAAATGGACGCAATTTTCATGTTCCGTTGACATACATTTGAATTTGTTGCAATGTAATGGTAGTCGAGGTATGCCAAAGTATGTTTAGGTTCATGTGGCGGATATGTTTCTTGAACGAAACGTTACTTTACAGTTCCAATAGGCATAATATATTTTTAAATAAATCGTTAAAGAAGAATATTAACTTAACCTGATTTCGGCATTCCCAGCTTTCATTGCTTTCCAGTCAACTGAAATATAGGCCAACGAAACTTGAAAACGGGTCCATTTCTTTTGTGAGAAATTGAATTTATTAGAGAAAAGACAGAGTAAGTAAAGTCTGACAAACGTTATGACTTTACTTTGTAGAAAAATGCCATTATTTTAGTTGCCAGTTGTGTGAGATATTCCAGAAAATTTGCCTTTAGTTAACGATGTTAGTCTACTTTAAGACACATTACACAGCTCTGTTAGTTAGGCAGTAAGACCCTGACATCCAAAACATCAATATCAGCATCACGGTCTTACCTGTAGGACTAACGGACTAAATAATGGCATTGTGTAGCTTGTTCCCTGGTCAACTGACAGGGGACGAGAGGAAAAATGTTCAGGAATATTTCACACACCTGGCAGCATATCTCACTCTTTTCCACAAATTAATGTTGCTTTAGTCGGACTTACTTGGATGCCCTTTTCTTTCTAATAAATTGGAATTCTCAAACAAGCAAATGGATGTGTTTTCAAATTCAGTTGACCAACATTTCAATGGGCTTGAATGAGGTGGAAAGCAGGAATGGCAACATCGGATTAAGTTGAAGCATGTTTCTTTAACAAAACAAATAAAAATATATTAATGTTGAAGAAAGTGTTTATATAGATTCATTTCATTCAAGATACTTATCCTATTAACTGATTTTTGGCATTCCCATCTTGAAAATAAAGTATTCCTTAAATCCAAAGTTAATGTAAATATGAATACTGCCAGTATTACTGGGAAATAGAGGGCTTAATTTAAATAAGAGAAAATATAAGAATATATATATATATATATATATATATATATATATATATATATATATATATATATATATATATTGTGTTTTTTGCTTCACATCCACTTCTACCTGTTGAGCTCTCACTTCTCCCTGGGCTAAGTTGTGAAAACTTGTATTCTGGCCCAGTTTGTTAGCATTTATGTCAATAAAATATGTTTAAACAATAATGAGAAATATGATATTTTGTACAATTGTATTTGTCACATTTAAGATGAAATGTATCATTTTACACAGTCCAAAACAGCACATAATGATGGTCAAAATCAAGCCTGTACCCACTTGCACAAGTCCCAGGTTTTGTACACCAAACTGAACAGGGACCCTTGGAGAATTTGTAACAAGATAACCGGGTGGGATTTTCGGATTCACAACAGAACACTTTTGACAATGATATAAATACAGTGTTTAATAATAGATGACTTGAATGAGCAATTAATTATGAATATGTGTGTGTATATAATCCAAATATTGTATTTAATTAACATAAGAACACACAGACATAATGATGAAAAATACATATAAATTAGTTTAGCAAATACAAAGACATGGGGTGAATGGTTCACAACGATTTGACAATATAGTAGTAAACACTGTATAATTTTACTCATGTAGTAAAATGAATTCACTCAGGTAGTGAAATTATGGTGATAAGAAAGAGACAGATATACAACTTAAATTTACAGTCCCGAAAGATACACTGGGTTTTACGAAGCCCAAAATTAGTCCACGGCTAACAAACATGTAAGGAGATACACTCCGTCATCAATAGACTTTGTTTCAGCTCCATGGCTGCTACATTTAATTTCTTTGGTTGGCTTTACAGCTTGCACCATGTTGACCCGGATCACTGACAACTTTGAACGCTCTGGTCACTCTAGACACTCCAGACATTGGGCACCCTGGACATTAGACCCTCCGGACACCCCAAACATTAGACAGCTGAAAATATATCCAATACCGTGTACTGTACATGACACGGACATAATAACGTAATGACATTATACACTGTAAGTTATATAGATTTCATTATCAGCACAATTACAAAATGACAGGTTCAAAAATAAACCTAACCCTGCTCGATAAGAATCCTACTATATTAAACATTTCTTAAAAATGTAGCTTTATATTACTAATATATATCCCTTGCTAAGTCACAAACAAGAATGGAAATACATGCATTATGCTGCGTAAACCAAAGCTACATAGCAAACATACAAAAATAAACATGGTAATACAGTAGTTATTACTTACAGACTAGAAATTGATAAACTTACCTCTACAGCTGATGATGTGCACATCCTTAAAGCAGACTGTTAGCTGACAAGACTTATCCATGTTGTAAAGAAATGTACATACAGTGAGGTATTTATATACATAGTCTGTGCATTGTAGCCATTCGGTTCATCCCATCGAGAGCACGTGTGGCATGGGATGAACCGAGCTCAGTATTTCAAAATACGACACAGTATACATAAATCACCTTCGGGTATCATTGTACACAAAAAATGAAACTAGAGTTCATGTATTCAGTAAATAAAAGAATTTATACAATTCCATGACAGAATTACATTGGAAAATAAAATTTATTTGCAACTGAGGGTAGTTCTTATCTTCAAAATAGTACCCTAAACCATCATGAAAAGATCCCTGATAATTTGACCTATTGAAGCTAAGAGGACAATGACAAAACACCAGACTATAGCTCTTGGGACATAACAGCAATTGACCAATATATTATAGATAGTGAAGAGTAAAAAATAAATTACACATATAATATGTTAACATAATCCATATCTGTATACTATGCTAAGTGCACACGGTTGTACATAATTAGAAAGAGAAACACTGATACAGAAATGTAATGCATACATACAGCATACAGTAAATTTGTTATGGACAGTGCATACTCAATAGGAAATTATGCCATAGGTGAATATAGGGTAATTAAGAGAAATACTCTGGCCCAAGTTCAATATTTGTGGTAAAAATGCACAGGTTGGAATTTCCATGCAGCAAAAAAGGGTCACATTTAAAATTCCAAGTGTCAGGACCTGAGGATATGTATCTACTACCTATAAACAGTACTGAAATTCCTAAACGTCTGATGAACTGAACTCGTAGTTTTACCTTTCTGAGTGGATCTTTGACAACCAGTTATGAGACATCCATTTTCTCTGAAGACTTTGTTATTGTCTATGTATAGATATGGTTCTCTGTTGAGTTGAGGCTATATAATTTAAAGTGATCATGTTTGGGGTAGGGGGTGATTTGGGCATAATAGTCGCCCACCATCTGTCACTTTGCCTAACAACCTCAGAAGTTCAGTTCACTGTGCTGTGATTTCCTGACATTCACCCCAACTCTCCTTGTTTTTCAATATAGAGAGTTAATTTTCAAAGGAATAAAATGTAGATTTTTGGGTTGATTTTCACCTTTGTGTTGATTTTCACTTAAAAAATAAAGGTAGACAAAATTAGAAAAAAAAGTGTTATGCCTTGTAATAACTTTTGTTGCTAATTTCCAGGTGGCCAAGTAGTCTGAGGTACTTGTCTTTACTGATCATTGACATCTCACCTATGTACACACGCCAGATAATTCTTGCGAAATCTGCCACTTTGTATCAGATACGTTGGTAGAGCGCCCATTTATTATCTGGGTCTGGTAAAAATGGGCTGTTTTTTCCTCTGTTACACTGGCTACATACCTGCCAAATAACATTGTGCAAAACAAAAAAATACGGTTTTAAACTTTCACATGTACAGATTTGATTGTGATTTGTGAAACATTTTTTCTAGTATACAGCGATCTCATGTGAGGCAGTGAGATCATTGTCAAGCACTATTCAAAATTTAATCTCTCTTGAAAAAAATTGGAAATTCTGCAACTTATTAATGCCGTCATCCTATGTTGACCAGGAGAATTTTACCAACTACAATGCACAGCAGTTGCCAATAAAAGCACATGCATTTGGAAACAAGTGGAATTCTCAGTGTATTATGGTTCAAACATTAGCCAGGAAAAGGAACATCACATCTAAAACTGATGTCTGGTACTAGAATTAGGACATTTCACTTCGCTGAATAAAATAAATTAAATAAGACAAAATCATATTGGTGTTATTGATAAAGAAATTACCAAGATGAATTAAAATGTAAAGGTACAGTGACAAGAATAGAGTTGTATCTTCCTAACAATGACTTCTTTTATCATAATGTAAAAAGCCAAAGCGGTTTTAATTTAGTGTAATGAATCAATTATTAATATTTTTATCATCGGATTTACACCTTGAGTTAAAAAAATGCCAGTGTGGGCAAGTAAGAAAACTTGCCAATATCTTTCCATTGGTGGCAATGTATAGGCTCTTATGGGATACATAAAGTATATATATCTTTTGATACCCCTTGGAACACAGTTAAACCTGTCTTGAAAGAACATATCAATGTACAGATTTATTGATTATATAGTTTTATGACCTGTTATGAGAGGTCACCTGTCTTGAGAGACCATACTTACTTAGCAGAAGGGGTGGTCTTTCAAAAGAGGTTCTACTGTATCTGGAACATGAAAATGAATAGATTTGTCTCGCTGTCTCTATTTTTAGGCAATTTCTAAACTTGGATGGTCTAGCCCAACACCAATACAGGAACGAGCTATTCCATTAGCACTTGAAGGAAAGGATGTGCTTGCTCGAGCCCGCACTGGCTCAGGAAAGACGGCAGCCTTTTCCATCCCAGTCATCCAGAAAATGTTAGAATCCAAACAGGTAATTCATTGTGTTCAGGATTTGCTGGTCCAAGCAGGACCCTGCACAGTCCATGTCAGTATGAATCAAACAGGTAATTCATTGTATTCAGGACTCACTGGTGCAATGCCTGCATGACCCTACTCTGCCCAGGTCTGCCTAAACCAAATATTGGTCCAGCTACTAAGTCTGGCATGTATATATTTACTACATTGCATTAATATAAATGAAACATTGGAAAATTAAAGCAGACTGAACAGTCACACATTTACAGGATTACTTACGGAGTCATCTAAATATTTTTTACTAACCTTAACATTTTTCATATTTTCAACCCATGTTACCATGTCTTCAGTTGATACTCTGTATCCATGTAGAATCTCATTGCCATGCCTATAGTAAACTGCTATGATTAACTGCAGAAAACTGTTGACCTGTAGCTAATTAAAACTTCAGGTCTAAAACTTAGAAAAAATTATGCTGTATATACTTGCCTGCTAGATGAGCTAAAGTTTGGAAGGAAGGAAATGGTTGCTAAATAAAACTATCTGACATTAACCATTCTTTTAAATAATTAGGACCTTAGGTTTCAAGATCTTTCAGAATATTAACTTTAGAATTAATGTGTGCCACTTCTTAATTCAGTCACTGAAGTCACTTGTAATTCTGTTCCTTTTTGCAAGTGCTCCAGAAGTAGTGCTGTGATACATTCAACAAATTTAGTTAGTGACTAATCTGGTAACAACAACATTCACATGTGGTGGACAAATTTATTCAGCAGAGAATGAAGAGGGGAAGGATTACTGGTTTTAGCGGATCATTAGATAAAAATAAGACTAGATGGAAGGGATTTTTTCTTATATTTGACATTCTCAGGGAAAATTGAAGGCACTGCTGTCTTTAACAAATTCGATTTCATTTGTACACCAATGGATTAGCTCACTGAAGGAGGATGCATAAAGCAGCTGTTCTCAAAATGGCATGTGCACAAGCGGTATGATGCTTTTGGCATAAATGGTATAACTTTTCCATCCCTCACCCTATTTGATCCCACAGCTTCAGTCCACATTTTTTCTGGTAAACAGGGTCTTTCAGAAAAAGAAAGAACCCTTTTGTCCCATCATCCCTCTTTTAGTTGCATCGATATGCAACACAGTGCACCATATTTGTTGTACAAAAGCATGATCATAAGATATATCACATTGACATTTACACGGGGAAATTAAACACTTCATTGGTTAGGCTGAATAGAAGGGATAAATGTACGTCTTATCCATTTTGGCCACATGGAAACTACCGATTGTTTACGTATATTGCCAATTAATTTTTCATTTAATAAAGCGGATTTTTAAGTCTAAACATTTTCATGGTGTGCATACATAACAAATGCAAATATGTGGCCAGTGACCCTTATGATTGCACCAGTAAAGTGACTGAATGAGGAACTGACCATTTTCAGGAGTCACAACACTGCTTACATAAAAAAATATGCTATGAACAGGGTCTGCATGGTCATTAAAGGTCATTGAAGGTTATCGAGAAATGAACATCTCAATTCAAGGTCATGAAAGGCATTGATATTTCAGAGGTCTTTGAAAGTCATTGAGTTTTAGAGAATTTGCTTAAAAATATGGAAAAGTTTGCATTCATTTATTTTATGTTTGTGACAGTTGGAAGTAGAATTTGATTATCTGTCATATGCTAGCAATTCCACCATTATCATAATACATAGGAAGTAATTAGATATCTGGCATAGCACTCCTTTCATATGACATCATTAATGCTAGTACACTCTTTCACTTCACTAGGCACTGCTCCAGTGGCCTAAGCGGTTAGAATGTCTGTCTGCTTGCGGGTCAGCTGCCCCCTCTTAGCAGTATTTTGAAATTATATGTAGAAAAGGCAGAATAACAGGCCAAATTAAAATATGTAAAGTTTAAAAGTAAAGTTACATTTTCATTTCTTTTCATATGCAGTTAAGCCCTGTGGTATCTTGTGCTGCAGAACCATATAGTTGCTATGTTTATGCAAGAGGGGATAAACATAAGCACCTTTTGGAAATTAACATTTCAAACACTGGACATGTAATTTTAATAATGTGTGATCACCAGGTTAAGAGGTATAATTTGACTATTGTTAGCGCCAACCTATGGACTGATAAACATGGATTAACCCCTCTGTATTCTTGAGGAGTGTTGTTCAGTATTGATTCCACTTTTAATTTTGCTACTCAATTTTCAGGTAAAAAAACATGTACCATTTAAGCAGTGAAAGGAACGCAAATTTAGTCTTTAATTTGTATGGATTATATTTTTATTATGGATTAAATCAGTGAAAGTTGGATTCTAAAATACAGTTGTGGATAATTTACCACCAAATTATTCTAGATTAAAAATACATGGGATACACGTTTTTACTCTCTTTTTCATTCACTTGAGTAAATATAGGGATATTACAACATGTATTTAGTTTGAGGTACTATATAAAGTATTTACACTTTTGAAACATTTCCAGATTCCCTTTTGTTGAGGAGAAAACTGCTGATTTCCAAATTCCAGAAATTTTGATTACATGTTAATTTTAGATTTAAATTTTTAATCAACTCCTGGCATAATATCTTAGGGTTATAAAGCATGTGATAACACTGTCTCAGTGATGTATGTGGACTTGATGTTAGCTCAGAATAACTACCCTTTAAGATCAGAGTCTGTAGAAGCCGTTGATGCGGATGAACAACCGTCCTTTTGTCTAGTGCCACAGTTGGCTAAGATTATAGAGATTGCTGCAATAATATTTACAAAATTTATAAACATGTGCAGGGTATACAGTAACGGAAATGATGTATTGTAATCTAAATGATTCAAAACTCATCCTTTCCTTGAGGCTTGCAACCAATGCCTTGACATGTGCCTATAGTGCTGTTGTAGGATCTACAGTAACTATGAAACTGTAGTGACTTACAGACTTGAAAGTGCAGTCTGTGTTTGTGGACCCCGTTGTGCGCGAGTTATCGAGGGAGACGTGTATATCTAATTGTCATAACCATCAGCCTTTTTCTAGTAGTGCCACATTTACTGTGAAAATTATCCAATTGTCTTGAGCAGTTATGTGAACATATTTAATTGGATTGGGTAGTCCCTTCATCACTGATATTTATATGGCTTGGGTAGTTCCTTCATTGCTGATATTTAATTGGATTGGGTAGTTCTTCATCACTAATATATAAATGGATTGGGTAGTTCCTTCATCACTGATATTTATTTGGATTGGGTAGTTCCTTCATCACTGATATTTAATTGGATTGGGTAGTTCCTTCATCACTGACATCCAGATGCATATACATTTATATAGTTATAGGGTTTGTAAACATTTATGGGCAGTAAACTAAACTAAGCCATTTGCACTTGTAAATATTGGAGCCTTAATGGATATCTTTAACCATCTCTTGTGCAAAATGCGAGATCAAATGACCTTGAAGGATTTTCAGAAAATTGTTGTCGGCATCCTTCTCCCACTGGTACTACACATGCTTAGATACCTAGCACACACACTTAGACAACCTACCTTGCAGAAGTTCCCAGCCTGGATAAAGACATTGCAGCATCTAACAAGACAATTCACAGGGAAGTTCTACAGACCAGGTGGCACAGACGAAATTAAGCCTTCCAGACAAATAATTTCCGTAGAACCCTCAGATTTCAAAAATAAAGCCTCCTACGAAAAATAATCCGAAAAATTCCCCCCCAAATTGCATTTTCGGACATAAAAAAAATGGCAGCTTTTTTGGGGGGGGTATTGTAAAATTTATTTGCCATAATTGAATTTGGGTTGCAGATGCTAATTTTATTTCACAATAAAACAATATCATTGAAAATAAGATGAGTAAAAAAACTAGTAGAGTTGGAGAGCCTCACTCGGCTAGATTAGCGCGAGAGCAATTAGCTGCAGTAAGGAAACTTATTCCGACAAAACAATTATTTAAGAAAAAGGTTCGTGAATACGACGACGAGCAACATCATATTGGTGAAATATCGTCAAAGTTGTTGAGTCCAGTTACTGGAATGATCGAACAAGTCGCATATGGTAGTAAAAAAGAAGACAAGAAACTTAGAGAACTTGGGCTTATTCCTATGACGAGAGATATCGAACAACACACTCGATTTTTGCCAGAGCGAATAGTACAAACACAACGATCGCGAGTGCAAGCACAAGTACAACCGCCAGCACAAGCGCAAGCGCAAGCACAAGTACAACCGCCAGCACAAGCGCAAGCGCAAGCACAAGTACAACCGCCAACACAAGCGCAAGCACAAGAAGAAGAAGAAGAAGAAGATACACGGGAACCCAGGGATATAATAAAAGATAAATTTACCGAAAATGGCTGGAACGCAATACAAAAACAATTTGAATTTTTTGGTTCAGATTTTAATTTATTTGGTGTTTTTGCAGAAGATTCTTTTGACTATAGAAATACATTTTTGACGGAGGAGGGATTGAAAAAAACTAAAACTCGATCAATTTGGTATAATAATTTATTTCGAGCTAAATTAAATTTACCCTTTGCAAAAAAAACTGATCCTTTTTATATTAAATTTATGGATGCTGTAAATAAAAGAAAAGAAGATAAAAAAACGGGAATATCACAAATTCAACAACCAACACCACAACAAACTGAAGAACAACCAACACCACAACAAACTGAAGAACAACCAACTCCACAACAAACTGAAGAACAAACTCAACAACAGTTTGAACAACAACAAATTGAAAACGCTGCCGCTTATAGAGATCTCTATAAAAATCTCACAACTATTTTTTCCCGTGATATACTTGGACAAATCATACTGGGGGAAAATTCGATTGATATTGCCGCGGATTATGATAATATGGACAAATATTTAAACCCTGATTTTAGTGGAAAACTTCCTGGAAAGAAAAAATGGATAGAGTTGATATATTTTGCTAGTAAAACCCCTCCATATAAATATGATGCTGAATTTCGTGAATTTAGGAGAGAAGTAGAACAAAAAGTAGAACAAAAGAAAAAAGAAAAAAAAATAGTGGAATCTGTTGATTTGCTAGATTGGGAAAGCGACCCAGATCCGAAAACAGGAAGCGGATATACTATTTGTCCCGACAGTGTTGTCAACGACGTGTCTCGTCTCGAAGTATTAATCGGAGGAAAACGAGCCGGAAATAATTCTCCTGAAATAATCAACGAGGCATCAAATATTTGTCAGCGATTATTCCGCGGTGGTGTAATTGATTCTCGTATTTACAAGGAGCTTATTGACGAACTCATTGATTAAAACAACACAATTGAAATAATATGATTGTTCACAAACATCAACGCAGACCAACACCGGTCCGCGTAGTTAACTCTCGATTGCCAGTATATAAATACGTTCACGGTAATGGATTAGGCGATATTATTGGAAGTCTCGTTACTCGAGTAATTCCTAAAATTGGACCAATAGTAAAACAATTAGGATTAAAAGCGATAGGAAAAATTGGTGAGACCGCTATTTCTGGTATCGGTAATTTAGCTAGTAAAGGATTCAACTTTGTCAAAGATAAAATATTAAATTTAATACGCAAAAAACAACCCGTCAAATTACCTATCACCAGTGAAATGCCACCAGAAATTAGCAAAGCTATAAACGGCGCAGCAAATAAAAAATTAAATGATCTAGCACAAGAAGCTGCCACGGCGAATGTTGTAAATGAGATTGCTAAGACAAATCTTGCAAATGGAATTGTTAATACAAATCTTGTTTCAGGCAGTGGTCTTCGTTTTAGACGATATTATTAATAATAATGTTCACACAAGTGTCAAATGAAGTGTTTGACATGGACGAGCCAGTAGGTAGAGACACATCAGTGAGAGATTTTCAATATTTTTCGTATGAGGTACTGAAACCAAACCAAAACAACCGCATTGAAATTCAAGTTCACGATACAACAAGATATTTTCTTCCATCTGAGGCCTATATCGAATTTGTTGGAAAAATTATTAGAACAAATGATACCAATTACGCCGAAAATTTCAAAGTTGGATTTGTCAACAACGGTATCATGTCGTTATTCAAAAGTGCAACTTACATGATAGACGGAAGAGAAATAGAATCGATCACGGACAATCTTGATATAGCAACGGCGATAATTGGTTTGGCCAGATATTCGGACGATTTTACTAAATCAGCCGGCCCTAGTATGATGTTCGCGAAGGATACTCATGATTTACCTGATAATTTTCCACTCAAATTGGATCGAGTAAAAAAATTTGATGGAACCGGAGCCGATCTCGATATACAACCGGTTGCACTCGCCCCCAGTACAACTTACAATCTTGGATTTGATACATTAACAAAAATGTTGACTAAAAATGATCGAAATTTTTCATGTGCAATTCCGTTATCTCATATTTTTGGATTTTGCAGGCATTTCAGGAAGGTTATTTACGGAGCGAAACACACAATTGTTTTTATTCGAGACGAACCAGTGAGTAGTAATAGAGCAATCTGGCGAGAAGCTGGAGCAGCCGGTGATGAAGGTAAAGTTGTCCTTGATAAATTTACCATGTGGATGCCAGCAATAACACCATCAATAATAGAAGAAGAAAAATTATTGTCATTTATGAATCAAGGGGGAAAATCGGTCATGTCCTGGCTAACAACAATGACCGATTCCGCAGAGGGAATTGATATTAATGGAATTTATACTTGGCGAATTGCGTCACAACAAGGCGTTTCAGCACCGAGGCATATATTTGTCGCTTTTCAACATTCGGATAGAGATACACAGCTAAGAAGTAGAATGATATTTGATAATTACAAAGCGACAAATGTTTCACTAAGAATAAATGGCCAACAAGAGCCAGCAGAGGAAATAGTTATCGATTATAGTAAATATTCGACAGCTAACGCGTATCGTCGATTATTAAGTTATATGGGTCGTGATCAAAATATTGATACCGGATTGCAAATATCACAATTTGATTTTAATAAAAATTATCCTATTTATTACTTTTCTTTGGAACATCTCGATTTGGTAAAACAATCTGTGGTCGATATTCATTTCAAAGCTAGAATTGATACAACAGGTCACCCGGCAAGAGTAATCGCAGTAATTCTTAGTGATAGAACAATGATTTTAGAGGGAATTAGTGGTAGAATGAGAGTTATCGATGCGCCCGTCGAAAATATGTGAGAAAATTCTAAATTTAGATAAAGTAGATTATAATATGCCATACGATCACGTTAGTGTAACTCTGACACCTGGTCAGATAAAAAATCTTCAGGCAGCAACAACAGCGCGACGTGGTTTAAGTTTAACCCTGAAAAATGACCAACTTCACGGTGGACCTAATAAACTATCGCTAACTAAAAGTCAACACAGACACTTTAACAGAGCTAGATCGGCAAATACTGGCGTTCATGTAAATCTCTCAGTTGGCGCAATTAGGGATATGGTGAAAATAGGTGGAATTTTCCCTCTATTGGCCGCTATTCCATCAATGATAGCTGCAGCGGTCCCCACGATTGCAAAGACAGTAGGATTAGGTGCACTTGGAGGAATAGGTTCCGCAATAGGAAAAAAGATAGTCGGAGGAAGATATCGTAAAAAAAAGAGGGGGGGAAAAATTCCGCCGAGTTTGGCGAGGGCGGCGATGGGATTTATAAAACCGATGATGATCGGACAACAAATGGGGGTTTTGCCGCAACGTTTCGGACCCTTAGGATCCCTGTTCAATATATTAGGTCAACCAGGTCAACTAAAAAACGGAGGATTTATCTCCCCTTTCTCTCTTCTATCAATGTTGATGCCGCGACAAGGATCCGGCCTTTACCTAAGACGACCCCCGTACGGATCCGGTCTAACTCAGCGCTACCAACCTCAAATTTAGATTTAATCAACGAAGCAAAAAAAAAGAAAATAAAATTTTTCAGAGGCGTATTTATGCGAGATCAACTACCTAACAAACCAAATTCCACCGAAACAGGAATAATAAATCTCGATAAAAATTCCGGCCCTGGTACTCACTGGGTTGCGTACGCGATTAATCCTCGCGAAATCATTTATTTCGATTCATACGGATTAGCGCCGCCAAACGAATTTTTCAAATATATTTCCTCGTTGAAACTTCCAGTTTGGTATTCAACACTTCCAACGCAAACATTAGAGGATCCACCAATATGCGGCCGGGAGACAATTAACGTTCTTGATGCAATTTCAAAATCGTCTCGCCCTTATCACAAAATTTTATTTGAATATACCGTAGATAAATATCATGGTTGACATTTATGGTAGATCAATCTTTAGAAAACTTATTGACACAACAAAGTTTATCACGCATGATGAAACTGTTGATTTTACCAAACGACACGAAATTATTGATTTTATTAAACGACATGAAACTACTGATTTTATCAAACGACACGAAATTACTGATTTTATTACGCGAGATGAAACTGTTGATTTTACCAAACGACATGAAACTACTGATTTTATAACGAAAGATGAAATTATTGATTTTATCAAACGAAATGAAATTAGTAATCTTATTACGCGAGATGAAACTATTGATTTTATCAAACGACACGAAATTACTGATTTTATCACGAAAGATGAATTTAATAAACTTATAACATTGACGGATATAGATCCCGGCGAGGTTGTTGTATTTGAGGATACCGAAGGGCGATTACAAACTAGTAATATAAAAAAAACAAATATTGTTACGCGGGCCGAATATAACTATTATCTTACTCAATTCTCGGATTCGTTATCAAAATCCATCAATGATGTTGCTGCAAAATTACCATTAAAAGCAGATATCACGGCCGTAGAAAAATCTGATAAGGAATTATCAGCAGCATTGCTTCTAAAAACTGATAAAACATCGCATGATGATCTTGACAAAAAATTAACAAAAAAGATTAACGATGATATTAACACGGTACGTGAATTAGCGAATCAAAAAACTGATAAAACATTACACGACGATCTTGACAAAAAATTAACAAAAAAGATTAGCGATGATATTGAAACGGTACGTGGATTAGTGCAGCAAAAAACTGATAAAACATTACACGATAAAGAGATAAAATCCATTAGCGATGATATTGAAACGGTACGTGGATTAGTGCAACAAAAAGTTGATAAAACATTACACGACGAGAAAACAAAGAAAATTAGCGATGATATTGAAACGGTACGTGGATTAGTGCAACAAAAAGTTGATAAAACATCACATGACGAGAAAACAAAGAAAATTAGCGATGATATTAACACGGTACGTGGATTAGTGCAACAAAAAGTTGATAAAGTATCGCATGATATTCTTAACGAAAAATTAACAAAAACAACTGAGGATGTTACTGGTGTTATTGCCGATATCACAAAGATAAACACCGCAATAGTTCAGAAAGTTGATAAAAAATCGCATGATGATCTTGACGAAAAATTAACAAAAACAACCAAGGATGTTACTGGTGTTATTGCCGATATCACAAAGATAAATACCGCAATGGTTCAGAAAGTTGATAAAACATTACACGACGAGAAAACAAAATCCATCAGTGATGATATTAACGCGGTACGTGGATTAGCACAACAAAAAGTTGATAAAACATTACATGACGAGAAAACAAAGAAAATCAGCGAGGATATTACTAAAATCAGTAATGATATTGAAACGGTACGTGAATTAGCGCAACAAAAAGTTGATAAAACATTATATGACGAGAGAATAAAAACCATCAACGTTAATATTAACGCGATACGTGGATTAATACAACAAAAAACTGATAAAACATCACATGATATTCTTGACGAAAAATTAACAAGAACAACAAGGGATGTTGACGCGGTACGTGAATTAGCGAATCAAAAAACTGATAAAACATTACACGACGAGAAAACAAAATCCATCAGTGATGATATTAACGCGGTACGTGGATTAGTGCAGCAAAAAGTTGATAAAACATCACATGATATTCTTGACGAAAAATTAACAAGAACAACAAGGGATATTGAAACGGTACGTGAATTAGCGAATCAAAAAACTGATAAAACATTACACGACGAGAAAACAAAATCCATCAGTGATGATATTACAAAAATTAATACTGAACTTAAATTAGCGATTCAAAATGCTGATGTGAAAATCAAAGAGATTTTCGATGATTTGAAAAGAGTAATTGAGCTTACCAATAGAATCGACGAGAGAAACACTTTGACACATAATTTAGTAACAAAAAAAGTTGACACATCATTGTACAACACAAATACTCAAACTCTGATATCTAGGCATCTCGATACGGAAACAAAATTATCAAAATTAAAAATTGATAAACTTTCGAAATTTAATATACCAGATCAGGTAGTGGCAGAAAATTTATCCTGCAACGTGACATTTGTATTGGGAGCACAAGATCTTATATGGACACCTGAAAATGATTCTTTTTCTTTTACCGCGCCAATACAAGGGATTTATCGAATATATATTCTTGCCGGAAAATCGAAATTTAACGTAACGGCTGTCAGATCCGGCATTTGTGAATATTATCCTGGATTTTTTGTTATTTCTATGAACAAAAATGATACTGAAACTTTCAGATTAACACCACCGGATAGAACCACCACGGGACAAGTGTTTTATTTTGTAATTTTCGAATTTTTAGCCACGTGGCATGAAATTTCTCCAGGAACAACAGTTGCCGAAATAGGGAAACCCCTACCACCAGTTGAAAAAATTCCAGTATTCAAATATAGCTAGATAAAAACCAATTTACTAGGAATTGGCTAGATAAATAAATAATAAATGACCGCATCGGATTATCGATATAATCTTGCGCGATCATGGCAAGATTCGCTAAAAAAACAAATAGACGAGTATCAGATAAAAATAAATAAATACCAGCGCAGATTGGTTATCATTGATGTTGCAGTGTACACGGTATCGGCCGTGGTAGTTGGTGCGGGTATTGTTTTATCCGCGATAACAATAATTGCGCCAATCGTAGCAACAATAATAATCTCGTCAACAACGACAATAGCGGGTGTTTTGAATATAATCGCGAAAAAAATAGCTTCGTGCGCGAGTGAGAAATTATCATCGTACAAAAATAAATTAACTAAGATAAATGACGCGTATTCGAAATTATCATCGCTGATTTCGGAAAGCCTCAACGACGGTATTATATCCGATTCGGAATTTTCTGCAATGATAGAAATCTACTTGGAGATTGAACAAATAAATAATGACCGAGTTGGACAAGATCGTGACAAACACAACACCGCCAACAACAACGTTAATATCACTAAGTTCAACGAAACCCGAGTTTAGTATTGTTTTTCCAACTCCAATTAGCGCTAAAGAAATTGCGTTAATACAGTTGCGTTTGTTTCACAGCTGGCCAAATGTGAGATCGACTCAATTTAATGGTTTATTAGTAAATAATTCACTTGTTTTTGCAAATAAAAATAAACCAGATGGGACACCAGATTGGAAACACGCGAGTATACCAACAGGTAATTATGAGATTGATCAGCTGAATAAGGAATTTACCGAAAAAATATCAGAAATAACAGGTGACGCTAAACCGGGTATAAAAATATCATCGTACGATCCAAGATTATCATCGATGATAGAAATAAAATCACCATATATGGTAGATATTTATCAATCGTCAATTAGAACTTTATTAGGTTGGCCTGAAAATCCACCTATAAAACTAGAAGACGAGATTCAGGGATATACTTTAAGTGATTTATCAAAACAACCTGAACCTCAAAGATCTGATTTTACCATCAACGAGGCATCATACGAAATTATCTCACCACCTCCTCCGGAACGAATCAAAAAAGCTATTTATCTTATGGAACAGTATAAACTTAATCTTATAATATTTTCTTTCAAACCCAAGGATCGGCAAGGAAATGTTTCATGGATGATTCTTCCTAAAATACCAGAAGGTGAAACTATATCTGATATAAACAAATACGGCAAATTTTTATTTACCACAATAGATAGCGACGGTGAATTGTCACTTACCATTAGGGATTTTGTTACGGAACACAACAAATACTTATCTCAATTACGATCAATATTCGATGAATCTATTTTAAACAAATCAAATTTAAATAAATTAATTATCAATCATATAAAATCCCTAAATCAAATTGCGAATGACATTGAATATTATCACAGAATGTTCCTCAATTCGATCATCAATAATATATCAATCTTGAGTCATGAACTTCCCATTACCAAATTCAGATTTCTTCTTGGTATGAAATCGAGTTTTATGAATTTTTTCCAATTAACCGAAGAAACACTACCAAATTTTAAATTTGTACAATTTGACACAGATAAATTAAGAAAATCCGTTACTGATGCCATTGATGAGTATTTTCCGAAAATGTATGCTGCGTGGATGGAAAAAACACCATTATTACTAAAACACGATAATGATCCTACCAAAATCGGGCGGCATATATCACCGGGTATCGTTAATATAACGGACGTGGTTGCAATTTATCTTCACGCAGATGTTATCGAAGATAGTTATGTTATTGATTCGTTAGTGTCAAATCAGGCGGTTCAGGGATTTGTCTTGTATTCTTTTTCACCTAGCGCATCTCCCGGCCATTTGGTAATAAAAGAGCCAGTAAATCCGTTTTACCTGCGATGTCATAATCGATTATTGACAAGAATAAATTTCAAACTAACAAATCAGCGAGGACATTTGATTGATATCCGCGAGGAAACTCTTACTGTTAATCTTTTAGTGAAATCGTAAATTTTCAAATCTGTATCCGTGGGAAAAATAAGCGAAAAAAATAAATAAAAACCAGGGAAAATTTCAAAAATTAATCTTTTTTTTTTGTTTTGCAATAATCGCTTATAAATTTGTTTCTCTGGAAAATTTCTGGTTTTTAGTTTCATCGACAAGTCTTTTAAGTTGCCTGACACGTGAATTTGTAATTTTTCGTGATTCATACGCGTCTGATAAAGTCGATCTGGCATTTTCTACTAGCATCGATAATTTAACAAAATCCTCGATGCGATCATCGTCGATCGTTGCAAGTGATTGGTACATCGCAATCTGGATTTTCTTTATTAATTTATATTCCGACGGTAGCGTGTATTTATATTCTAGTTTTCCTTGAACAATTGTTTCGAATTCCGATCGGATTTTATTTGTATCTAGATCCGATGGAAGATCAACTTTCTTTTTCAGATCATCAATCGCTACAATGATGTCGTTTATTGTTTCTTCGTCCATATATTAATTTTGTAATATTCAATTAATTTTCTTCGTCGTCGTCAAATATTATTGGAATATAGGAGAATTTGATCCATTCACCAAAATTGTAAGAAAATGTCGTATTGATTATTCCCTCTGCTACAAGTCGCACGGAATTCGAATTAATTTCATAATATTTTGCTGCTGCATTCATCGACGCGAATATAATTTCTTCATTTGTTTCTTGATTTATCGATTTGACGGCTTTAGCTGGTCGCCGCCCACCACCTGTGTTACCAGCCCTACAATTTTCACTTTGCGTCACCGCGCGAAGATTAGAAAGTTTATTATTGAGTTTATTTCCGTCAATGTGATCGATAACTAATCCGATTTCTATCGGCCCATGATAACATTCGTAAATAAATCTATGGTTAAAATAACATCCCCCTCTCTGTTTTTCTGTTTTGTTGACAGTAAATATAAAATAACCTGTACTACCAATATGACCAACAATATTCTTTGTTTTGATATATCTGACACTTCCGTCCTTGGACGCCTCGTATCCACTGATCGTTGGATGCGATTTATACTCCTGTGAGATTTTCATCACAGGGATCGTTGATTTGTGATTCATATATTATATTCTCTTTGTTTAAATCGAAATTTGCTTTGAAACGATTAATATAATCTTCTTCGCATTTTATCACCGACGAGGATCTTTTTTCATAATATCTCCGCAACTCACGATATTTCTTTCCACCACAAGAGAAACACAACCTTGTCTTTCCTCGAGTTCCAACTTGACAAACTAAACACCGTTGCGGTCCTTTGTTGCCTCGTCGAACTTCGTATATATGAGCACCGCAGTATTCACCTCTGCAGGATTTATCGCATGATTTTGTTGATCCAACTATTATCCATTTGCATTGATTCATTATAATTTAAACATTTGTCTAAAATATAATAATGGATTTATTTGATCTTGATGAGGCAGAATATATAATTCCTGAAGTAGATCGTGCAAAGAAGGAATTTTTTGATGATGGCGCGATTCATGTTTGGTCAACGTGGAAAACTAACTTTATTGATGCTACGATGAATCTGGAGCGAGCAAAGAAGATAATCGAACACATAAAATCAGAACACAAAGAGGAGCGATTTATCTTTGGAATAAAATTTATTGCACAAATGCCGGACGATACTTGGATTATTCGCGATAAACGAGACCCGGTGCGCGGCGGTAAGAAAAACGTCGTTCTTGATAAAAATTCGAAACCGGGATTGTTATTGGGAATTGACGGCCCTTATTATGCTAGGGCGTATCCTTCTAGCGCTGTTGTTTATGGAATTTATCGGCTGAATAACAATCCTGATGCGAAAAATCTACCAGCAATGAAAGAATCACCGATGATAAATTGCGTTGCTGAGAGAGTTATCGAACACATGAAAAATGCTCGTCGCGGATCCGGTCTAACCCAATTGAGATTGGATAAAATTAATTCATGGGCAAAGACAATTGTTGATGGCGCATCAATTGACGATGTTGCTGCACTGAGTAAGAAACTTAAATTTCCTATTACGGTTAAAACACTATCGGGTGAAATATTATACTCGTCACCGTATAAATCCCGAGGAACACCAATCGAAATTGTTGATCATAATTCACATGCGTGGACTCAGTCAGTAATGATATTTCCACGAGATCGTGTTGTTAAATTCTATCCCGCTAATGGCGTTGATGCAATGTTCCGGTATATCAAACTATTAGCCAAATCCGATCCAATATCAGTCTGGTTATTTTCTAGCGAAGAAAAATACGATCAATTTATTTTACCGTGCGGAGATATTTACCGTGATGAAAAATTACATGATTCGATGAAAAATATCGCGGAGAAGTATTCGTCAAATCCAGATCGGTTGTTGACAAATTGCTTTACTATTCCGTCTGTTGCCGCTCATGCTGCTAGAGAGAGAAATTCGTGGAAACCTACAAGGAATGAGTTTCTTAATGATATTCAACTTAGCTGTATCGAATATGGCCATGGAGGATTATGGAATACCAAATACAATTTCGAAGATATGATTTCCGTTGATATGAGCGCGTGCTATCCTGGAAGTTTCCTTGGATATGGCGATTGTGCGGATTACTTTGCTAAATTTGGTCACCCTACTAGCGAGATGACTAGAGTGGCAATTAACGGACCGTTACCTGATTTTGTTATGACAGGATTCGCTAATGTTACTTCGTTCGAACTTGCTGAGAATTTACATAGGATTTACTATATTTGGTTTGGTCGGCATTTATCTCAGCGAAGATGGATTCCTATAGTATTGTTGAGATATATGCTAGATTCATCGATGTTATTATCGTTGACGATAAGCGAGGCAATTATATCGTATAGGAAACAAACTGAAGTGTGGTTGCCCACGGACTGCGAAAATGCGAAAGATATTGGAAGAAAAATCATTGGTAAATTTACTCAAGGAGGATCAGTTGATCATAAACACCGTCACGCTAGATTATTTATCAATGATGCTGAGATGGATTTTATTATTGCCGATACGGTATCGCGTGGAATATTTTGCAATAGAGAAAATATTATTATTGATGGAGAAAAATTAGGAACCGTGATTACTTATCTCGATGGAGAATCAGCGCAGTATACTCATTTAAGATCATCGATGCTCGCTTATGTGAGTATTAATTTGTTGTCAATGATAAATAAATTTGCTGATATCGCGGTTAGGGTTGCAACTGATTCATTTTATATCGATAAGAAATATCAGTGCAGATTAGAAAATTTAATCGCTAATGGGTCTTGGGGAACCTGGAGAATAAAAAACGAGGATATTCTAGATTATTGCGAAGACGCGGATGTGGAAGATTGTGATAAATTTCACAAAGACCAGCGCGATGAGGTATCAACGGCCTCATCTGCGTTTGATCCGATTTCACGAAACAAATTTGTTTATCTTAATGGTCCTGGCGGTAGTGGTAAAACAACAAGAGCAATAAACTTATTTTCAAATTCTGACATGATAGTGTTAACTCCAACTCACAGATTAGCGAGAGAAATAAAACAACGTGGCGTTAGTTCTTGTACTTATCACAGCTATTTCAAATACAGCGGTGGATTGTGGGATCCAGCTCGAATGGGAAACAAATATATCAACAAGATTATAATATTTGATGAAATTTGCACAGTAAATTTAGTTTTATTAAAATCATTCCTAAGTTGGCTAGAAGAAAAAAATACCGCAGTAATAATGTGCGGCGATCATGGGCAGCCTGATCCTATTGATGGTGAATCTCCTCATGGATGGCTTAGAAAATTTGTAGATTATTATGAAGAAATTGATGCCGATTATAGATCCAATGATAATTTACTAACCGAGTTTAAAAAAATGATTCGATTGCAACCTAATAAATTTCAATGTGATGTGATGAGAAAAATAATCGACGAAACTTCGATGGATAATTTTCTAAATTTGTGGCGTCCAGATCATTTGATAATTGCTAGTAGGAAAATTATTCGCGATGTTATTCAGAAAATATTATTTAAGCTTCATTGTGAGAGATTTCCAACATTGCAGGTTCCGTTGTGCTACAGGCCAGCTGATACTAGAAAACAAAATATTAATATTACTTTGCCGTGCGGAAAAGAAAAAATAATGGTTTTAAACGATATTATTTTCGTCGATATTAATCTTGTCAATGATGCGATAAACGCAGAAAGATCACCGTGGAAACTCGGATACGCAGCAACGATTCACTCGTCACAGGGATTAACAGTAGATAGTCAAGTTTGGATTGTTGATGATAGAATTTCCTGGTCAAATTTAGTTTATCTAGCAGTTTCTCGAGTAAGAAAATTATCTCAGTTGGGTAGGATTAAATTTCACATTAACGAAGATGGTGGTAATTGAGTATCTTTTGGAATTACTTGTAGTTCCTCTTTGGTAAATCCTCGTTGCGGTGCTAATGAATCTAGAAAATAAATTGCTGGTCTTCCTGATGATCTTGTTACTGCCGATATTTTATGCGTTGTAACGCTCCAGTTTGGATCGGTTGCTCTTTTTCTGCCACCTTCGGCCTCGCCTTCTTTATATAAATATCTAACCGTGACGCTACCCAGCACAGGCGAAATTATTGAACTTCGCTTTAGTGGTATTTTTGTTTTTGTAATTGCAATTGCGGGTTTCATTGATATCGTTCGTGTTACCTCGTTATTTAGTGCGTTAATCACGTGAGGTAATCTTGTTACCCAATCGTGAGATCGTTTATCTTGGATAAATTCCCTCGCGTATTGATACCCGAATAATCGTTCCGCTAGTGTTTTGTTGAATCTTTCAACGATGGCCTGATTGCGATGAACACCTACAATACCGCGACGGATTTTAACGTTATTCTTTTTCATTAACACAGTAACCGCGCCAAGAAATTCTCGTCCCGGATCAATCTGGAGAAGATTCGGCCATGTCAATGGAGATCGTGAATAAATTCTCTCAAATGCATTTGCTATTTCCGTTGCTGTTTTATTTGATAGCGGTTCCGCTTCTTTATATCTGCTAGCAATATCAACAACAGTTAGCACATATTTGTATGTGATTCCATTAACGGTATCGTGAGGAAGAAACATTAAATCAGCTTGATGAACTTCATTAGGGACACTAACGGAGAAACTCGCATATGGTATTTTCTTAGGCGGAGGAAGATAAATTTGCCAAATAGCTTGTTTTGATAACCATGATTCAGCGGTGGATTGTTTTACTTTTGCAACCTTGGCAAGTTTGGCAATTGCTGATTTTCCTTTCCAAAATCCTCGCGGAGAATAATATATTTGCTCCATTATAAATTAACCAGCACCTAAAACTAATTTACCTTTCATTGCACCTTTTATCAGCCAGGTTGCTAATTTCTCTTTGAAATTTTTATTAGGAACGGCGTCTATTGCGTGAATTAATTTAATATCAGCGAGATGCCGTTGTTGTAAATCTCCGCTGCGATATGCGAGATCGTGATAGTAGCATGCGTTATCAATAGCATTTACTGGTTCTTCGCCGGGATTTGGTTGATTATTACTGTCAAGTCTTATATCTAATCTTGTACCGGGTCCGCAGTAGTTGTATCCTGGCAAATGTTTCTCTCCGGGATATTTTGCCCAGGGCAATCCTGGTAGATTTTTAATGGAGGCGGTGATGTCTCCTCCGGTTCTATCTTTTTTTTAACGAATCTAAATTTGCTTGTTCCGCAAACAGCACATTCTCCTCTGATTGCATTCCTGTTGTTGCGCGTAACGACTTCGATTGGATTTAGCGTAGCAGTTCGAGTGCGACACTTAACACAATATGAATCCATAATATTCTAATAACATGAATGTAATTGATTTTTCAGCCACGAAAAAACGCGAGCAAGTAAAACACGTCGACGCACTACCGAATTCGATTAGAATGATAATTATTGGACCATCCGGTTCTGGAAAAACTCAGTTATTGCTAAATTTGATAATGAGATGGCTAAAATGGGACAAATTGTATTTAGTTGCGCCGTCCGTAGATGATCAGCGATGTTATAAGGTACTAAAGGAATTTAGCGATAATACTGAGGATGGCACAATAGAATTTATAACGGATATCAATGAAACTCCATCAGTAGAAAGTTTAGATGGCGATACTAATAATCTTGTTGTTTTCGACGATGTGATGCTGGATAAGCAAACTAATCCGGCCAGGATATTCTCGCGCGGCCGACACAAGAACACCGATGTGATTTACGTGACGCAGCGATATACGCAAATTCCAAAGGTTATTAGAGATAATTGTAATATTTTATCGGTATTTAATGGCGTTGATACTCACACGCTAAGGAATATTCATCAAACTTGGTGCAATGGCGATATGGACATAAATAAGTTCAAAATTTTCTTTAGTCACGCTCAGGCAACACCGCACGGTTTTGTCACGATTAATCTTCATGATCCGCGTAGTAGGTATCGAATCGGTCTTGATCAGATTTACTCATAAAATTACAACCCAAATTCAATTATGGCAAATAAATTTTACAATACCCCCCCCAAAAAAGCTGCCATTTTTTTTATGTCCGAAAATGCAATTTGGGGGGGAATTTTTCGGATTATTTTTCGTAGGAGGCTTTATTTTTGAAATCTGAGGGTTCTACGGAAATTATTTGTCTGGAAGGCTTAATTTCGTCTGTGCCACCTGGTCTGTAGAACTTCCCTGCTGCTTGCTTAGATACCTAGCACACACACTTAGACAACCTACCTTGCAGAAGTTCCCAGCCTGGATAAAGACATTGCAGCATCTAACAAGACAATTCACAGGCATGCTTAGATACCTAGCACACACACTTAGACAACCTACCTTGCAGAAGTTCCCAGCCTGGATAAAGACATTGCAGCATCTAACAAGACAATTCACAGGCATGCTTAGATACCTAGCACACACACTTAGACAACCTACCTTGCAGAAGTTCCCAGCCTGGATAAAGACATTGCAGCATCTAACAAGACAATTCACAGGCATGCTTAGATACCTAGCACACACACTTAGACAACCTACCTTGCAGAAGTTCCCAGCCTGGATAAAGACATTGCAGCATCTAACAAGACAATTCACAGGCATGCTTAGATACCTAGCACACACACTTAGACAACCTACCTTGCAGAAGTTCCCAGCCTGGATAAAGACATTGCAGCATCTAACAAGACAATTCACAGGCATGCTTAGATACCTAGCACACACACTTAGACAACCTACCTTGCAGAAGTTCCCAGCCTGGATAAAGACATTGCAGCATCTAACAAGACAATTCACAGGCATGCTTAGATACCTAGCACACACACTTAGACAACCTACCTTGCAGAAGTTCCCAGCCTGGATAAAGACATTGCAGCATCTAACAAGACAATTCACAGGCATGCTTAGATACCTAGCACACACACTTAGACAACCTACCTTGCAGAAGTTCCCAGCCTGGATAAAGACATTGCAGCATCTAACAAGACAATTCACAGGCATGCTTAGATACCTAGCACACACACTTAGACAACCTACCTTGCAGAAGTTCCCAGCCTGGATAAAGACATTGCAGCATCTAACAAGACAATTCACAGGCATGCTTAGATACCTAGCACACACACTTAGACAACCTACCTTGCAGAAGTTCCCAGCCTGGATAAAGACATTGCAGCATCTAACAAGACAATTCACAGGCATGCTTAGATACCTAGCACACACACTTAGACAACCTACCTTGCAGAAGTTCCCAGCCTGGATAAAGACATTGCAGCATCTAACAAGACAATTCACAGGCATGCTTAGATACCTAGCACACACACTTAGACAACCTACCTTGCAGAAGTTCCCAGCCTGGATAAAGACATTGCAGCATCTAACAAGACAATTCACAGGCATGCTTAGATACCTAGCACACACACTTAGACAACCTACCTTGCAGAAGTTCCCAGCCTGGATAAAGACATTGCAGCATCTAACAAGACAATTCACAGGCATGCTTAGATACCTAGCACACACACTTAGACAACCTACCTTGCAGAAGTTCCCAGCCTGGATAAAGACATTGCAGCATCTAACAAGACAATTCACAGGCAACATGATGGCCACATTATCTTTTATTATCATTTTTTTAAGTCTGGTTTTATGTGACCTTGGCTTTGTGAGACAAGACACCTTTTTCCTCCCATCCTCACCTAAGGTGCATCATTCATTGGCTTAGAGTCCATTACATTTTGGCTTACCACTGCTGGTTAGTAGTCATATAGAGGAAACACGGGAGATACCTCTTGCCTTGAAAATAATAAAGTTTTAGGGTTTTTCGTATTTTCACATTTTATCTTTGAAATGGTTGAAAACTCCTTGATTTTTTACTTCGAGGAATACAAGCATTAAAACTATATGAAATATATGATCTTTTAAATTTAGAATTTTTTGTTATTTATATATTTACCATTATAATGAATGCATTTTAAAATTTTGAGAAAAGTTGGTGGATCAAATGGCACAAGAATACTATTTGGAGAGGTAGACAATTCTACCCAAAAAATAAATCATTGCATAATTAAATTGTAATGGGTGGATGTGCCATTAGTCATCCAATCCACCAGCTGAACAGTAATTTTAGTGCAATTCCAAACTTTTATAAAGTCAGCTAGATCAGCTGTTCAAACAAAACACAGTATGAGTTACATGTGTTCTAACTATGTAATACATCTAACTCTTAATGAGTTATGTGGGTTCTGATCTTTCATGTAATATCTCCAACTCATAATGAGTTATGTGTGTTCCCCTCACTCTTCATGTACTACATGGATTCTGACTTTGCATGTAATACATTAGACTAATAATGAGTTATGTGGGTTTTGACTTTTCACGTAACATGTCTAACTTATAATGAGTTATGTATGTTCTGACTCGCCATGTACTACATCTAACTCATGAATTACATGGATTCTGACTCTCCATGCAATACATTAGACAGATAATGAGTTATGTGGGTTTTAACTTTTCATGTAACATGTCTGAATTGTTTTGAGTTATGTGTGTTCTCACTCTTCATGTATTACATGGATTCTGACTCACCCTGTAATACATCTGACTCATAATGCATTGTGTGAGTTCTGACTCTCTATTAATGTCTGACTGAATACTGAGTTTTGTGGGTTCTGACACATAATGTAAAAAGATATAACTCATCATAATGAGTCATGTGGGTTCTGACTTTATGAATTATATATATATATATATATATATATATATATATATATATATATATATATATATATATATGTGTGTGTGTGTGTGTGTGTGTGTGTATGACTGAATAATGCCTCATGTGGGTTTTGATCTTGACTCTCCATCTAATACATCTGACTCACACCTGAATACTGTTATTTAATTGATTTTACCTTGTCCTTTGCCCCGAAAAAAGTTGACAAATCTTTGACATTGAATTCACATGGTCCGAAGTTTTCGTTTTCTGAAAATGGTGTACAGCACTTATGTGATTAGAGATGGGGCATGGAATTATACACCATGTAGTTTGGGATCTGAGTTGAAGTTGTTGAGTTTGATAAGCCCAGCAAGCCTTGAAAATGTACTTGAAAAATAAGTGACACCCCTCTAGGGATGTCTGCAGTTATAGGGAAAAATGAAAATGAATCAAATCAGACATTTCTCTTAGTGACATTAAGTAATTTTATCTTAATGCATGATTATTAAAGTTTTCTTGCTGTTGTGTACTTGCTAAATGTTTTAACTTCTTTATGTTTTTAGACTGCCAAAGAACAGTGTGTGAAAGCAGTTGTGTTGACACCAACCAAGGAGCTTTGTAATCAGGCATACAGAAACATAATGGTAAACATATATATGATATTTACATGGCTCATAATTATTGCATTTTGGATCTTCAGTACATATAGTGCTTCCTCTTATTTTATGCAAACCGTGAATAATGTACCTAGGGTGTGTTGTAATAAGACCATCATAAGAAAGCTTTCCTTCATTTTATTTCATTAACTGGGGCTCTGTAACTGCCGGTATTGCTAACTTGGTGGCCATCTTGAAATCTTGTTATTGCCTTTCCCCCTAAACAGATATTGACATCAAAATGAGGTTTGCTCTGTAAGACTTCTTATGATATCTAGTTGGTCGAAGATGGAAATGGTGCTTATTAGTGGTGCTTCTCCTCCAGAATGGATGGTTGTATCAACATGAAGTTTTCATACAGAGACTTGTTATGTCGAGTTAGTCTTCATTGAAAATGGTGTCCCTCAGATATCCAATGTGGCTGATAGGTGGACATCTTGAAAATTTTGCTTTCACTAATCTTTCTGAATGACTGGACATATCGACATTTTGTTTTCACTGATGATCTCTACTTGATACTAAATGAAAATGGTGCCAATAAAACTTTCAACCTAGCTGCTGAATCTTTGTAACATTACTTTACTTAAACAATGGAGGCCCAAGTGGCAGAGTGGTCTAAAACGCTCTCCATTACGGATCACTGCCATCTCACCTCTGTCTGCGTGGGTTCAAGTCTCGGATTTGGCTAATGTGGGTATGTGAGAAAGCTTGCCAGTAGTTTCTCGTGGGTCGGTGGTTCTTTCCTGGGTTTTCCCGGGTTCTTCCTCTACCATTAATACTGGCCGCCATGTATAGCCTATCATGTGCTGAAAAATGGCGTTAAACCCTACAACAACAATTACTTAAACAAATGGCCATATCTACATGGGTTTTTGAGCAAAAGACTTCTTATCATGTCTGTCTGGCCCTAGATGAAAATGATCAAGATCTAACATAAACAAATGGCCAGCAAGGTGGCATGTTGAAAATCTTGTTATGAGTACTTTTCCTAATCACATCTGATTGATCCAGAAACTTGGGTCAGTGACAGCTCTTTGAATATGCCAATTCTTTCATAATTATTTATCTTAACTCTAGGGGAGTAGAGGCAATTATACATACATTTCAAATAACTCTTGAGCTTTTGTTTCACATGTCTAAGAAAATTGCATGTGTGATCCATGACCCAAGTGTTGGTTTACATATGTAGTATCTATGAAGTTTGGGAAGTGAAAATGAATGAGGAGCTAGCAGTTTTTTGATATGTGCACAGCTGAACTAGGGCCAAACTGTATACGCTATAACCAGCATAACACCCATCAATCAGGCACCAAAATAAAGGGCATTTAAAGTTGTTTTAAAAATACCTAAGATATACAAGATCTTTTTTAAATAGCCATTATAACAAGTGAGGAAAACGTGGGAAATTTTATTTTCCTTTAAAAATGTAACCCTTAGCAAAATGCAAAACTGTCGAGTGCCACCTAAGTCCCTGGGTCATAGCTTGCGATACCAAACATTTAACTATTCATCAGACTCACAAGAAAAGACAAATGTATACCAGTAACTGACACTGTCTCTTGGGTCAGATATATCCAAGATGCACAAACTTCATGCTGGAGATCAAAAACAGGCAATTTACAGAGAATTTTAGTTTGCACTGATCAACTGGTCAGAGACCAGAAGAGCTTATGGGAATAGTTGTCAATAAAGCGCTTTTTTCCAACCCAGTTATTTGTTTTTATGTAAAAATGACCTTTATTTTCAAGATGCCCAACCACTAAGAGATCATTAGCAATATTCCAACTGGTTTCAATAACCATCACGTGTGTGCGAAAACATTGTATATTACATCACTGTTTTATGTTGTTGTCTTGTTTCCTGATCCATATTCTCCCTGCTTTGCTCTCTAAAACAGTGGAATGCAACACAAGGAGCATACTAATCAGGAAACCAGACTACTTATTTATTCAATTTCACAATCAAACAAGATTCCTTTTATTTAAAAATAAAACCGCACAACAAAACAGAACACTTTGTTCTTAAAACATCAGTTATCATCGAAAGTAATTGTTTTTATTGTTCTGTTAGTAAAATATTGATGCAGTGATTTCATTGCAAGAAAAAGTGAAACTTCTCATTCGAGAGAAAATCTCTTGGTGCCAATTCAATAATTACAAATTAACTACAAACTCTGAAACTGGCTTCTCATTAATAAAACATATCTGTGAAACATAATTTTATGTCATGACGTATTCATTTCACTTGGTTGTCTTGCTATCTTTGATCACAGTTGTGAATGAGTATGCTAATTTAAGGTAGTCTAATTATGTTTTTAAAAAAATTGTAACTGTTCGATTACCTGATACTTGAATGGAGCCACTAGCATTTAATGCAGGTTGGATTTGTCTGCCTTTTACCTTTTCAGTTATTCCACCCCTTTTATTTGATACAAAAGACTAATTAACATGGTAATACAAGGTCAGCTTTTCATTAAGTGCAACAATACAACAAATTCCAATCGGATTGCAGCAAATACTTACACAAATTAGGTATCAAGACATTGTCTGACATATAGGTTCTCACAGAAATGCTCGCAGTCATAGCTGTTACGGTCAGAACATATTTCATGTTTGAATACCACATTGCATATTGTTTTTATGATCATTACACCTAAACGGAACTAAAAGATAGAACTAAAACACAAATTTCACTTGGAAAAAAAGAAAACTTATTTAATTGGTATTTATTTATTATTGTGCTGCCTCAAGTGTGTGTTAGCACCATTTCATTGATCAAAATTTCATTGCATATTGTTATTTATGGTTTACCAAGAATGTAGTTTGGAAAGAAATTTTAATAAAAGGCATGACTTTTTATGAAAAGTTGATAATTTCATAATGTTGATTCAAATATCCAGGTCATATAAACCATTTTCGACAATAAAACGAGCATTTTATCAAGGTTTTATTTACCAATTTTGGTCACGATTTTCGTCATGTTGAGCAAGCAGGGGTCAAGTTATTGATACTTTCTTGTTTTAAAAAAAATTGTATCCATGACTGACCCTGTGTTATAAGTGGGTTTGCGACTTGTCAGGATGCGAGTTATCGGTGGAGTGGAGGATTGTTATGGGGTTTTCACCAGAGAATTATAATGATGCATAATTGCTGTTGAATGAAAATAGCGTCAGTCTGATATCTAATTTGGCCACTTCACTGGCCATCTTGAAAATAGTTATCACCACTCTACCTGAAAGGATGGCTCTATCAATACATTTTTTTCACTGATAACATTATTTTGATATCTGTTTGTTCCTAATGATGCAGTTCAAACTTTCAGTATGCCTGCCACTGTGGCCATCTTGGAAATATTGTTATCACTATTTCTTCTGAATAAATGACATGAAGATGGTGGAGATCTTGATGCTAATAAGACTGCTACAATGGCCTTCCTGAAAATCTTGTTAATACTACTTTTTGCAGTTGACTGCTCATATCGACATTGTGCCTTCACCAAAAGACTTATGATGTCTAGTTGGTACTAAAAAGAAATGGTGACAATCTGATATCAGATATGGCCGCTATAGCTGTAATCTTGAAAATCTTGTTATCATCATTAATGGAATTATCATATGTCATGGGATTTCAATGAGAAGATGTCTTATGCTGCCTTTTTTGCCTAAAATAAAATGGCCAAAGTTGACATTCATTACATTCACCACAGCAGCTAATTTGAAAATCTCATTTTTGCTGAAGAATATCAGAGGTGGTTTCAGTACTCTGCAGTTAATAGGAAGAGATGGTCTTCTCTTGAATTCATGGAAATTCTTTTCAGCCAGTGAAACCAGTCTCATGGAGGCACATTTGTTGGCATTATGCATCTCTCTTAGTTTATAAAATATGTGAGGTTAACTGTTGTGGAGATACACAAATTATGCTAATGTTTATCTTTTCAGGAGCTCACAAGCTGCTGTTCACGAGATGTGAAGTGCTGTGATATCTCACCACAGGTTCCCTTACCGCAACAAAGGTAATATGTTTATGTACAAGGAATGCCTTTACTTCAAATCATCAAAAAATTGAACACTGTCACTATTTGTTCAGTAAAGTGGGCTTCTAACAGTTAACAATAGCCAGAATGAGCAGTAATTGCAAGTATTATTTCAACATGGCTGGAAATTAGGAGTAATTGTATTAATTGGACCTCAAGAATTGTAGCTAAGGCTCTTTGTTATATTGCCATGAATGTGTTAGTTACCCTTGTCCATCTGTCTTTACTTCTGTCTGCTGCAGGTTCTTTTAAATTTTTGCGTTGTTGCCATTTGATTAGTGCAACATCCTTGCATCACAAGTAGTCAGTGTGATGTTGTATTTTGCACATCTAAATCAGAGATTTTGGTTAAGTTTAGAGTTTGAGTCTTGTTTCCTGTGCATTGTTGACTACAGGGTCACACAACCTAATGTGTAAATGCAGTTTGGTGAGTAGATTACCCTTGTTTCATGTGTAATGTTGGCTGCCATGAAAGTTGGTGAGTACAGTACTCAAGTTTCATGTGCAATGTTGGCTGCAGGGTCATGCAAGTTGGTGTGTGAATGCATTGCAGTGAGTACAGTACTCCTGTTTCATGTGTAATGTTGGCTGCCTTGCAAGCTGGTGTGTTAATGCATTGTGGTGAGTACAAAACGTCTGTTGTATGTGTCAAGTTGGATGCAGGGTCATGCAAGTTGGTGTGTACATTGTGAAATATATTTGCTAGTTTAGATCATCCAGAAGGTCAATGTGAAAGGCATTTTACCAGTTTAGTTCATCCAAAAGGTCATTGTGAAATGCATTTTACCAGTTTAGGATTAACTTATGATCAAAATAGTTTTTTTGTATGCTATGCACATATTATCCAATCTAGAATAGTAAATCTTGGTGTCAGGGATGGATGTTGATGAGTGCACTACAGTCTCATATCAAAAGTTGATTATTATGGCACCACATTATGCTTTATTGGCTTGGGTTTCATTTTATATTGGATGGTTATGTCTCAGGAACAGTTTGTGCTAGAATCATTAATATACGATGATATGTATCCATGTTTGAATACTCCTTTACAACAAAAGACCTAAATATCATCTTTTACCAGCATTGGTTACGTTTATGCATTGAGCTCATGTCCACATAAGTTTTTTTCACATGAATTATATCCTACCTAGAATTGTGAAACTTGGTAGTAGATGCATCTTCACATCTACAATACCCTTATTACGAACAGAAATCATTGTGACCTATATTTCATGCTTCATTGACTTTCTTCAAATTTTGCATTCATTTCTTGGGTTTTGTTTATTTTAGAATCAAGAAACTTTATAATTTAATGCATTAGTATTACACCCATACAGTGAAAGAAGCTCTCTGAACTACATTTAATGCATTAGTATTCCACCCATACAGTGAAAGAAGCTCTCTGATCTACATTTAATGCATTAGTATTACACCCATACAGTGAAAGAAGCTCTCTGAACTACATTTAATGCATTATTATTACACCCATACAGTGAAAGAAGCTCTCTGAACTACATTTAATGCATTAGTATTCCACCCATACAGTGAAAGAAACTCTCTGAGCTACATTTTATGCATTATTATTACACCCATACAGTGAAAGAAGCTCTCTGAACTACATTTAATGCATTAGTATTCCACCCATACAGTGAAAGAAGCTCTCTGAACTACATTTAATGCATTAGTATTCCACCCATACAGTGAAAGAAGCTCTCTGAACTACATTTAATGCATTATTATTACACCCATACAGTGAAAGAAGCTCTCTGAGCTACATTTTATGCATTATTATTACACCCATACAGTGAAAGAAGCTCTCTGAGCTACATTTTATGCATTATTATTACACCCATACAGTGAAAGAAGCTCTCTGAGCTACATTTTATGCATTATTATTACACCCATACAGTGAAAGAAGCTCTCTGAACTACATTTAATGCATTATTATTACACCCATACAGTGAAAGAAGCTCTCTGAACTACATTTAATGCATTAGTATTCCACCCATACAGTGAAAGAAGCTCTCTGAGCTACATTTTATGCATTATTATTACACCCATACAGTGAAAGAAGCTCTCTGAACTACATTTAATGCATTATTATTACACCCATACAGTGAAAGAAGCTCTCTGAACTACATTTAATGCATTAGTATTCCACCCATACAGTGAAAGAAGCTCTCTGAACTACATTTTATGCATTATTATTACACCCATACAGTGAAAGAAGCTCTCTGAGCTACATTTTATGCATTATTATTACACCCATACAGTGAAAGAAGCTCTCTGAACTACATTTAATGCATTAGTATTCCACCCATACAGTGAAAGAAGCTCTCTGAGCTACATTTTATGCATTATTATTACACCCATACAGTGAAAGAAGCTCTCTGAACTACATTTAATGCATTAGTATTCCACCCATACAGTGAAAGAAGCTCTCTGAGCTACATTTTATGCATTATTATTACACCCATACAGTGAAAGAAGCTCTCTGTGAGCTACATTTATTGCGTTAGGTTAAATATTTTGTGTTTAACTTGTGAGTGTATAGATTTCCTATGTTATATTCATTCTAGCATACACGGAAGGCCCTTTCTGACCAGAGCTTATGAAAGTAGGAATGAAATGTGGGGTTTTCTTGGTTAACATTTGACATGAAATGACTATCCACTGTACATCATGATATGATGCATGTATTTAAGGAATTAACTGCATACATTTCATGTGAGTTTGCAACTGATGTGGATAATCAAAGTAATTATTATGTATGAACTAAGCTTGCAATGGTGGTCAGACAGACTGTCACTAAACATTTTCTAAAAGCCTCTGACCTCCACCAGTAAATTCTGGCTTCTAGGAATGGACGATAGTAATATTTTGTAAAGAGTGATTTGCAAAAAGAAAGAGAAAAAGGTTCCTTTCTGGTTTTTCTCTATTCATTAAAGTACCTCCACTTTTGTATCATAAAAAAATATTTTATATTGTTGTCTTTTATGCCCTTTTAACAGCTTCAGAATTACATTAGTTGGAATTTTGTTTCTGCTCAAATAATTAATGTTTACAATGGCTGCTGCAGATTTCTACAATCTTCATAGGGGCGAGTTGTACTATTGTTGATTTCATTCTGTTTGAAAGTACTTTATATAGAAGAAAAGACAAGGTTCCAGAAAATATTTTGTATACCTTCATACTCTCCACACAGTTGTATCTGGAACATTCCTAATAAATTTTTCTCAATTATCTAGACCTATGCTGGCAGAAAATCCAGACATCATAGTTGCCACACCCAGTCGTCTCTTGGCCCACATTCGTGCTGACAATGTTAGCATAAAGGAATCACTGGAGATGATAGTCATAGACGAAGCAGATTTGGTGTTCTCATTTGGCTATGAAGAAGACATAAAGGCATTGCTAAGGTGAAGTTTGGACTGTTCATTTATTTACAGAATATGTTATTATTTGGCAAAAATATGCCTCTTAGAAATACTTAGTCGTTAGAAATTAGTTTCCATGTGTTCTGCCACCAGTACAAGTATCACATAATTTTTTTACCTTGTTGACCATACGAAGAATGAAGATATCCTAGTTATCATTTTAGAATATGCTATAGTTTCTTGCCTAGCCTTATGTATAGATCACTTGGCATTCTGCCTAGAGGTATGTATCTCTGCATAACTGATATAGATCTGCAAAGGAACCAGAATTCGTAATAACTTTTTATGAAGAAAACATAAGAAATTTGTAATTCCTCTAATCTCCATTTATTGGTTGTTTAAAATTAACAACTGTTTAATTATCCATCACCTTTCATAGGTATGAGTAACATTAATGTTTCATGTCATACAACACTTTTTTCACATTTTTCAAGACTTTTAAAATTGCAGATTATTATTGGATGTTATTTGTTTTTAGAGGTAAACAACTACACTCAGATTTAATATACCTCCATCTAGCATGGTTAGAGGGTGGGACCAGAAGGATGATGGAATGAAAGCAGTTGGGTGATTGGTTTTCTGATAAAGATTTGAAGAAAACGTGATTTTCTTGTTTTAAAACATTGACTTCACTGCATAAATTTAACGTTACTTGTAATACTATTTAGCACATGGTAATATTTATTAGACCCTGCTGCAGGTTTTCAGAGTTATTTTCATCTTAAATTTATTTTCATCAGAAATGGTTTTACAGTCAGCTTGATAGTTGCAGAAGAAGCATGTTTCATTTTGACTATCCTGTAACAAATTGACCTTGTCTGCAGCATCATTTTAAAGCTAAAGTTTGATAAAGATAAGTTGAATGCTAAGAATAGAAACTAAATGAAAAAGTCTGATTTGATAACATATTCATTCCATTTTCAGTAACATCCCAAAGATATACCAGGCCTTTCTGATGTCTGCGACATTAAGTGAAGATGTCATAGCTTTAAAGAAAATGGTCCTTCACAATCCCGTAAGAGAGTTTTATACATGTGATCGCTTGCTTTTCTGGACTTTGATATTATGGATTTCAAGATCAATGAACAATGAAATCTGCTTTAGCAGACACTCAATTAATAAGGCTAATTGCTTGAGAAATGTTAGAAATATTTTTATTTTTTTCCAAAGTTTATATTTTTGTATAGCTAAAGGTCCAGGCAATCCAAAATCACTTAGAAATGTATAGGTTCTTGTACATTTTCTTGCACTACACTTAACTGAATATCTACCATAGATACATGCTTATAAGTCACATCCAATTGCAAACTGCAAAGACCCAGATCTGCTATCACATAATGCACTGGCAGACCTGGGTCTGTTTAATTCATTTGGAGTAATAAGTAGAACAAACAACATAGACCCTGATTCTGCAGATGCTTTATGCTGCGGCAGATCAGGATCTTATTTGACACACTTTATAAGTAAGTATATATGGTATCCACAAATATAGATCATTACAATAAACAGTCTGTCAGTTATCGCCTATTAAATAAAAGTTAAAAAAGTGGTTTAAAACTATATCAAATTAGCACAGGTTGAATATCATAGGCTCAGCTTAACAAATACATGAAGAAAAGTATACATTAACAATTGATTAATAATAGTATGATGCAGTTTTGAAGGTCACACTGGTTTCCACAGCATAATGCCAGCACAGCTGATTTTTGAAAGGTCATAAATAACTAAATATTTCCAGCATTCTGTTTTATTTTTCATTGACTTCGTTTTTTTCTCTCACATCACTGCTATCGTGCATAGCTGATTTCTGAGAGGTTATTAATAACTAAAGCTTTCCAGCATTGTTTTTATTTTTCATTGACATTTTTTCCATATCACTGTTATCGCAGTTTGTATTAAAATTGTTTAAGAATTTTTCATTATTTAACAAGGTACAGAAACAGCAACAGTGTCATTTTGTATCCAGTCTCATCCAGAGTTTATAGCTTCATGATATACTTTGATAAAAGGAGAATTTATGTTGATGATATTAAGTGAAGATCATGTCACTACAACTTGAATGGGGGGCGCCAGAGTGGTCTAAAGCGCTTTCTGTTACGGGTCACTGCCATTTCACCTCTGTCTGCGTTGGTTAGAGTCTCGGATTCAGCCAATGTGGGTATGAGAGACAGCTTGCCAGTAGCTTCTTCTGGGTCGGTGGTTCTTTCCGGGGTTTTCCCAGGTTCTTCCTCCACCATTAATACTGGCCGCCATGTAGAGCCTATCGTGTGCTGAAAAATGGCGTTAAACCCTACAACAATAACAAGTTGAATAGGAAGAGCTGACATTATAAAGGAGGACTACATAAAGGACAGTTTTTTTTACAGACCTCCTCTTATAAATTTTATCTTGGTATAAAGGACATATGTCAATAATAGACATAAATTTATGGTCCAGTGTGTGTCATCTGTAGAGAGGTTTATATATATGCAAATGAATAAAATATAGTCCATTATTACTAGTTTGAATTTATTAATTGAATGGCATGGGGTGTTATGCCATGCAGCAAAGATTGATGCTGACACAGAGGAATCTTTGTCATATTGGCTTGAACTGAGTCAGATATTTTTGAATATTTCTCCAGTTGCAGATTCATATTGTAGATAGCAAGTCAGATGCACAGTAATTATAGCATATTTCCCACAAAAGTGCTTTCTGATTCATATTGTAGATAGCAAGTCGGATGCATGGTAATTATAGCATATTTCCCACAAAAGTGCTTTCAGAATCTTATATACTTTAATAGAGTGTATGGTGAGCTGAAAGATTGAATTTGTTTACAAATCACTGCAGACAAGCATTTGAGAATAGGAATCTTCTTTTAAAGACAATTTGAACTTTAAATGCTCACAACTATGCATCTGATTTCTTGTGTGCTATCTTTTTTTGTTTTTGTTTTCTCTGTCCTCCCTCTCTCCCCCCCCCCCCAGTTAGACATTGGTTTTGTGCTGTCTGTCCATGTTTAGCCATCACACTTCAGCAAGATTGCTCAGGTACTATTGAGCAAAACCAGATCAAATTGGGTATTTAGATAAGAGCAGCTCCTAAGACCTGGTTAGGTTCTGGTAACAATGACCTTATGTTCAAGGTCACAGAGCAGTATTTAATGTTAAGTGAAGAATTTATTGATGTTTGTATGTGTGGGAACATGTTTCTGCTTTCAGAATCAAGTCCCATCTGGTATCAAATTAATTTGCACTGCGCCCAGTAACAATGAACACCTTACTGTAATAAATGATTAATTTGGACCTTGTATAACTGCGTGTATTACCATGAATTATCCTGTATGTTCAGGACATTTGATTTAGTACAAATAGCACTTAACATGTTATTGATACTGCTGCATGTGTTTATGAAATAGTGGTGGCAATTTATTTAATTTTTGTTGAAGAAGCATGACATAGCAATTGTTTGTTATCCACATCTGTCTGGCCATATATCCTTGTACCCTTTGATTAGGATTCATCTGCCTAGCCATATATCCATGCACCCTTTGATTACGATTCGTCTACCTAGCCATATATCCATGTACTCTTTGATTAAGATTCATCTGCCTGGCCATATATCCATGCACCCTTTGATTACGATTCATCTGACTGGCCATACATCCATGCACCCTTTGATTACGATCCATCTGACTAGCCATACATCCATGCACCCTTTGATTACGATCCATCTGACTAGCCATACATCCATGTACCCTTTGATTACAATTCATCTAACTGGCCATACATCCATGCACCCTTTGATTACGATCCATCTGACTGGCCATACATCCATGCACCCTTTGATTAGGATTCATCTGCCTGGCCATATATCCATATACCCTTTGATTACGATTCATCTGCCTGGCGATATATCCATGCACCCTTTGATTATGATTCATCTGACTGGCCATATATCCATGCACTCTTTGATTACGATTCATCTGCCTGGCCATATATCCATGCACCCTTTGATTTCGATTCATCTGCCTGGCCATATATCCATGCACCCTTTGATTACGATTCATCTGCCTGGCCATATATCCATGCACCCTTTGATTACGATTCATCTGCCTGGCCATATATCCATGCACCCTTTGATTATGATTCATCTGCCTGGCCATATATCCATGCACTTTGATTAAGATTCATCTGCCTGGCCATATATCCATGCACCCTTTGATTGCGATTCATCTAACTGGCCATACATCCATGCACCCTTTGATTACGATCCATCTGACTAGCCATACATCCATGCACCCTTGATTACAATTCATCTGCCTGGACATACATCTATGCACTCTTTGATTACAATTCATCTGACTGGCCATACATCCATGCACCCTTTTATTAAGTATCATCGGCCTTTCCATATATCCATGAACCCTTTGATTATGATTCATCTGCCTGGCCATATATCTATGCACCCTTTGATTACGATTCATCTACCTGGCCATATATCCATGCACCCTTTGATTATGATTCATCTGACTGGCCATAATTCCATGCACCCTTTGATTATGATTCATCTGACTGGCCATAATTCCATGCACCCTTTGATTACCTTTCATCTGCCTGTCTATACATACATGCACCCTTTGATTACGATTCGTCTGACTGGCCATATATCCATGCACCCTTTGATTACGATTCATCTGCCTGTCTGTACATACATGCACCCTTTGATTATGATTCATCTGACTGGCCATATATCCATGCACCTTTTGATAAAGATTCATCTTTCTGACCATACATCCATGCACCCTTTGATTACGATTCATCTGCCTGTCTATACATACATGCACTCTTTGATTAAGATCCATAAATGTATATATGTTTCTTTGTACAGAAATATTAGACACATAGATTTAGTGAACATGGAAGTGCTTACAAATACAGTAAATATGGTATGCTGTCTGTGAAAATATATGGTATGCTATCTGTCAAAATCTGTGGTATGCAGTCCATGAAAATATCACCTCTGTCTGCGTGGGTTCTAGTCTAGGATTCTTCCAATGTGGGTATGTGAGAAAGTTTGCCGGTAGTTTCTCGTGGGTCGGTGGTTCTTCCCAGGGCTTTCCTTGGTTCTTCCTCCACCATTAATACTGGCCGCCATGCGTAGCCTATCGTGTGCTGAAAAATGGCGTTAAACTTCACAACAACAACAACAACCATGAAAATATATGGTATGCTAGCCATGAAAATATATGGTATGCTAGCCATGAAAATATATGGTATGCAGTTCATGAAAATCTGTGGTATGCAATCCATGAAAATGTTCTTGTTGTTGCTGTAGGGTTTAACACCATTTTTCAGCACAAGATTGGCTATACATGGCGGCCAGTATAAATGGTGGAGGAAGAACCCGAGAAAACCCGGGAAAGAACCACCAGCCGACGAGAAGCTACTGGCAAGCTTTCTCACATTGACAGAACCCGAGACTTGAACCCACACAGGTAGAGGTGAGATGGCAGTGATCCGTAATGGTGAGCGCTTTAGACCACTCGGCCACTTGGGGCTCCCATGAAAATGTATCGTATACAATCCATGGAAATATATAGTATGCTATGCTTGAAAATATATGGCATGTTATCCTTGAATATATTGGATGCCATCCTTGAAGGTACATAGTATGCTATCCTATGAAAATATTTGTCATCAGTGAAAGTATATCAGATGCATGCTAAAAGAGTCTATTAACATAAAGAATCAGTTAGCAACTGTAAAAACAATTTGTTTTTTTATTTACGTACAAAATAATGTAGAACAAAATTTGTAATTGTAAAGATCTGAGAAAGAAAACAAGGTGTAAAAAATACCTTTAGGTTATTTTTCCACTTGACACAGATGTATAGATAATTTTACCAAATCATAGATAATTTAGTACTGTATCATTCACTCAACAAATTGAAATTTAAAAAACAATATTTTAAAGGTTATTACTGTTGCATTTATCATTTTATGTATTTATTTTATATATGCTTATTCACTTACAATTACTTCCATGCAAGCAGCCCAAACAGAAACTTTCTGCTGTTACAAATGGTAGTTATCATCTTTTACAGCTCTGTAACATTTTTTATATTGTTGCCTTGTACTTTTAAGCTTGAGCTGGTTACTTCAAATGATAGTGAGAAGGTGTACTTATAAAACATTTGTTTTAAAGATTGTGCAGTTAAGCAGGTGAACGGAAGCACAAAATACAACAAGACTACCGTATATAGTTTCATGTGGAAGTTTTAAAAAAAGGTGTTGGTAATATACTTCATGATGTTATCTTTTATTATATGTTCATATATTCGCAATTCCAGAACATACAGGATTCTGGTAGGGAGGAGAAATATTAAGAAAGAGGGTATAGAAAATTATATACGAGACATTTGCTTGTATTGAGTGAATAATGGATACATTTCATCTTGTAGGTGAAAAATTCAGTATTTTTATGAGGCAACAAGTGAAAATACTTGATTTGTTTCATCCACCAGATGAAATACTTTCATTATTCATTTGGAACAAGTAAATTTTCTTTTAATTTTATGCTCAAATATATTGGTTAGCAGAAGTCGCAGATTTCTTAGTATCTGATAATGTTAGTGTGTCTATTCACATGGAAAATATTAGTAGTAACATAATTCTGTTTCTTAATTCAAAGCAAAATAAACCTGAAACCAAACAAGAGAAGAAAATAATTTCAGTGGCTTGAGGGATTTGAACCTGGTACTCTTGCATGGCGTATGGCAATTCTCATCACTAGACCAAGCAAGTGTCAAAATGGCAGTTCAGATTTTTGGATCAAAATGTTGTCGATGTCTATTGTCTAATGTTGTAAAGCGCTTAGAGCTTCTAAAGATTAGGCGCTATATAAAGTCCTCATTATTATTATTATTATTAATGGCCACAGTGACAAAATATTTTACATAATTCACTCTAGTGAATTATCAAAATTATTACTATTGGAAATCCACAAATTCATGGGCTAACATAAAATAAAGAGTGCTACCTTTTTAAAATTTACAGGTGATCCTTAAACTGGACGAATCACAAGTAGCAGAATCTGGGCAACTGACACAGTACCACATAAAGTAAGTGCTATTCATATTCAACATAAATAGAGATTGTTTCATTCAAAATACACAGGTGCAAGACTGGAACATACAAAATTTACTGACCATATTCAGCTTATGGTAGTGGTTAGAACATTCATCTTAGATGCAGGAGGTCACATGTTTGAATTCCAGCCAAGTCGTACCAAAGACTTATAAAAAATGTTACTAGCAGATGCTTCAGTTAGTGCTCAGCATTAATAGGTCAGTGATAGGACTGGTCAGCCAGGTGTCAGGATAATGTGACTGGGTGGGACATGACACATTACTGCAGCATGATGCTTCAATGCTAGACATCACTATAAACTGCCACACTGTAGACATCATAGCGATATGACTGAAATTTTGTTAAATCTGTGTTAAAAATATAATGTCTCACACACACAGAGGGACAGACACGTGCACACACACAAATCTTATGGCTGTGTAGTATTCATTAAAGTACACCACACGGTGAAATCACCAGTATTTACAGGTAGGATTGAGCCTGAGCTACAAAACAGTGTAGGGTAATATTCTTTAATTGATTTACTACACAGAATGTTGTCACCTGCAGTATGTCCTTTAGGAATGTAGAGGTAAATCAAAGTGGCCAGGTAGAAATCATGCTTAAAGTGGTGCTGATATAGCTACACTCAACAGTATGAGCAGAACGAGTCAAGCATGGTGAAAACACATTATGCATACTGTAGCAGATTTGCTACCTGTTATGTGGTTTTGCCACCTGGTGAAAAATCTGATGGAAATTCTTCCTTCCAAAAGTTTATAAAGAAAGAACTTAAGTTACACAAGATTTAAATTTTGCTGGTCATAAAGAGTCTCTTCAGCACCTTTTTCTGGGCAAGGAGAACAGTCAAACATTTCCCAATGGAGAGAGGAACTAATTTGTGTTAGGTAAAACATGTTGACACTTTGCCACCAGATTAAAAAGTTGTTAGCAAAACATTTTACCTGCTACCTCATGTTTAATTATGATCCTGTAATGGACAGTCAATGTGATAGACCTCTGTTGAGGTGAATATGAATTTACATAAAGCAGTAAACCTCGTATTGATTTAAACCATTTCACTGCAACAAAGGTCTATTTTTGTTAAATTACATTATATATAGTGAATAATTACAACTTAATATGTTTTAGAATAGTGAAAATGTCATTCATATGCATGATGCCACAGATTTAACATTATGATATCACACAACCATGCAACATCATGATTTATCTTGGATCACATGACATTGGGTCTTCCAATGAAAAATCAGCTCTCAACAGGAGTTTTGTATGGATAATTATATATCATTGTTTGGGGTAGGGTGGAGATTAAGTCAGGCTAATCAAAATGTCTCTTTTAACTTGTTAAATTAAAATTTGACAATTTAAAAATGGCCTTCAGCCACCACCACCCTCGCCTATACATTTTGGAAAAGTCAGTAGATCAAGGATGTATATTTTAATGCCAAACTTTATATGTATACTATATATGTCAGTGTTACAACCAGGTTTCACAATTTCTATAGAGTACACTCAGCAGAAGATGTGTTTGATATGCTTAATTTATGATGATATCTTGAGACATTAGAATGTGCATTTTTTTGCTCAGCTTTTTAAGTGCAGTAGACATTATTGTCATACCCCTGGTGCCATAGTCAGTGGGTGGCATTGGCATTAGCAGATAGTAAAAGGCAGTGTATATGCAGGTGAGATTTGCTGTCTTTTAACAGCTTTGTTTCTTCCTACAGATGCGAAGAAGATGACAAGTTTGCATTGATCTATGCTCTTTTGAAACTGCGTCTTGTTCGTGGAAAGTCTATTCTATTCGTCAATACAGTCGACAGATGCTACAAGTAAGTGAAAAGGTTCTTTGCAGTGTTAATGTCCTCACAGTCTAGTTGGCATATTATAACTACAGATGAAAGGTCATGAAGCATTTGCATCTCTGTCTGTCATGGTACATAAACCACTTGTGATGATAAAATTACCACTTATGAAATATTTCCTTATATCTGCTGAAAAGCAGATATCCTCCATGTGCTTTGTGGATAATATTGAATTTGCAATATTTAGTTCAATATTTAATTTCCATCTATGATGCATAATTATGTGTTAAAGAAGTGCTACTGCATACATTTTCAAAATTTTGACTTTGCTTTCCTTTTTTCTGTTAGATTAAAAATTTTGAAAGATATTGAAACTAAAGTTGTGTTTGATCTAAAAGGGTTAAAAATCACATTTAATAATAGTCAAATTCGACATACATATGGCTTTCCTTGTCAAAAAATAGAGCTTGATGACAGTCATGTGACAAATCAAACTTGTAATCTTAGGTGCAAGTGGAGTGAGTGGATGTTCATGCTTTCACATTATTTGATAATAAAAGAGGATATATGGCTGTTGCAGTTGGGATGAAAGAGTTTAAATACATTGTAATGTATTCTCCTGGCACTTTTTATATACAGGTTTAGAGCAGTGGATAACAATTAAATTTCTCATGTAATTGGATTGTGGGCATCATCTCAAAATGTTATTGATTGAAAATTTACGTTATCATGTCTCTCTCTCATAAAATAAAATAATAAAAGGACAAGCCCTTTATCTGTTGATCTACATGGTAAACACATACTGTTAATATGTTCACCCTTAGTGGAAGTCTAATGCTAATAAATGAAGCTCGATAGGAGTTTAGCAAGGGACATTAGTGCAGTTGTCAACTGTTAAGCCATGTAAGCAAGAGAGTAGTACAATACCTTCATGGGTAGCTTGTTTCTCAGTACCATGTGATGTTTTGATAATAAAAAAATTATAGTGCCTCAAGCAGTCTAACTAGTGGACAGTAATGGTAAATATACGGTACAAATACAAGTTGTGATACATTTATATACCTATGCATAACTGCATATAGATGTATTGTTACACCATTAATATACAATTGAGATACCTCCCACAGATCATGCTTAAATATCATTTCAGATTGAAGCTCTTCTTGGAACAGTTTGGCATACCTGCCTGTGTGTTGAATTCAGAATTACCTGTGACTTCAAGGTAAAAACTCAAAAATCAGATGATGTTTAATTGAATATTATGGTAGATGTTACACACAGTTGTTATATAGAACTTTAAGATTGATGCTTTGGGCAGTATTGAGATGTTTTACATGTCAAATTTTGGATGAATATCTTGCATAAAGCAGATTTCTATGGATATATTGTAGCATCCAAATTGAACTCATTTTTGTCCTATCAGTAAACGATGAGACCTCAGTAATTTTTCTGGCATTGTAATCAGCAACAGTGATGTCTGCATTAGCATCATTGGGTATGTTAAGATGTAACAAATCTGAAATTTTACATCTCTGTTTGATCAGTCATTATATTTAAATTGAAACACAGAGAAGATAGCACTTTGTCTGAAATTTGTACGTTTAATTTTCTGTCTTGTCTGCATGAAGACTCTACTACATATACATCAGAGAACATCATTCGCCAGTATGAAATTGCATTCAGTGGAACTCTTGGTAATTTGGGCTGTTTTGAACACTCGTTAATTTTGGGTGTTTTAAATCAGTGTGTGCCACAGTTTGATGTAGATAAAATTTGGTGTTTTCATATTGTTACACATGTTCTCATTTTTAAAATGGAATGTTACTCAGAGACTCATAATTAAAGTTCAGTTATTCTTTTTCATTTAATTTGCAGGCAAATATTTCTTTTTGACAGCTGCATGGTATTGCATCAGAGAAAGACATCAGAAACCAAAGAATCTTATCTGTTCTTAAAACCCATACTTATTGCTGGGGATATTTTGATATTCTCTAGGTCTTTCCATCCATTGATCTGGCTATCTGTTGCTGTCTGTCCAAAATCACTGCACAATATCCTTTGTACATTTCTTGCCGTCATGATATGAGAGGGATATAGATTATTTGCATCCTACCCTGGAAGCGTGAAATATACAAAAATTGCAGTTCCTGTGACATGTCTGAATATTTACCAAACTTTAAACATGCAGTCACAGCATAAGGGTACATAAAATATATATCTGAAAATAGACCCACTCCATATTTTTGACATTTATAAGGACAGACCCCTAGTCTTATTATGAGAGCAGTACCTCAACTGGACAATAAGGTCCATGTGATATATGTTGCAAAAGGTGTGGCATAGTGGTCAGTATTTGTCCATCCATCCATTAACACCATTTGGTTATTAAAAAAATTAAGAGCTATATGTCCTGTTTTTATTTTTGGATTTAAAACTGACTTCATCCACAAAGACATCAACAGAAAAAAAAGTAAAGATGCTTACTTTGGGACATAAATATTGCTACTGGTTTGGATGTTAAAGGGCAGGTCAGAGTTGTCAGTGTTTTTGTTTTGTTATTTTAGCGGGGAACACCTACATCATGTTTCTGTGGATAGGCATTAGACCTTTAACCCAGTTCACATATGAACATGAATCGTCCTTGAGGATTATGGATCCATCATCAAAGGTCATATGGTTAATTTGTTGTTAAATTTATTGCAATTTGTTACCAGTTATATGAAGGGGTTATATTTTTTGTTTCCATGCATATATTATTATCGAATTTGTCACATATTAACATAAGAATAAAGGGGATAAAAGCTCACAGGTCAAGGTCACATTGTTTAGTCTTGTGATTCTAGGGTTGTGTTGATTTTGTTGCAGACCGGATAAGAAATTAACAGATTTTTAAGAATATTTTTAAAGGTAGAGTAAAATAAAGAAGACCAAATAAATTTATTTTATAACTTGGTTGTCCAGTTGTATCGAAGAAATAATCGACTTTTATATTGGGCTACTCCAGAAATAGCAGATGACTTTGAAGGTGTAGTACATATTTTGTTTCTTTTTCTCTCATTTAGATTTTTCCCTTAAGTATTTTTTTCATATAGAGCTGCTTAGGTACTGTAACATATATATTATATGAAATTTCAGGTGTCATATTGTCTCCCAGTTCAATGATGGCATGTATGATTACATCATAGCCTCAGATGAAACTCTCTTGACAGACCAAAAAGATGAGCAGAAAGGCAGTGAAGGCAAACAGAAAAAGTAATCCTCCCTAACCTGATCTATTTTCTCCTATCTTCCTATCATTCTGAAGTTTCTGCTACTTCCTTGTCACTATTAAATAAACAAAAGCAGAAAATAAAATGATCACACTAATACTTTGCCCAATAATCAGAAAATAAAAGTACAAGGTGGAAAATAAGTTTCAAACAGTGATGTAATTTGTTACATATTAATGTGTTTTTACTGACCATGCATAGTAAAACTGACTTTACATGGGATAAAAGGATAATAGTTGCAATTCTGATGTTTGTATTTCTTTTGGTTTTGTCGTATATACTGCCTTGGGAGGTAAGTCTGCACAAAGGTCTGTTTGTATTAGATGCACATGTCCAACCTAGTTATCTTTTTCAGTAAAAAAACTATCCCTGTTTTCATGCATCAGTAAACAGAACAGATGACCCTCAATCCTGAAAAATATATGGCCGCTACATAGAGAAGGAAGTAAATTCTTGATGTAGTATTTGTCAGGACTCAAAATTAATGCTAATCCGCTAATTGAAGATGACAGACTACTAAAACCCCAGCCTTCACAAATCTATTGGATCGGTAAAATGTTCAGCTGATGGCTATTGTACGTTCACAAGTGGTCTCATGTCTGATATAACTAATAAAACACAGGATGGCATTTCCTTTCACTGTTAATTGGTATATTTGATATTGTGTTAATCGAGTAGCTGCCGAGTTCCTGCATTTAAAGTATAATGAATGCCCATGGCAGAAATGGCCATCTCTCCTTCCATGCATAAATTACATAAGGGTTCCAGTTGACAGAATAGTCACTGCTTTTGCCAAATTAGCCTTACACCTACTCCTAATGTTCTAATTTCAATACTGACAATGCAAAATGATGGTATAATGTCATGCTAGTGACAAAACTTGGCTAATTGGAAAAAGTCATGTTAGCCAAACTCAACAGATGATGCAAGATTATAGTGAACACAGTTTTTAATTTTACATTGGTTTTTGATGAAATTCTCAGCATTTTGTGGTAACAGTTGGAATGATGTGGAAGTTCTAACAGGGTGAGCAACTGCCACTGAAACATCATAAATTAGATGTTGACATGAAAAATGGGATCATGAATATGTTCAAGAGAAGAGAGCAAGAATGCCAGAATCTCTGGGAAAATGAATTTGGATGGCTGCAAATATTCAGAGAGATGTGAAAGTGCATGATTGTTAAACTTTAGGCAGGATCAGTAGAAAAGTTAAAGTTGGATTGTAAACCTTGGAATGCTTTACCTAAACTCAAATACAGGTGTCTGAATACCAGACCATCAGATCTTAAATATGCTTCGATTATACAAATTACATCTTGAGTTCCTATGGTCCTGCCAGCTTATTTTATCTTAAATATGCTTTGATAACACTAATTACAACTTGAGTTCCTATGGTCCTGCCAGCTTATTTTATTTTAAATATGCTTCGATTACACTAATTACAACTTGAGTTCCTATGGTCCTGGCAGGTAAACAAATCTGATGATGTTTATTTCTGCAAAAGATCAGCCTATTCTGGTATCTTGAAATTAAGATTATTTTTACTGATCCACAAAATCATCCTAATAAGTTTGATAGTGAGTGAGATTTATGCATATTAATGAAGTTATCTTGCATTTGGGTGGCTGTGCTTGTTGCAACTCTGTAAGCCATATTTCTGATCCTATTTTGAAAATGCTCGAAATCTAGGCTAATATTATTCATATTTCTTACGATATTGATAATGAGTGTGGTTCATCATATTGGTGAGGTGATCTGTCATCTGATTGGAAGAGCTAGTTACAATTGAGAGACCATATCTCTGATTTGATTTTGATCCAGTTTGGCAAATAAAGATGATAAGGATGGTTGTGAGCAAGATCCGAGCTTATTAATAATGTGATCTTGCATCTGATTGGTTGAACTTTACAACACTTTAACACTGCTATTTCTGATAAGGTTCTTAACAAACTTGACATACAGGTTTGAATTATTTAGATATCCAAAGAGTTTCATTAGGGGTGAGATCTGCACATATATATGAGATGATCTTTTATCTGATTGGCTGACCTTTGTACCATTTGAGACATGATATTTTAATCTGATTGGCTGACCTTTGTACCATTTGAGACATGATATTTTAATCTGATTGACATTTAATTTGGTAAATAGGCTAATATTTTATATCATCAAAATATTGGACCACTTTACTATGAGTATTTAGAAGGTGATCTTGAATTGGATTGGTGGAGATTTTAACTGATTTAGAGAATTATTTTGGTTAGAAGTTTGATTAGACTTGGTAGATAGGCTTAATATCATCAAGATCTCATTGGGGTAATAATATTATTAAAAAACAGTATGCATGTTAATGATGTGTTCATGCATCTTATTAGCTGAGCCATCAACATGCTATGATGTATACTTCTGTTAAGATTTTTATCAAACTTGGGAAATGTTCTGTCATCAAGATGTGAGACAAATTTTATTTTAGCAAGATCTGAAAATTTTTAACAGTAAGATTGTTTTTTTAAAACTTTTTACACCTTGAGTGTATCTATTTTGTTCACTTTTGATAACAATTGGTAAATAAGTTTATATCATCAAAATGTGTTATCCATTATCCATGTTATCTATTCAATTGATAACAATTGGTAAATAAGCTTATATTATCAAGATGTGTTATCCATTATCCAAGTTATCCATTCAGTTGATAACAATTGGTAAATAAGCTTATATTATCAAGATGTGTTATCCATTATCCAAGTTATCCATTCAGTTGATAACAATTGGTAAATAAGCTTATATCATCAAGATGTGTTATCCTTATCCAAGTTATCCATTCTGTTGATAACATAAGGTTGTGTCATTATAATAATGAATATCGAAGCTACTGGGTCTCATTGTTTTGCAGTGATAGACTTGAGATTGACCTAGATAGTGAGGTTTCTTGCTTTGCTTTGCAAAGTAGCCTGTTTCTCAAGTCAGTATGACAGTGGACCATAGACTCATGTAACTTGGTGACCTGTACAACACTAATTTACCAAAAGTATGTCAATATGACCTTCATTTCACGATTTTCTGATGTTGAGATTTTCATTTTCTCCATTTTATATGATTGTATTGTTTGTTAGTGAGTGAGTGATACAACTTAGCTTGTGGATATATCTTTGTATGGTAAAATACCAGATTCCCCAAAAAGTAGGCAAATTTGATCTAGATTTCAGAGTTCAGTGACTTTGTTTTCAGTTTTGGTCAGTTTCTTAGGTACTATTGGCCATGGAAATTGATAGTTTGCTTTATGGAAGCTATAACACTTCCACCAAAAGTAGGTTACTTGACTGAGATTTCATGCTTCGTTGACTTCTGCCAGGTTTCAAGTCCACTATTAGCCACATTGTCATGCAAGAGTGAATATGCACTGGAACAAGTTAAACACCATTCTGTAGCCAGCTGTATAATTAATGCTTCAGCGACTTTTAGTTGGCCCTTCATAAGGGTTGATGGAGTCCAGGGTACTGTATAGTACTCATTATCAAAGTTCTGGGAGTGAGCTCACCATGCAAGCAATGACAACCTCTTGTTAACAAAGTTCAGTATTAGTAAGACCTTACAGCATTCCGTATCATGATTCAGAGTGGGTGTGACCACCGAATGTCCATTCTTCATTCTGGTGTTTATGCCTGAGCTGATTGTAGTTAGAGGTACCCTTTGTGATGTGCCCGTTGCCAGTTGCTTTGGTTAATGATAGAAAAACAGTTACACAAATTCTTCTCTAAAACCATACAGCTTTTTATTAATACAGAGGTTGACAGAAGATACGACCTTTCTTATTTGTATAAAGAATGATGATCTGCCTTCCAGTATGACAGCTGTTATTGATAAATGTTTCAGTATCTGTTTTTCTTCAATGATTGCTTAAAAATTTTTGACTAAATTTGATAAAGAGCATTCTAGTATCATGTGCCTTTCAAATTTCTTCAAATGATTCCTGTATTCCCTCTCAAACACTGCTGAGCAGATTTTGATTATATCTGAATGAGAGTATGCTGGCATCAGGGACTTTCAAGTCTGTACAAACTATGGGAATCTGCTATTAGATATTTTGCCACCTGACTAAAAATAGAAAACATTTAAAGGAATTTGAAAAACCACTCTCTATAGTTTGACTGTATACAATACTAAGAATCCCTGCAGCTTAGAAATATGTTTAATTGATGCTGTTCTGCCCGCATATACGGGTGCTGTTACTAAAAGAACGTTTCCTAACAAATGACTGATCATACTTTAACCAAATTTGACTCAGAGCATCAGCATAATTCGTTTTTAGATGGGTAGATGCTCTTGTTTTTGGTATATAGGGTAATGTGAGTCATTTGAGTGATTACAGGCACATTTGGGCCTTTTTCCTTTAGGTATGTGTAGTCTGATGTATTGATTTACATTTTGAAAGTGGGTGTCTAAATGCACTGTATGCATATCCCATAGTAAGTACCAGGTACAAATAATAACAGGAGTGGGTAGTTGCTTTATGCTATATAATGGAACAGTTTTGAATTTAAGTCTCGACAGCAATCTATGGATACTCTACTTCCCACTACTAGCATACCTTAATTAGAATAAGGAGCCCTTAGATCTTGCTTCACTTATGTATGTATGTATGTATATATATAGAGAGAGAGACAGACAGACAGACAGACAGAGAGAGAGAGAGAGAAACAAGGCATTCCAGTTTTTTTCTAAAAATTTATCTTTCTTTTACAGATTTAGGAGGAAAGACAAAGAATTTGGAGTGTCTAGAGGCATAGACTTTCAGAATGTGTCCAATGTTGTTAATTTTGACTTCCCAAAAACTGTTAATGCCTACATCCACAGAGTCGGAAGGTAGGTAGTATGCACTAGACCTGAAATGAATATCCAAATATTCCAGTCAGAATATTATTTTTGTGAATATTAAAAAAAATTAGTATTGGAATATTCATTTGTTGTTTACCTTGTGAATTTTGCAAAAGAAATTGTACAAGGCAAAATGTAAGATATGCATTATTGAATTGGCCTAATGTAAAAGTCTTACAGGTCATGAATACTTTCAACACTATTTTAGTAATGGGTGTCATTTTTAGCAATTGATTACACATACCTAAATGGCAATTATTCACTTTATTTTGATTCCCATATATTCATATTCCTTTGAAAGTTTGTTATTAACATGCCCTTCACTTGACACTCAGTATTAAGAGGTTAATGTTAGGACTGACCGGTCTACTGTAAGGATATTGTTACTAGTGGGACATGATGCTACATGTCTGTAGCATGATGCCCCAATGTTAGACATCACGATAAACTGCCACACTGCAGACATAGTGATATAACCGGACAATTTTAAAAAATATGTTAAAAATCCAAATCATACACATGCACACACACATTATTTACATGCCCCAAGAAGCACACCGCTCTGGTGGCCTAGTGGTTAGAACATCCACCTTGGATGCGGGAGGTCATGGGTTCGATCCTCAGCCATCTCACCTCTGTCTGCATGCTTTGAGCCTCAGGTTTGGCAAATGTGAGTATGTGAAAAAGCTTGCCAGTAGCTTCTGGTGGGTTGGTGGTTCTTTCCAGGGTTTTCCCAGGTTCTTCCTCTACCATTTATACTGGCCACCATGTATAGTCTATCCTGTGCTGAAAAATGGCATTAAACCCTACAAAAATAACAACAACAACCAAACCTGCTAAATCACCTTAAATTCCAAGTCTGACTTGTATGATAATTGTACAGTCAAAATTCTATATTGTGACATTGCTCACATTTCTGTTCATTTTACTGGATAAGATACATCAGGCTGAGGAAAAACATATTAAGAATAGCCGTCATATCAGATTCAACAAAGCCTTTACAGAGCACTGAAAAAGCTGTAAACTGTCATCTTAGTTAAATCTGCATTTAGACCGCTCCGGTGGCCTAGTGGTTAGAGCGTCCGTCTCAGATGCGGGAGGTCGTGGGTTCGATCCCTGGCCGAGTCATACCAAAGACTTACAAAAATGGTACTAACATCTGCCTCACTTGGCGCTCAGCATTAAGAGGTTAGTGTTAGGACTGGTCGGCCTGGTGTCAGGATAATGTGCCTGGGTGGGACATCATGCGGCATGATGCCCCACTGCTAGACATCACTATAAACTGCCATGTTGCAGACATCTTAGCGATATGACTGAAAAATTGTTAAAGCCGTGTTAAAAATCCAAATCACAAATCTGCATTTGGTGTTGTATACAAACTTTTGAAGTCATTGCACAGCTTTGGAATTACCAATATGCTTAAAATTTTACACTATTTATCAAATATTCAATTCATGCTGTGATCATTTCACTTTTTCTTTCTATGCCATTTTGAAAACTTCCTGTTTGCTATGAATCCCCATTTACCCAAGTGGTCTACTCTCAAACTTGGTTGAAGGAGGAAATTAGTTCCCAGATACCAGATGCAGGTACTAAGGCGCAAATGGAATATTTATAGTCATACTGAATTTGAAAATAAACATAAAATAATACCTACACTGATTTAATTTTTGTTTAAAATCCTCAAAATTTTCTCAAAACCTTGTAAAAGGTCATTTAAGCATATTTAGATGATTCTTTTCTCATAATGCCTTGTTGGTCCTAACTGAAAATTGTGCCAAGTTTACAGCCGCTACATCCACCACAGCTGCTGTTTTGAAAATCATGTTATTGTTGAAGTATATCACAGATGGTTTTAGCACACCTGATTAATAGGAAAAATGGTCTTATCTGGAATTCCAGGAAATTCTTTTCAGCCAGTATAGCCAGTCCCCTCTAGAGAATCATTATTATACCAAACATTTTATGACAGGTATATATTATTTTGATTAAGGACCCCAAATTGATCATGAACTGTTCAAATAGTTCTAGTTTTTTGTTATAATGTGGTAACAGGCATCCCATACCCAGATTCCTTAGTCCATTATGGGCACCTTACTATCCATTTATACCTCCTTGAGGCACAGTATAGTTTGCTGTTTTCACTTGTATCAGTGCTACAGTGGAATCATTTATTCATATCCCTCAAAATTAAAATTTCTTTCAGAACTGCAAGGGGAGACAACAAGGGAACAGCATTGTCCTTTGTGAGTGTGAAAGAGATGGAATTACTTGAACAAGTTGAAAAGGAGTTGGCAGGTTCACAAGGTAGGCTCAAACCTTGGTTCCACAATATAGTTTTCACTTTGTTAAGATACATGAACCTAAACATCAGAATGGGTGAAGAACGAAACTAAATTTATATATCCCAGAGCCTTATTCTAGATGTAGCTACTACAATAAATATTGGTAATTGAAAAACTGAATCATAAACACAAGAAGTTTGACTTTGTGTGTCATGTATCTTTACTTAAAGAGTATGGCCTTATTTTGATCTATCCCAAAGAAGACTTACTTGGGGTTCCTTAGCAGCCAGTGACAATAAACAGTAATGCGATGTTGTAGAGATGGAATTCAAACTGAAACTATAAAACATTATTATTATTATTATCTTAAATAATACCATGTATAGTTTAATGTGAATGCTAAATTTCCTTCTGTTATTAATAATGGGTGTAAATGCTTTCTAAAATAGAAGACCTTGATATGTTAATTGGACTGTATCTAAAGATTGTTTAAAAATTATAACATAAGAATAGATTACTGAGAGTAACTTGGGTGTTGTAAACTAATGTTACCATTTTCCATACCTTTACCTGATACTGACTGTAAGATGTTATGTTGTTTTTATGTTTTGTTATTTTTTGGTTATCTATTTTGTACATATTTGACAGATCTCCTGAACCAAGCCAGACATATTTACTACTTTTATACAGGATATTTGCAAAAGGTCCCAGTTTCACTGAATTCTCAAAATGTCCCCCTCAGATTGAAATTTTATATTATCTAGCTTATGATACTTCAGACATAACTAATATTTTTGAGGAAGGGATGCAAAGTCAGTTTTTAAATTAAAAATTTAAAACATGGAAAATGTTTTAATGCTAAGAAAATAGTTGAAGAGTTCCTCAAATGTGATGAAATTATAATAATTTCTGCATAGAGAGAATCAAAATCCTGTTAGGAAAATTCAAGATTTTATGACCATAACATTTGATCGAGTTTTGAAAAATCATAGTTATAAACCAAGCAATAAGAAAGATATTAAGAACTATCAATTTGAGGAGATCATTGAGATGCTAGTGAAATGCAGGAGAGATCTGTGAGCATGAACTGCGTTCTAAAGAAATATCAGTAGACTTGATGGTATTCAATATAGTACAGTGTTCTAAACAAACAGCAGTAGACTTGATGGCACTAAGTACAGTACAGTGTTCTAAACAAACAGCTGTAGACTTGATGATACTCAGTACATACTGTGTTCTAAACAAACAGCAGTAGACTTGATGGTACTCAGTACAGTACAGTGTTATAAACAAACAGCTGAAGGCTTGATGGTACTCAGTACAGTACTGTGTTCTAAACAAACAGCAGTAGACTTGATGGTACTCAGTACATCCTGTGTTTTAAACAAACAGCAGTTGACTTGATGGTACTCACTACAGTACAGTGTTTTAAACAAACACCAGTAGACTTGATGGTACTCAGTACATACTGTGTTCTAAACAAACATCAGTAGACTTGATGGTACTCAGTACACTACAGTGTTTTAAACAAACATCAATAGACTTGATGGTACTCAGTACATACTGTGTTCTAAACAAACAGCAGTAGACATGATGGTACTCAGTACAGTACTGTGTTCGAAACAAACAGCAATAGACTTGATGGTACTCAGTACAGTACAGTGTTTTAAACAAACAGCAGTAGACTTGATTGTACTCAGTACATACTGTGTTTTAAACAAACATCATTAGACTTGATGGTACTCAGTACATACTGTGTTTTAAACAAACAGCAGTAGACTTGATGGTACTCAGTACAGTACATTGTTCTAAACAAAACAGTTGACTTGATGATACTCAGTACAGTACAGTGTTTAAAACAAATAGCAGTAGACTTGATTGTACTCAGTACAGTGTTTTAAACAAACAGCAGTAGACTTGATGGTACTCAGTACATACTGTGTTCTAAACAAACAGCAGTAGACATGATGGTACTCAGTACAGTACAGTGTTCTAAACAAACAGCAGTAGAGCACTAAGTACAGTACAGTGTTTTAAACAAACAGCAGTAGACTTGATGGTACTCAGTACAGTACAGTGTTTTAAACAAACAGCAGTAGACTTGATGGCACTAAGTATAGTACAGTGTTCCCATTTTTATCTCTGCTAGTTGTACATCAGAAGAGCATATGGGAGGGCCTATTATCCATCATCAGACATTCTTTACATTAGCATAAGTTTATTATTGCCCTTCCTCCTAAACTATTCAGAGGTATTTACATTTACATGTAACTACATTTATCGCAAAGTCTAGTTGGTCCTGAATGAAAATGGTGATGCTCAGACATCCATTACGGCCAAAACAGCAGCCATTCTTCACTACTTCTCAGAATGGATGGTCATATCAACATGGTTTTCATGAAAAGACTTCTTACAATGTCCTCTTGGTTCTAAATGAAAAAATATTGCCAGCCTGAAGTCCAGTATGGACATCATGGCAGCCATTTTTTGAAAATCTTGTTATCTCCACTCCAGAGTATAAAAGTGTTATTGGAATAGGGTTTTCATCAGAAGAATTCTTATGATGTCTGGTTCATACTAAATGAAAATTATGCCTCGACATCCAGTAATTGTCAGTCTTTATATTGCTATTCACCAAAAGGGATGGCCTTATTGACATGAGTCTTTCAGTAAAAGACTTCTTATGATGCCATAGTAGGTACTAAATGAAAATGGTGCCAATCTAACATCCAGTATGGCTACCATGTTGTTGTTAGAGACTCATCTCCATCATTTGTGGGGGAGGTATGTCTACCTGACAAATTGCTGACCAATCCTCTATTTTTCCTTCAAATACGTTCTCCGATCACATTAACGTTAAGATATAAGCCTGCTACCTCTCGAATCCAGCCCTACTAAAAGATGAAAATTCATCTTTTCTGTCTAGCTCATATAGACCAAAGGGCAATAACTCTTGCCCCATTACCTCCCCTTGCCAATGCCAGTTGTCACTAGTTTTTAAGCTTCGCTTGTACTGATAACACGTACATTATACCTTCAAACAATCCAAGCCATCTTAGCGTTAAATTGGACCATCCGAAGTTAAATTTGGATTTATTGCATTGGACAATCATTCTTCTACAGGTTGTATACCTCATTTTAACAATTTTTTCAAAATTGAGTGACTTTGTCACCCTTATGGATTTCATCTACTGAAGACCATGTTACACACGCTATCGCTGAACTCGTGTTGTCAGTTAAAAGTTAATGCGACACTGACTAATTTCACTTACTCCGTTAGTAACGGTTGTGGTATTAGCGAATTAATAACATGCTGAATTGCTAATTTGTGCTTTGTTTTCTTTTCTTGTGTCGTTTCAGTAGAAATGTCAACCAAATGCATGAAATGCAAAAAGTTCAAAGCAAAAGAAGACAACCATGACTCTTGTATTGTATGTACCAAGTGTACATCATCTATACCATGCAGCGTGTGTAATACTTGGACAGAGCAAATGTGGGCTGATGTAGTCCAGAAGGCAGCAAAAGGGAGGGATAGACGGAATAAGTCGAAGAAAGATAGCATTGATGTCCTCAGTATACATCCGAAGACAGCCTCCATTGCGAGTCTTGTGTGGGACGTTGGGGTCCCCCCTCCACCTAAAGTTCGTCGTTTGCAACCGTCAGCCACAGTAACATCAGCGGCAATGGAGGAAAATAATGTCGACAGGGTACAACAGTCCAACTTTGAACAGATGCATCGTTGGGTCCAGGAAACGACGACGCAGCTATTGACATCATGCCAGATATTACCCTTATTTCCCTCGCTCGCTTCCACAGCTTTTTCTGACTCTTTGGGGGAATGTTCCCCCAATATTAGGCTGCCCAGTGGGCGTAAGTCCCCCCGCATGACCGAGCATGGCCTTCGGGCCTGTAAGTCAGGACGCATGGGGTTTTTACCGGATCCATTTCATTATACAACCTCTATGTCACTGGCCGTCCAGCTGTCTCAGCATGGGGACCCTATTACTAAAACTGTCCGACCAAATATGATTTACGGGGATCTTAATGATAAATCTGTCCGTCAAGCTGTACTGCCGGCAACATACCAATACTATGGCGGAGATTTTAGCGAGAAATCTGTCCGTCCAGCCAGGCCATTGGAGCAGCCGGTACCGGTGATAGCAGGACTGTCGCCAAAATTCAGGCCGACCACAAGCCAGACAAACCAGCCGGCAGGGCCGTCCATCCATATGTTCACGGCTTATCCACAAGGGAGAGTTAGTGACAGTGTCAAGGATGACGGAATCGCGTCATCTATGCCACCTGGTATGCTCTATCCAGAAATGCAAGCTATTCCAGAACACAACTCGGCACACAGTGAGGGTGACGAAACTCCTGCAAATCAGCCGTACACAGATCCAACCATGGAACGGACTGAGTTTGGCTTCAAGGCGGCAGTGGAAGAAATTTATAGGGTGTTGGCAACTTCAGAATGCCCTCCACCTCCTACTGCCACTCAAGACTACAAAGTTAAGTGATCTGGGGAATACTAAGGCGTTCTTTTCAGAAAGCCAAGTACCAGCGATGTTCTTGTGTCGCTGGTACAAAACTCATTCAGACGCCTTCAGTACGGATCTTCCGGCCCTGGACAAAAATATGGCAGCAGTTCACATGTCCGTTCCACTGTTTTACAAAGTGGACAAAAATGTGTTCCATGCCATGTCAAAGCTAGTCCGGAACGTAGTCGCTACATCTTCAATGTTAGACTTGGCTTCATTAGCCATTTTCCGACGCGCAGAAAAATCCGACAATGACCACGCTTGGGAAGCGACGGCCCGGATTGCTAGAGTTATTAACAGGGCAGCTCACCATTCCATGGCTAATGCATTGACTGCTTCTGCCAACTTAGACCTGATACGACGTGACGCATGCCTGCGGTCCACGTCGCTCAAGCCCCATCATACTCTGGCTTTACGGATGACTCCGTTTGGGTTGCCTTTACTCTTTGGAGGAAAAATTGAAGAAGTTCGGAAGCAGGCAGCTCAGAAACTGCCCCTCCAACTCGCCGCCCAACCCTCACAGGCGTTTAGAAAAATTCCCCTGCCACAGCGGAGGGATGATTGGCAGACCAGGGACAAGGGATCCTTACAATCAAATGTGCAGTATAGATCCCAACCCAATGCCAGGAGACAACAGTCTAATCAAGCTAGGAGGCAACCATACAGAGGTGGTAAGAAACAAAGTTTCTCCGTCTTCCAGCCTCCTAACTCTAAAAGTTGACATACCCTCCTCACCACCCACGGACAGCCTACATGTGGGCGGCCGCCTCCTGCAATTTCAGGACCACTGGACCACCTTTTTTCCTCAGAACGATTGGGTGATCCAGGTCATTTCAGAGGGGCTTCAGATTTCATTTATCCAACCCCCTCCCCTGTCCTCCTCTCCCCTCTTCATGGACATACCGTCCGATCGGGAGAAGGATACCTTTCTACAACAGGAGATATGGTCGCTCATAGAAAAATGGGTGGTGGAGATTGTGAAAAAAAAACGCAATCGCCGGGGTTTTATTCCAGGCTGTTTCTTATCCAGAAGGCAAATGGCAAGTTGAGGCCGATCATCGACCTGAGTTGCCTCAACCAATACATTTTACCACCAAAATTCAAGATGGAAACAGTGAGATCAATCCGTCTTTCCATCCAGCGGGATGAGTATGCCGTCAGTCTAGATATGACCGACGCATATTTTCACGTCCCTATCCACCCCGTGTCACGGAAATTTCTCTGATTCGCTTACTGCAATGCGGTTTATCAGTTCCAGGTCCTACCCTTTGGCCTGAACATCAGCCCTTGGGTTTTTACCAAGGTTATGGATTGCGTCGTCACCCTGTTCCGCTCGACTTCATCTAAAGGGACGGCAGTGTACTTGGACGACATCCTCCAGAAACATATGGTAAGTTCTATTCTGCTCAAAGGCAGAAACGATCTTTTAGCACTTTTAGATCATCTAGGCTTTCTCATGAACTGGAAAAAGTCCGATCTCCGTCCATCCCAGCATTTTGTAAATTTTGGTAATGGAGTTTCTCACTGATCTGAATCTGGTACGGCTTCCTCGCGCCCGCGTAATCCGGATCGTCGAACTTGTCGAGTCCATTTCCAACAGGATGTGGATTTCAGCGAGAGAGAATTCTTGCAACTCCTCGGATTATTCAATGCAGCGGTGGATTTGATCCCGCTTGGCTGTCTTTTTATGCGTGCCTTACAAATGACGTTACTGGCACAATGGCGCCCCTTTTCAAGTCCCCTCAATCAAACAATAATGATCATGCCCGAGATACGATCATTCCTACGTCAGTGGCACAACCCTGGTTGGCTGTCCATGGGGATTCCTCTGGAGATGCCCCAAGCGGAGATAACGGTATGTACCGACGCCAGTACCTACGGTTGGGGTGCCCACCTGTTGCCGGACTTTGCTACAGTCAGTGGCACGTGGGAGCCAGGGGAGAGGCCTCTCCACATCAACCTTTTAGAAATGAGGGCTGTCATCAATGCCTTTCATTTCTGGAAGGATCAACTCTCAGGAAAAACTGTCCTCATTATGTCAGACAACTCTGTGGTGGTGACTTACCTCCTGAAACAAGGGGGTACCAAATCACCAGATCTGTGTATTCTGATCTGGCAGTTTCTACGTTGGTGCGACAACCTCCACATCAATGTACAAATCAGACACATTCCCGGCAGACTCAATGTCTTGGCCGACACTCTATCCAGGAAAGGTCAAGTCATTCACACGGAATGGTCACTCCATCAATCAGTCTTTCTTTGGATTTGCACACTTTGGGGGCATCCGTTGATCGATCTTTTTGCGACAAGGTGGAATTGTAAGTTGCCCATCTTCGTCTCTCCGGTTCCAGACCCAGAGAGTTGGGCCGTGGACGTTTTGTCAATCAGCTGGGAGGGGTTGTGGGCATTCGCCTACCCTCCCACGGTTTTGGTACCGAAAATAATCCATCGGTTAAGGGGTCAGAACTGTCGGATGATTCTGATTGCCCCGCTCAGATGGAACAAGTCCTGGGTCACCGATCTACTCGATCTAACGATAGATCTACCCAGGAAGATTCCAACCAGCCCAAATCTTCTCAAACAACCGCGGTCACGGGTGTTCCACCCCTGCCTGGACCATCTTCTTCTTCACGCTTGGCTCTTGTCCAGACAGCCTTGTGAGACAAACAATTTAAACCTTTGATTATGGAGAGAATCTCAAGAGCAAGAAGGCCCTCCACTCTGAAGGCTTACGAGGGAAAGTGGCGTGTTTTCAGGGACTGGTGCCATATCAATAACATCGTCCCTTTGAGTGTCTCAATCCCTCAACTGGCCAACTTTTTTCTCTGGCTTTTCGAGGAGAAACAGTTGGCCCCAATTACTATCAAAGGCTACTGCTCCATGATATCAGACACATTCCGCCATCATGGTAGACGTGATATTGGGCATAACAAAGATCTATCAGATCTTTTAGCCAATTTTGATTTCAATCGACCAAAATCCCTCACCCTGTTTCCAAAATGAAATCTGTCCTGGGTTTTAACATGGCTCAATTTGGACAAATTTGAACCTTTAGCCCACACTTCATTAAAGCTACTATCATACAAAACATGTTTCTTGATAGCCTTAGCTTCAGCATGCAGGGTGAGCGAGTTACATGCCCTTTCCAGTGACCCAAACTTTCTTCAGTTCAGATCAGATGGTTCGGTGGTCCTCCTGACACAACCAGGCTTTGTAGCCAAAAATAGGTTACCATCCATTGGCAATCAAAGAATCGTCATTCGCTCGCTCTCTTCCATAGATAAGTCAAGAGCAACAGCCATGCAAGATCCTGTTCGTGCACTCAAGCACTATTTAAAACGCACAGAGGCGTGTCGGGACACACGTAAGCGCCTCTTTCTTCCGGTCAAAGCTGGTAAACGGGATATCACCCCTCAAGCCCTTGCTTCATGGCTGAAGTGGGTTATACGCTCAGCGTACTCTGAGGTCTCACAAGATCAGAGTCGCCTCATGAAGATTACAGCTCATGAGATCAGAGCAATCTTGGCGAGCCTTGCATTCAAACACAGTGTTTCGATCCGAGATATGATAGAAGCTGTTGGCTGGCATGCAGAGTCAACCTTCTCCAGTTTTTATCTCAGAGATTTGGCTTCAAAGAGGCAAACCTTGAATCTGGTAGGTCCGGTGTCGGCAGCCCAGATGACCACCAGACCCATTTAAAACAATCAGCACAGCCTATCAGCTTCGCTGGATTCGCCAGTGAAATTTCATAGGTAAGAAGATTTCAATAACTATCTTCTTAACTGTATATAAGGGTCACATATCACGGGACCCTAGGCTGTGTTGCTGATGAAATTAGGAGAACGGGTTATCTTTAAAATGGGGAATCCAGCCATCATTCCCTAGAAGGTACCCAGGGTGGAGGTAGGATGCTCAGTATTCCCTCCTCCTGTTACCTATTCTCCTAATGTTAATGTGATCAGGGAACATATTTGAAGGAGAAAGCAAATTTTTAGTAAATTATGTTTCTCCGAGAATACTTACCCGATCACATTACTTAAAAACCTTCCCAACCACCCCGCTATGTGAGCATCCTAGTATAATATATATCGCTCAGCTTAAAAAACTAGTGACACCTGGCAGTGGCAAGGGGAGGTAAGGGGCAAGAGTTATTGCCCTTTGGTCTGTATAAGATAGACAGAAAAGACGAATTTTCGTCTTTTAGTAGGGCTGGATTCGAGAGGTAGCAGGTTTATATCCTAACGTTAATGTGATCAGGTAAGTATTCTCGGAGAAACATAATTTACAAAAAATTTGCTTTTTATGTTTAACTTCACTTTTGAAGTTGTGCAAGATATGACATCATACACTGTATGATATTTATACCATTTTTCCGATACAAGATCAAAATATTTGAAAGTGATATACATAATGTATACTGAGGGGTTGACTGTTTTTTCCCTACAGTGTTGTGTGTACATTTACCATTGCAGGCAGCAGGCTGAAACTGATTTAGTCTGTGTTGGCTCACATACATTAAAGTCTTGAAGCTGACTTAAGGTGATAATGAGACTTGTCACACTTTGAAGTTTAAATTTATTTTTAAATTTCCAATATACAGAATGGGTTTATGTTGCACAGGTGCTGGTCTAGGGTGCAGTTGAATGTAGTTAAGTGGATTGAATATATTACACTTGTACTGATTGCAGTTAAGTGACATGCTAATGTAATATGCTAACTGGCCATGCTACTTTCACTGTCACAAGCAGTTGATATGCGGTTCATGTGTTTTGTTTTGTTTTTGTTTTTCTGTTTTATATATATTTCAGGCAAAAGCTTTCGAGGTGAAACTTCAATGAAGGTTGATAATTTCCTAATTTCTTTTATTGCTCTCATTTTTATTTTGCTTTTCATACAGAAGACAGGGAGAGTGTCTTTAAGCCATACCAATTTAAAATGGAGGAAATTGAAGGATTCCGTTACAGGGCAAAGGTGAGAAAGAGTACCATATTCAGTGGAATATATGCACATGCCATGATAAATGCTCTACACACGCACCATTGGTCAAACTTTTTGTAAAAATAGCCACTTCTTAACAAGTATGTAAAGCCTAGCATGCCTCATAGAGAGGAAGTAGTTGCTTAAACTTGCATAGAACAATTCATTGGGTGCTGATAGATTGAGAGAGAGAATGAACTTATTGAGTAGTTCTCCGCCTAGACAAAGGGAGCTAACTCTTCTGGTATGTTCATTGGCATTCCTGGGCAGAGCTTATTATGATGATTGCCAGAATCACTTGTTTCAATCAAAAGATTTCTGATGGTAATTCATTTCAGTAAAAGCAATGTGTTCAGTGATAGAAACTTTAAGTAATGTGCGTTTGTTAGGAGATTGTAGGTTACATCTACAGATTAGAGGTAACCTATCATACTGCCCCCCTGCAGTGTCATTGTAAACATTCACACAGATCAAGTACATACAAATATATACCATCACTGAATGTCAGTCCTCCTTTCTTTGAAGGTTCCATGCAAAAGTTTGGAGTGGGTTTCATGACACCCACCCCTAGGTAACTTTGTACCATGATGTACAATATTTGTACATTCTTTGCAAAATTTAGCATTTAGTTTAGGTTCTTTGCATACTGTATAAAGACTGGTATATCATGGGCCATAACATATGGTGAGGGATGCATCTTAAGGAGTACTCTACCATAATCACAAATTTAGGTCATGGTGCCCTATATTTAACACTTCACTGACTTCGGTTAAATTATGTTTAAAAAAAAGTATGTTAAAGATTTTTTTCTTTTAGCATTGGCAAGTTACCATTTTGGTCATCATAAAGACATGGTTTGTTTTGTTGTCATTAGAAAATAGATAGCTGGGTTATAAAAGCATTGTTGTTTATTTTTTCATTAGTTTTGGTATTTAATTTCTTAGGTAAGATGAAGGAGAATATCTTTTTGTTTTCAAACAGGAGGCCTAATTTTTATAATTGGAGTGAAGATGAATATTTTTACAAATAATGGTCATCTACAGGAAGACTTGAAACAAATGTTGAATTAGTGCTTGTTAAATGAGATAAATTCAGAATTTCTTTAATACATCTATGACATGAAAAGTAGCATCTGAGATTCACTGTAGATGCTCAATACATGTGGCTTTAAACATAATTCTATGAGTATTTATTTAAAGGATGCAATGAGAGCAGTCACCAGAACAGCCATTAGAGATGCCAGATTAAAGGAAATCAAACAGGAATTATTCAACTCACAAAAGTTAAAGGTAGGATTGTTTTGAATGGATGTACGTTTTACACCTCTTTTTTGGAGACTTGTTACTTAAGAAAAGTTATTGCTAGACATGAAATGTGCACTTTTGGGTGTGTGTAATAGAAGGGTAATTGCAGTATAACACCCATGTTAAGACCAGGTGTCCAGCCTGGTACATGGATAATTACAGTATATCTACCATATTAAGATGAAGGGGCCATCCTAATTCATGACCAATAACAGTATATTTCCCATGTTATCATCTTCCATGTTATGACTAATGAGCCAGGTACATGTATAATTACATTACATCTCCCATATTAGGACCTGGTACATCTCACATGTTAAGACCAAGGGGCCATTTGAGTAGATGGATAATTACAGTATATATCCCATGTTAAGACTAAGGGGCCAGTCTGATATATGGATGATTACAGTATATTGCAAATGTGAAGTTCAGGTACATCTACATTAAGATCAAGGGATAAGCCTAATATATGGATACTGACAGGGGGCCAGTTTAATACATGGGTAATTATAGTACATGTATTGTGTCAAGACCATGGGGCCAGGATAATAAAATCAGTAATTACAATACACCTCCCATATTAAGACCAGGAAGTCGGTGTAATAATTGAGTAAGTACAGTATAGCCCCCATGTTAAAACCAGAGGGTCAGGGACTAGTTACAGTATATCTCACAAGATAAGACCAGGAGCCAGCTTAATACACAGAAATACTACCAGGGCAAACAATCAGATGAATCGTGCAAAATTTGTACAAATTCATGTACTTTGAAATTGGTGGTGCATGATAACTCTTGCAAATTAGTTTCAGGTCATGAATATGAAAATGTACTCTGTGCAGTATACACTTTTATTCAGCCTTGCACCCTTTGACTGCTTGTCATGATGTTTGTAAAACCAATAGAAATGTTGTGGTGCTTGTCACAATATGTTTACATATCTGGTTTCTTTGGCATGACATAGTTTGTACCTTGCATCAAGGAAATTTTACAAATGCACGTTCATAGTATGGGCTATCCAGAAGAACCAAAACAACAATTTCATTTGGCAAATAACCGTTGATCATGGTGAAAAAGGCAATTTATGTTTTAAAAGTTCGGAAATATATCATATTTGTTGGAGCTAGGTAAAGTGTTAATGTAGATACTAGTGAGTGATTTTGAACCCAAAATTGTTCTTAAATTCAAGTCCAGTGTACATGCTGGATGGACAAAAACAGACAGCAAGCTGGTCAGCCCCTCATTTAAGTGGTAGGGCAGACAAATAAGCCAAATTAAAATACAATTTAAAAAAAATTAAATTGCAATTTTCATTACTTTTCTCAAGCAATTTAGTCTCTAAGAGTTACTTCCCTTAAGCTACAAAACCATTTATTCTTATCAGGATTAAGATAAATTGAATAAATGAGAATGATAATTGTCAAATTAAGAAGTAAAGATATTTATTTGATTAGAATATCTCTGTTTGAACAAGTAGAATATAGCATTAGTGAACTTATCAATCATAATACAGCATTATGGAACAATAAATCTGGCATAGTAGTCTGTTGAGTGCTAATTCAAGAAAGTTAAACTTTGGCAAAGCTTATTTTAGTGAAATATCTTATCTTGGAACAAAAGTATCCAAAAGACGACACATTTGAGCTGTGGAAAATTATACTAACAGCCATAAAAAAACAGTTTTCAAACTTATTCCAGCTGGTTAAGCTAGCTATGTATATACCCCTTCAAACAGCAGACTGGGGGTTAACAGTATAGAATAATTTTTATACACAGGTAAGGAACAGATTAAGCTCAGAAACTATCAACAGATTAAAGCTTATACAAATAGAAGCAACATCTTTTAAAGATTTTGGTTTCAGTAGGGTCTTACAGCTTGGAGCAGGAAGGAAGATGGATATTGAAGTGTTATGTAAATATTGAACTATGTCATTTCCTCCACCCCCTCATGTTTGTTTTAGTTCCCCCTTATTTTGATGACAAGTGGGAAAATCCACACTTTTGATAAAATCATGGGAGCAACTCTGAATACATAGCTATTACATTATATCCCCCATGTTTAGATATGGGGACCAGGCTAATATATGGGTAGTTAGTATATATCCTATTAAGACCATGGAAAACTTTAAGCATAGGTAAATGCAGTTCAACAGTAGATCTCCCATTATAAAACCAAGGAACCAGTCTAATATATTGATAATGCAGTATATCTCCCATGATAAGATTAGAGGAACAATGTAATACATGGGTAATTACATTATATCTCCTGTGTTAATACAGGACATGCTTCATACATTGGTAGTTACAGTGTGGCTCCCATTCCAAGACCAGGGTACTAGTTTAATGCATGGATAATTACAGTACATGTCCCATGTTAAGACCAGGGTGTACATGCATACTTATATTAGATCTCCCATGAAAAGACCATAGAGGCAAGGTTAATCAAGTTGTCAGATAGTATGGGGCTGTGCTTTTTTATCAGACAGAGTTACCTTTAGTAAATATTTGCAGCAGTTTGAAATATGTGGTGGATGGACTTGTCAGTATATGTCCATGCCAGCCAGGGTAACCAGCCACTGGTTCTCCTTGGGAAAGGCAATAAGCTTTCATTTCCTAGGCATGATAGAGCCAATTTGCTGGTTTATTTGTTTTGGTTTTGTTTCTGTCATTTCAGTATATAATATAGGCAGTGTCAGAATAATGCTGTACAGACTGTCCCAAAACCACAGAGTGTAGTGTGCTCTAAATAGAAAACATATTACTTAAATGAAACCATCTGAATAGGTCTGCATGAGCAACTTAGAGCAGTGTAGTTTATGTTCAGCGTATTTTTTTATCCATAGAATATCTAAGAATAAAATCTGATTTTATGGTTGTATAATTATTTTTCACAGAACTATTTTTAGGCTTGAAAAATCCTGAGATAATTCACGTCTTGTCACATCATTAAATATGACCATCCACAGGTGACCTTTCTCAACCTTTAAATCTGTTAACAAATTATCAACATTAGTATTGTATATTTCCATATTGGATCCTATATCTGAGATACTGAAGCCTTCATAGACATGATTTTAATCATTCAAACTCCAGAAAGTGCTGAACGAAGTCCATAGCCTTGATTTTGGATAAGGGAGATAATTTTCAGTAAATACTGTTAAATGGGTACAGTTGACATGATAGAAAGTTTTGGAGATAGTTTACATAGGATCCTGTCTTGATAATACTACATACTTATTCCAGCTTAGTGAAATGTTAAGTAATTTAAGCTAGGGGATCAACATATATTTTTGTTTAAACTAGCATGCATTAAATGTTTTTCTATTAAATATTCATATTACCTTGTATACTAATTTAGTTGTTGGTGTGCAACGTTTCTGGTTTTGTTGGACAAAGTCAATTCTAAGGTGTTTTGCCTAGTGGTTTTAGTTAGATTTTTGGTGGCATAAAGAGTAGTGTCTTGCCTAATGTCACATTGTCTGTCTGGCTTAGTCTGGAAATTGAACCCAGTACTCCTGCTTATGAGTCAAGTGTGCTACCAATGAGCTTTTCAACCTCTCTTTTATGCTAAACTGATCTAAATAACTGCTGAAATTATTGCTTTACTTAAAATACTAAGAGTCCAATATTTCTGGAAAAATTAAATGTGTATTATACAAAATCTGCTTTAAAGTTAAAATCACAGAAATATTGCAAAGTGTTTAAGTGAATTATTTCCCTCATACTTTTTGTATTTGTTTAAAGAATAATGCATTATTGATGTATTTTACTTTTGATTTTATTAGAATATTACAACAAATATAAATTTGTATGCCTTAGTATTTATCTCATATTTTAAAAATTACCACACAAAATGCTTTTGTCAGAATTAAGTCCACAGAGCACCCAAGAATCTTGTTAATTTTTGATTATGCAAGATTTTGATAAGTATTTACCTTAATCTTGAGTATTATTATTCTACTGCCCATTGTCCAGGCTAAGCTGTTTTGTTTTTCATTCTGCAGACTTACTTTGAAGACAATCCAAGAGATCTACAAGTGCTTCGACATGATAAGGGCTTGTACACTGTTAAAACCCAGCAGCATATGAAAAATATTCCAGAATATCTCGGTGAGTTATTTTTTTCTGCTTCTCTTTTTTTTTCCCACAGAATTTAATAAAATTTGTGCCCCAAAAAATTAACAGACACTGTTATGTGTAGATTTTTCAAATCTCTTGGAGAATATTGTTACATGGAACTGTGCAAATAGATTAACTTAAGGCTTGGTTTTGTGGCACTGAAACAGAAGTAGGTTATGTGGTGCCAAGGCAGTTGGAGTCAATAACCTTGCCCATGGATGCACCATGGTAGTCAACTCAGATTGAGTCAATGATTGGAATCAGACCTGAACAATTTTGGTCCAGCATGCTAATCACTGAGCCACTATGCTCATAAATTTAAGGCATAAAGAAAGCAGACACAATCTTTTACATGTAGAGTTAAAGAATCAACAATCAAGATTTAAGAATCACATATCAAGCAAGAAGCAGTGTAATATTGGCTGAACTTGTTTTTACTGGTACTCTTAATATTACTCTTAAAGTTGCACCTGTTTTGCACAAAAAGATACATATGCCTTCATACGCTGTCTGTTTTGTAAAGTGCAATGATGATTGAGGTATGTGCCACTCTTTCAGCAGCAAACTTATCAGTTTTGGTCAACGTTTTGATGTCGGGTCTAGCTTTTGTAAAATGTCTAAACTCATCTTTAGAGCTTATTTTTTCAAACATACAGTCAGTACATTGTGCTAAACTGATGTTTAAGTATAGGCTTGTAAATGGAAACCTTAATGCTGTATATAAAACTGATTTTGAAAATTGAATGCAGAAAATTTGTGGGTTGAGTAGTTTGAGAAGTTGTATAAACATTTCTTATCAGTATTTTACTTGCGTCATTCTTCTTAGCAAACGAAAAACAAAAATGTATTACTATTTCTGTAGTTTAATAGTTGTGAAGATATAGCTTTTAATTGTTTATTTGCTTTATGCATCAGGCATATACAAATATTAGGTTGATTTGACTCAAAGATAAAGTGAAAAAAGCACATAAGATTATTATGAAGTAAATGTATGATTTAGTATGTGAGCAACTTTTTCTGGAACGTTAGCATTAAAATAATTTTTTTAAAAACATTTCTAATTTTTATGTTATAATAACTATTATAGTTATATACTAGTAACCAATAATATTTTTTTTATAGGAATAGTTATGTCACCTATTTTATTTTTATCTCACCTGGCCATACAGCCAGGTGAGCTTATGATATCTATCACACGTCATCCTTGTCCATCCATAAATAATTGCTTGCTGACACTTTAGCCCATATTTTGCATCTGATTCGACAGTTTAGCATTATTTAAGTTGTTTCCCTTTCCTTCAAGGAGTTAAACCATCCCACAGAAGGTATTATAATAATAATTCATATTAAAAATATATTAACTCTATTTACTTAAAACTATTTATAATTAGTTTAAACTCATGAAAGGTACTTATTCAGCTATTATATAATACAAACCATGGTGATTCAATCCTTTGGCAGAAAGGGAGGTAACTTATGCTAAACAAATGGGAAAATCACTTGGAATATGGGCATAAATCATCAAATTCTCAGAAAGGTTTGATAATGCACAAGTTCCATGCATATTACTGAGGTGATCTTGTGCCCAATTTGTTACCACTATTTCAGATCTAGTTTTGGTCTAACTTGGAATATCATGATGATCTTGGACAAGTTAAGTAATAAGTTAGTTTTTGGGTGGGGGGATATAATGCCATTTTTCAGCACATGATAAGGCTATACATGGTAGTGGAAGAACATGAGAAAAACCATCAACTCAAAGGAAGCCACTGGCAAGCTTTCTGACATCCACCTTGGTAGAGCTGAGACTTGGAATTCATGTGGACATTGGTGGGATGCATGTAGTGATCTGTAAAGGTGATCACCTTAGACCACCTGGCTACCTGGGGTCCTTCAACAATAAGTGATGCCCACATTTATTAATGAGGTGATCTTTTATCTAATTGGCTGAGCTTTTTACACTCTGGAGGCCATATTTGTATCTGTTTGGTGTCAAACTTGAAATATTTGCTAATATAGTTAAGGTCAGAGACAAGTTCAGTCTGTAGCAAGATCCAGATATACTAATGAGATGATCTTACATCTGATTGGCTCTGAAGGCCACATTTCTGATATTTCTTTGATCAAATTTGAAATGTATGCTTATACCATGAAGATCTCAGACAGGTCCACAAATACTAATGAGGTGATCATGCAGTTTGATTGGCTGTGCTGGTTAACACTCCAGAGCCCACACTCCCAATCCAGTTTTGATCAAACTTGGAAAAATTATATGCTTCTGTGATCAAGATCAATAATGAGCAAGTTTTATGCATATTAATGACATGATGTGGTTGGCTGTGCTTGTTGCCCACTGTACTTCTGTTCCAGTTTTGACCAGACTTAAGATGTGGACTTGTACTATAAAGATCTCTAATGGGATACAAGGTTGATAACATACCCCATGTTACTATCCACATCTGACAATTCTTGACAAGAAGAAACAAAATTCCACAGAATGCTGGCCAAGAATATGATTCACATCTAGTATTGAATTCATTTAAAGTAATTGTTCACAAAAGAAATCTTTGTTTAAAAATAACCCTACATTTAGCCTGGTGCATTGATTCCAATGCCACTATTTTTTTCTGCCAATTTTTGGAATGTCAGTGCCACTGTTGGAAAAAATCAGTGGCTTTTGGAAACAACAAAATGGTATCACAAGAATTTACATTTTCTTGGTTCTTATAAAATGAAACTTTTCTAGATTGGCATTCTTTACCCAGACTAAATCAGCCTACTGGCTAAATATTTTTGTGACCATAAAGTGTTCAAATATTAATCATGGACAGGGAGCCATAGTAGCTCAGCTGGAAGAGCATTAGAGTTGTGGTCCAGTGGTCATGGATTTGATACCTACCCAGGCCAGCACAAGTCAGATGCCCTAGTGTGTTCTTGGGAAAGACACTCAAGTCCCCATTTTGCCAGTATGATAGAGCACATGTGTTAAAAGTGCTGTTAAACCACCAGCAACCCAAACCAAAAAATCACCAAATTATTAATGTAATCATAGCTAAATTTACACAACATCCAAGCATTTGATCCCAACAGTGTTCAGTTTGGAGAAGTTTCATTGTACTTCTTCCTTTGTTTTGTTTTCAGTTCCTGACACCCTAAAGAAACTTGGTACATCAAGGAAGAGGCCTAGGCAAAGCCACAATTCACGTCACAAACCAACAAAAGGACAAACAAAATACCGGGTAGGTTTAATTATGTCTGCCATGTCTCAGATAGATTGGTTAACTGCATTATGGACTTGCAGTTATAATGGTATTTTACTTCTCTCTGTACTTCCACTACTTTGAGTAATGTCCATCCATCTGTCCATGTATCAGTCTGTCTTTGAGTCCATCCATATAGTACAGTTGCCATGGAAACAGCCATTTTTCAATTTTGAACATGCAAATGAAGTTGGAAAATTCAGTGTAAATTTTGAGGAATTTGAGATTTTTCTAGAGATGGAGGCACATCATGACAGAATAACAAGAATTGTAATGATCAGTTCGTGTTTGATACTGCTCTGTTGGTCTAGTGGTTAATGGTTAGAGCATCCACTTCAGATGCAGGAGGTTGCCAATTCAAACCCTGTCCGAGTCATACCAAAGACATAAAAATGGTACTAGCAACTGCCTCGCTTGGAGCTCAACATTAAGAGCTAGTGCTAGGACTGGTCCACCTGGTGTCAGGATAATGTGCATGGTGGGAAATGATGCCTGAAATGTTGTTAAAACTACGTTAAAAATCCAATTCGCAAACACACACATAAACACACACACACACACACTTCATGTTTGAAGGACTTAATGGTAAAAAATTCATTTTTGGGTGTCTCTAAATCAAGTTGCTCACATCATTTATTAGGTTGAGAGGAAAATAAAGAAATGAGTCAGTGACAGCGTTTTTGCTTTTTAAATAACAAAGTTTATTTTTGTACAGTACACTAAGTTAGAGCATGAAAGAAAATTAATCATAACTTTAAAAATCATTCAGTCATTGTTATCTCACTTTGGTATAAACAGCATCACAAAGATCTTGAAATTTAACACGCTCCTGCAGCAAAAGTATAATTATATGTAATTATGTATTATTGTGGCTATAGCAGATATGTGGATGCTAGAAACATTTCCCCAATACTGTTGTGTTTGAGTCATTAAAATATACTTGGAATGCTTCAAAAATGTGTTTAATAGTTTATGTTTCACAGTATCATTGGTGCTGCTGATAGATTTCAACAGCTCTGTCTATTTCTCCATCAAAAGTATTACCAGATCGCATTAAGTTTGGGAAAAAGCTCCTTCAATATGTCATGTACACAAAAGAAATTGACTCTCACATATTATTTTCCCTTGCATCCACTTGATGGCCAACCATATACAGGATGTTTGCTAGTACAGGCATTTGTTCAAGACTGAATATACAATTCAAGCATGCCTCCTGATTCTAGTGATTATTTTCACAATTTCAAAGCATATGTCAGTAATATTTGAGGTTTAGTAAGTTAAAGTGTTGATATGCCTTGCATTTGTGATTTTTTATGAGTTTATTAATGTGTAATGATTGGTCAGGTGTGATATTTAATCAGCACATTCTGAGCTCTTGCAAGATAAGGTATGCTTCATACAAGTACCACTCATGAAATTCAGGTTATATTGATAAGTCTCACATTAATAGGTAATGTTTCCTATTCAAAACATAGCAAAGTTGCTTAGACTTTTTTCTTAAACTTCTATCTATGGGATATGGAATCTCACCTTGGCAGGCCCCAGGTGACTGTCTAGACGGTTACCATGCCCCATTCTTGATAAAGTAACCTTTATTACAAGCATGGTATTATTGCTTTTGCTGGATTCAAACAGGAAAATAGTTTCAATTAGGCAAGCTACTTCTCTGAAAATATTTAACCAGACACATTACTATCAGTCCTCCCTACATATGCAAGCATCTTGTTGCTTTTGCTCATGCTTAAAATATAAAGAAATTTGGTATTCACCTGGGTGTGGGTGATACAAGAGGAGGTAATCTCTAAGAGTTACTTCCTTATGCTATACTGATACGTGAATGTTAAGGCTTTTTTGTCTTTAAGTTTGAGTTGGATTCGGGGGAGGGTGTAGCAGAATTTATTTCCTAGTGTTCATTTGATAAGGTATTTATTCTTGGAAAAAATCATTCCCCAAAAAATTTGCTTTCTGTCATTAATAATAATAAAAATGTTTTTACCAATCTTTATTAGAATTTGATCATTTACAAACTCTGTTAAGCATAGATGCAATATTAATTGGCTCCCGAAAGAAATCTTGGCAAATTGACCCACATGCTAAGCATAGTTTTCAATTTATACGTCTTGCTTTATTGTTGTGGCATCTTTTCAATCCCCTGTCATGAGAACAAATTGTCGAGATGAGGTGGTATGATACTGACTTTGTTTAGGACACGTGAACTCACCTCATTCAAACGTCCTGGACTTAGATCAAAATGCATTCCTTGCCAGTTTCCTCATATTCTTGTTGAGCATATCTACCTCCGACCTGTAATTTTTTTTATGTTGGCTAATGAAACTTTATGATGGTATACCACCAGTAAAATTCTTAAACTTTAAAAGGGAATACATTTTATAAAAAGTTTTGATTCAGTATTTTAAGGATTTTACATTGTTTACCTTTATATTTCATATTAAATACCATTGAAAGGATTTAATATATTTACGTATATGTAGTAGTGCAAATGTTATTTTTGGGGAGGAAAGATTTGGCCTTTTTACCATTATTTTGCAGTTCTTCATCTGTTCAGTTTTAGAACTGTGCATCCCTGCTACACAGCCATTATTAGGCTGATGTGAAAATAATCCCCATATGTGCATATTTCAGAGTTTCATTTAAATACAAGAAAGATTGCACACCCGAAATCCTCCCACACCATGCACTAAATTTATTAAAGAAATTCATTAATTGCTTTACAGAAATGTTGTCTACCAGCTTCATTATCATTCCTATAGCAGTTTATTTGTGTGTGTGTGTGTGACTAGGACTTTTAACGTAGCTTTAACAATTTTTCAGTCATATTGCTACGATGTATGCAGTGTGGCAGTTTATAGTGATGTCTAGCACTGGGGCATCATGCCGCAGACATAAAGCATAATGTCCCACCCAGTCACATTATCCTGACACCAGGCCGACTGGTCCTAACACTAACCTCTTAATGTTGAGCGCCTAGCGAGATAGCTGTTAGTACCATTTTTGTAAGTCTTTGGTATGACTCTGCTGGGGTTTGAATGCATGACCTCCTGCATCCGAGGCAGATGCTCTAACCACTAGGCCACTGGAGCATTCTGGTAGTTTATGAATTATGGCCTTGTACAGTAACTTTAACACTAGTGGTTTTTTACACTTCCTGTTTTTTTTAAAACAAGAAACATTTACATTTTTCTTCAGTTGTCTAGGTCCTGTAAAATATCTATATATTCTATTACTTATAAATCATTGTACAGACATCAGTGTCAATGAAAATGGTGGACTGTCAGCCTATCATTCGAGGTCCACTAGCTGTAACATGCAGATTGAGTGTGGCATCTCAGAACCATATAGACTTACTCATGTAAACAAAGTGAAGGTGAAAACCAACTCTTTCAGCGTGACAAAATCATGCATTGTTTTTCTGAGTTATGGGGACCAGATACTTTATGCAAGCAGATTATGACAAAAGTCTTGCCTGCAGGGGTACACTGGATGTCAGACTGTTATTTATTAAAATTGGTTAGTAAATCAGGAAAAAAAAGCCAAGTCAAATATAAAACACACATAGTAAATGTCGTACTGCTGAATAGTGAGACATACATCATACATCGTCATTAAGATTTTGTGTAATAGTTCTATGAAGGAACATGTGACATAGTTTGTGCTAGATTCTCAAACAACTTGTCTATTGTATTAGTATGAAATGAAAACAAATTCCATATTGGTATTTTATTCTGTTATTACTTCACAAAATGCAGATGTCATGAAATTTGAGAAATTCATGATGCTTGTTGGATGATATGTGAATTCCCAGTATCATTTGTATTTCATCATTTATCTTTTCTTCATCAAGATCCCATATTATACTGTGATATGATGGTCCTACATGTATGAACACTGTTGACACCATGATATATACCCCCCCCCCCCCCCCATCCATCAGAGTAGTATTTAAACTACAACTGAAAAAGTTGCTTCTTTGCTGTGGATAATTCATGATTGATATAATTTTCCCTTACTCAAAGCATATATATCTTGGAGTTTAAAATTTTTAAGCAATATCATACTGCCTTCATCAGCAACTTCTATTCATCTTGTGATTTATAATGGCCATGTGATATGAAGTGACTAGTGTAGATATTGCCAATTTATGCATGAAGATTTTTTTTGGAGAAAAAGGCCTTAGAATCAGCCAAGAACTTGCCACCTATGTGGTTCAGATATGAGGAAGGTACTTTGACTGAATTACATGAGTACCATATGCATGAGTTTTCTGGTCATCTCAACTCCACTGACCCACATATTCAGTTCGCTTCAGAACAAGAAAAAAGTCCCAAACTATCATTCCTGGACTTCTGTATACACATAAATGATGATGGATCAACAAGTCACTGTGTATAGAAAACCAACCTACACTGACCAGTGTCTTTACTTCTTTTCTAATCATCATCTGGAATACAAGAGCTCCATAGTGAGATATCTATTGCATCAAGCTTACTTGCTAGTCACTAATGAGATAGGGGTCCCCTAGTGGTTGAGTGGTCTAAAGCGCTCTACATTATGGATTACTGCCATCTCACTGCTGTTCGAGTCTCGGATTCGGCCAATGTGGGTATGTGAGAAAGCTTGCCAGTAGCTTCTCATGGGTTGGTGGTTCTTTCCAGGGTTTTCCCAGGTTCTTCCTCCACCATTAATACTGGCCGCCATGTATAGCCTGTCATGTTCAGAAAACAGTGACATTTTACCATCTTGAAGGTGTACGTCTTTTTAACTGGTATGGTAAACATAATAATTTCATGCAATGCTGTTTATGGAGAATCTAGTTGGTCTTACTGGTAAATGGGCCACTTAAAATGAGATCTATTTTAATTACTCACCATTTAATCTTGTCAAATTTAGATTCACATAATTTATTCTAATTTCAGATTTTATTGTCATGTGCCTGGTAAGAAAAAGCAACTTGTCACATGAAAAACTCGTCTTTACCATTCAGCCTTTGTTTTGATTCCTATTTCAGTGTAAAATTATCAACAATTATTTTTTAATTTGTTTCAGAAGAGAAAAGAGGACCCTTTGAAAAGCTTTGAATTTTCTGGACTTAACAGTAAGAAGAAGAAAAAGAAATAGAAATTGTGCAATGATTTCTTTTGTAAATAAAAATGCAAATATTCATTTGTTTTCTAGTTTCGTATATAGTCCAGCCTTTTTATTGGGACTTTTTGTCAGTAGCCAGCCGAATCCTGCTATTATATGTTAGTTTTATGATGTTGTAACATTGCTTTCCAACTGAACCAGGTACCTAAGATGGAAATGTTATCATGTTTATTTGCTCAGTTTTTGTGATTGTGTGAAGAAACACAAAATTTAATCTTTTAGATTTTAAGGAAATAAAATGATTTCTGTTGCCAAGTTCCAAAAATGTCAAAAAAATCAAACATGCAGGATTTTCCAACCTAAAAATATTTACAAATTAAACACAAATTTCCCATGTTAGGTATTGAACAATGTTTTTTTGTGTTGTTTTGTGGTTTTCACACCATTTGTCAGCATATGATTGGCTATATATGGTATCTGGTACAAGAACCTGGGAAGAATCACTGACCTATGATAAGATAGGCTGCTGGCTTCATACCCATGCTGACCAACATCTAAGATTTAAACTAATGTAGATAGATGTGAGATATCCATGATCTATAAAGGCAAGCATCTTAGACCACTTGGCCACCTGGAACCCCTGGTAGTGAACAAACACAAGAACGTAAATGTATAACTTCTAAGCACAGAGTGCAGAAAAGATGGCACCAAAGATTGGAATATTTCTGCATGTTTAGTTTTGTTGCAAGTTTTTGTGGTTAGAAATCACACAAATTGAATGTTATACTATTGAACAAATACAAAAAATGAATTTCTAACTTCTTAGCACATAATGAAGATAAGATCATCTCAAAGACCAAAGAATAAAAACTCACCCAACAGATTGAAACTAAACCGAACCTGGAAAGATGGTCCATTACCATTTTATAAAGACAAACAAAAGTACGCATAGCATGGGAACATTCCCTTTGAAGAGAAATGCTAATCATATGAAAATTATGTTTTGGCTGAAATGCTGATTAAAGTAACTTTCTTAAGCTTACTATGACCTTGACCTTTTGACCCAAAAATCTTGATTTCTTTATTGCACATCACACAGGTCATTATGTAAAGTTCTTTCTTTTTTTAGTTACCTTGTCCTTTGACCTTTTAACCCCAAGATCAGTAAACTTCTTCCACTACCTAAATGCAAATCTTTTACAAACTTTGGTCAGGGTATGTGGCCAGAACTATTGTTATTGTGCAAAATCATGTTTCGGTCACACTGACATATATATTTGACCAATTGGACCCTAAATCTGTAGGTTTCATTCTTGAAGGTATTATGCAGAACACCATTTTTCTTCTTTCAGTAATAGTGACCTTGTCCTTTGACATTTTTAGCGACCTTGGCCTTTTAGCAAAAATTAATGGGCTTTCTTATGTCAAGTGCAACATCTCCATAAAGTATGGTCCAATTGTAGAACTAATGTTATTGTGCAGAAACTATTTTTCATTTTTCAGTGACAGGGACCTTGAGCAGCTTTGACCACAACATTGATAGGCTTTACTCCAAAATGCATGCTATTTACAAAGTTTGATTTTGGTCAATGCCACAGTACTTGAGTTTTTGTGCAGAACACAATGGGCAGCTGACACAAATGGATAACGCATCTTAATTTGCAATTAATTCACAAATGGAACAATGGTGTGGCCATGAACTAATTGCAAAATCCTGACAAAGCCAGTGGAATATAAAATACATGGCAAACTACCATTTCTGCTGTATCGATGTAATTCTAATCGAAGTGTATTTTGTTAGCCCATTTTGAATTTGGAAGTACCCATTTTAAGTATATTTGAAAAAGTTTCAACCTTTGGGAATGCCAAGATGAGAAGTATCAGTTTTCAGAGATCAAACGTACTTTTAGGAGGGGGTGGGGTGAAAAATGAGAATGATAACATCACAATGTATTATGTCCTTTTTAATTATATAAAACATTACATTAATTTTGTGGTGTTAGCTTAATAATGAGCTTTTTGCTTGTGATTATTGAAATCAAAACTGTTCACTTCTCCAGCTACCACACTCGCATTCGAACTTTTATGACTGACTTGCTGTGTAAATAACTTGGAAACTATTATTAACAGAACTATTATCTCGGCTTATTTTAACTAAGATCATTTGTTCATTGAAGTGTCACAAATGGGTGCTTTAAATTGCTTGAGGGTAATAACAACAACAACAACAACATTTTTTCTGCATGTGCTTAAAAAGTCGTAAGCACATGTTGCTTGATTTCTGGTAAGTCTATATATTGGTTATTGTTCGAGTTAAAAAGAGTCCATAACATCACAAACTGATTTGGTTTCTCAGTGCTGATCGGGCCATTTTGTGATCAGAGCTGCGGAACACTGAACAGGAGATGCCTGTTGATCAACAGACATACTGCAATTCTGAGATTAAAGATGCTTGCCATCTATAAAAGTCTCTGCAGTTCCTGTTAGGTCTCTAATGAAACAAAGGAATATTATTGCTTTTGTAAAAATTTGTTACACCACCCTCAATTGACTTTGCTATTCCTCAACTACCATCACATTTCAAGCAACAGAAATGTATTTCAACAGAACTTGAAAACACACCCATATGTTTGTGTCAGAATTTGATTCCATTAGGAAAAAAAAATTTTTTCAGTCCAAAGGAAGCAACTGGACTTTAAATTGTGAAAAAGTTGTCAATATGGACTGGCAAATGTCTGAGATATGCCTGAAAATGTGGCCTCTATTTCCCATCATTTGACTGAGAATACACTACTACAAGCAAGAGATCAACTCAAGCAAAACCATTATTGTAGATGCCTTGCATTGTAGAAATAAGTTGAACCTGAGAACATTTTCTAATTGCACCAGAGCTTCATGAGATTGTATTTATCAAGGAAACATACATGTAACAAAAATGACCAAATACAGTGCAACAAGTCAGAAAAACTGGCCAACTATTTTTGAGATATCAAAATCTGTTCCTTAAGGCAGGGGAACAGTGTCATTCTTGTTAAGCTCCATAAATTTTGAAACAATATTAATTGTAAATTTGATGTGGTTTTTAAACATTTATCTCTATCCTTAGTTTGTAGGCTCTTTTTAAGTAAGAAATATATATTTCATATGTGCATATGAAGTCCTCTTTTCACAGAACATTTGGTACTTTACTGTTTGTTTTGTTTGCTGTAAAAGTGAAATTTTTCTTGATCACACATTCCTTTCATGATTCCTTATATATCCCCCCCACCTTTTTATGCTTTTTAGTATTGCATGCATCTTTAGTTTAGACCCAGATCAATTTTTAAATGCAACATACTAATATTTTCAGGTGGAGTTGTTGCTTTGTTTAATAGTTGCATCAATTTATCCTATGTTGACATTAAAATCTGGAAAATTTATTTTTTCAACTTGCCATTTATCTCGGGGTTTTTATTTTGCTTTCTTTTTATTCCCATTTCTTTCTTCTCTACTATTTTTTCAATCTTTCCTTTTATTTTATGTCTGAATTTGTGTGTTTCTCTTATTTTTTACTTGTCATCTAAGTTGCAGAATTCAGTAATTTTCCTTTTCTTATAAAAACTGCTGAATCAATAGTATTTTTCTTCATGAAGCATAACAGCTTAATTTCCACATAGCCATTTTTAAATAGTCATATTTATAATTACAGTTTGTAACGTACAATGTAGCACCATAGAAATTAATGTTGGTTCTGAAATCATATAATCCATTTCATAATAATAAACTATAATATTAATTACAAGTAGTACTGAAACCTTAAAATGAAATTGAAATGAACTTGAATACATTTTAACAAAATGTACACAATACAGTAATAAAGTGTTGTTCGAACTAAATTTTATAAGCACTTTTCTGTCTTGTCTTCTGTAGACATCCCTCTAACAACAAACTGGTGGCAAATTTTGTCACCTGTGTTTACCTGTTATTATGAATTTTTGATTTTGAAATGCATTAATGAAGAAGATGAATATCTCATTAATCAGTTATTCTTACTGTCCCTACCTTTCTAAGAAAAGCAGAAGACTGTACGGTTTTCCATCCATCACTTGTTTTGTCTTTGTCTCTACATCCATTTGAAATGAATATATAATACTTTATGTATTTATACATCATACATTAGAATGTGTCACATGCAACAATGGGGATTATATCACCCCACATTTTCATTCCAGATTTGTAATTTTAGATCCAATAGAAATACATAGCTTGTCATAATTAGAATGTATATCAAGTACCATATTTGGGGTTCTGTCTTGATAGTTCATATTTATGACTGTATTTTAAGTTGTTGCTCTATTCCTTTACTCTATGGTTTCAGAATTATTTGTGATTAAGGAATGAAACTTTGTACACTTGTACGTCCTAATTATTGTGAGGCATCACAAGGATTCCTTTCTTCTAGGTCAAAGTCATTGATAAATATTTTTAATTTTCACTAACACTTTGGCTACATAACTTGAGAGCTGTTTTAAGATTCCGGCATGTAATTTTTTATATCGGAATATCATCATTAAAAGACATAGTAGAAAGGTTAATTAATCTGTTCTATCCAGTTTAAACCACAGCCAGTTTTCATCCATTTTAAACAGGTTTTCAAATCTAACACATGGCCATCATCCATTTTTATTTGAAACGCCTTAAGCTATCTGTTTCATATCTTATTTTGTTTATGTGTTGTTTTTTTGTAAACACTAGGTCACAGGCCTTCAAAATTTTGTGAAAAAGAAACTGGTCCAACCAAGTCACTGCCTTTTTAAACATTTAAATAAAAAAAAGGTAGGCCACTGGTCTGCAACACTTTATGTAAAAAAAACTGAACCATTGATCACCAAAATTTTATGAAGAAACCTGGGCCACTCTCTTTAGAATTGAAGAAACCTGAGCAAGTGACGTTGAATTTTTTTTTTATAAACAAAACAACAAATTAAATCGGAACAACTAGGCATTAAAATCCTATGAAAACACATTGGTCAGTGACGTTAAAATTTGTATGAGAAAGCCAGATGCACAGGTCTTTAACATTGTGCTAAAAAAGTACTGAGCTACTTGTCTTTAAAATGTTATGAAGTCCTTGACAGTGTTTCTCCGATTTTATGAAAAAATGCTCACATTCAAAATTTTATGAAAAACCAAAGTCCAGCCACACCTGTATACCCACAAAAAAAACAGGACAAAAGGCCAGCAAGTTTCCACCCTGGCTTATTTTTTTTTTAGTTAACTATGCATTAAATACAGATTCTGTAGATTAAGATAAAATATGAAATTTATTTACAAAATTAAATCCAACAAATTTTTTTATACAAATTATATATGTGTGTGTATATATATATATATATATATATATATATATATATATATATATATATATATATTCTCCAAGAATCTGTATCATTTGGGTATAAAACACCAAACATTTGTGATAATTACAATTTAACATTGCTGATGAGTAACTAACCAGATATTTAATATGGTGTGATACAAACGTTTGGCATCCTTTAAATTGGGATGCTGTTTATGTTATAGGGATGGCATCATTGGTATGCTGTTGTTTATGTTATAGGGATGGCATCATCGGGATGCTGTTTATGTTATAGGGATGGCATCATCGGTATGCGGAAACTCATCTCTGCATTCAACACATGACATTATACCAGAGTTCTTATAATCAGTATGTAGATTTAATATATACTTTCAGATATGAAAAGTGCTGTCTGAGTACAAAATATCATGTCTTTCAATCCCAGAAACATCTTTATAGATCTTGAGACATTTGAAATGATTAGCAATGTATTGACATTGGAGATTGCAAAATAGAATGAGAAATGACTGGTTCTGAGACAGGTAGACAGAAAAGATACGAACTAGACAAATGGAGGAACAGAGGATGGTTTGTACAATACATTTATGGGCAATATAATGCTTAGAATATATTAATTCAAAACAGGTTCGACTTGTTTTCTTTCTTCAAAATAGCACTGCGCAGACAGGTGAAGCAATAGCCCACCTAAGTCAGAGCATTAGATCACATGTACTTTCCATTTTATGTGGCCAAGTAGAAAATGGAACAACAATTACAGAAATCTAAATTTGTTCTGCTCTGTAAAAAAATATTTGAAGGTTTATTTTAAGGTGAACAAGGTTACAACACGGATGAAAACATCTCAGAAGATTTCAAGATTATAGTTCACGTTAAAATGTTCAACTTCACCATGTAGTTGGTGGTGATAGCATATTTGAATTACCCAGTGATAAGATGATTGGAAATACATGTATGGTACAATACCAGTATGCAAGAGTCATCAAATTGACCTGGACTGGTAATGCATCTAAAATACTAACGTGATAAAGAATATAATACAAACAGCTGATAAACAGCCAACAAATTTTTTTAGATAATAGATTTCTAAGAAACAATTAGGAAAAGAAAAGAACTACTAATTATGTAGACAGTACATCAGAATTAGTAAATAAAAATGAGGAAATTCTTGTATTCACAGTCACATTTACAAATAATATACATCATTATATACAAGATACGGATAATGAAAGAAATAAACGCACATTTATTGTATGTCTATGCTTGCAGAAGCTGGCGTAATTTACCTAATCTAGAATGATATTGTTACTTAAAATGTCGTTATTAGCTACTACTTGTGTTGCTATTGTTTAATTGCAGATTAATACAATACCAATTATAGTAGGCAATATTTTTGTTACATGTTTTACATACCTAAATTAAGCAAATAATCGGCAATATTTTTAATACTTAATTTTTTTTATATGAATCACTGTCTAACCAGTATACAACCACTTCCACTACTGCTATCGGTCCCTAAAATTTGCATTGGATAGGCACGAGTTCAAGCTATCATACCAATCGCTTTAAAAACAGTACCAATTATCACCATTGTTGCTTGAACAAACATTTACCTAATCGTTGATTTTCTCAAAGACTGAGATTTATTTTGTTGATTTCTACAAAGATGTGTTCAGCATATGTTACAAGACTAACTATGTGTGCTCTTTGGATTTCAACTTTTACAAATGTTCTTGTAGTTCGTCTTGTTTAGCTGAACAGTTTTCTATTGCAATGTTAGTTTTAGATTATCAATCTGCCTGTCAAACAAATTGAGGTATATTTCACTGATTAACTAATACCGTAGCATCGGCATTACTCCTAAATTATATTTCTTCTTTCAGCATACATGATTGAGAAGGTGGATCACTAACAACTCTTTCAAGTTTTTCAGCTATTAAAGTATCTGCTTTTTTGATTATTCGTAAAATGTTTCATTTACATTAGTTAAGTTCCATTCCATGTCCTTGGGAATTGTTATCCGTTGCCTAAATGTGAATGTTATCCGTTGCCTAAATGTAACTGTTATCTGTTGCCTAAATTACAACTTGGCTTCAGAAGATACGTGGTAGTTTGCTCAACTGCATTATACTTTTAATGCCAGGTTTGTCCTCCTTTTATCCAACCTATTGTATCTACAACTTTGCTTCAATTTGTTTGGCTATATTTATCGATCACTCTTTTACATGAGTGATAAAACCCATATTCCGAGGGGTGTTTATTTCTTCGTAAGCAGTATTTTCAAATGTTTGTCTAGCGCCTCATTACGTTATTTTACATTATTTAAAGGATCAAAAACATCCTGAAAAAGACTGAGGTTTTGAACAATCTAAACAAGGTACTGTTGTCAGTACTATAAATGAAGACAAAGAAGCGCAACCATCCGCAGGAATTGCAAATTAGCGTAGCAAATTAAACGTACCAAAGATAATTGGTAAACAGCCAACTGATGAAGAATTGGATAAAATGGACTTGAAAATGAATCATGAAAGCACCAAGATTTTGTACATCTGCTGGAATATCAAAGTAATTTTCAGCTGAAAGAGGACTCCTTAATAAAAGACGGAATTAGGAACTTTTTCAAGGGTTTTATGAACTAGGTTTGGATAACAATTTCAGATTAAGTGTTAGCTTCATGACTTTTTAAGCACATGCAGATAAATATAGTTCTGCAAAAATAAAATTGTTCCAGGAAAATAAATAAAAGAAAATACAACTCATGCTACTAAAGTATGATGAAACCAGAAGAGTGAAATCTTATATATAAACGAGAAAGAAAAAAAAAGAAGAAAAAAAACCCACTTATTGCTGAAGTGTGATTAAGCATGACACATACATACTCTCCCGTAGGAAATTAAAGCACAGAACATAAGTAGCGGAGAGTAGGAAAAACTTGGTAACGAAATGTGATCTCTTCTCTGTCGTTAAGTGATTTATTTCCTATTAACACAGAGGAAACACTATAGGCACTTAGATGGACATTTTATAATTGTTTTAAAATCGATACGTTAACTAGCTAGTTAATATATACCATTACCATTATTTATTTCCATAAGATAGATATGTTAGCTATAAAGGTAACCTTTTCATCAAAATAGCAAAATTTCTGCATAGTGAATTTGTATGAAATGCAAAGTGAATTTTAAAACAATAACATTAATGGATATGTTACAGCTTCTTAGTCTGTTTCATTTGGTTTTCAAACTATTTAGATCACATATGGCACATGTTTATTTTTTTAAACATTAGAATGTCACCGACCCATGTGTTTTCAAAGACCATTATCCCTCGTTTCTTTCCATACAGTTTTGAATATCAGTGTCCGAGATTTTCTTCATAACATTTTAAAAAGAATTTGAACTGGCATTTTCAACAGTTTCGAAAACTAGTGATCCTGTAGATTTTATAAAGTACTGAAGACCAGTAACCGATGTTTTCTTTTCGTAAAATGTTGACGGACAGTGATATTATTTTTTATAAGAAAAATAAATTGCGGATGGTGATGTCTTAGTTTTGAAAACCTGTTTAGTCTGGATATAACAAGTTAGGTGGGTCAGAAACTAGGTATGACCAGTAACTTTACAGTTCTGTCATCAAGGTCCTAGTCAGATCTCAGTCATGATAATTTTGGTGACCTTGCCATTATAGTAAGGAGACAAATATTTCACTGAACTTGTTTGTTTATTTCTTACTGCTGTGTTAATGCGTCCATAATGGTTACAAGTTGGAGAGAAATGATTGGCTGTCAGTTTTTTATATTATAACTCTTCTCTTTTTTATTTATATTGTAAAATGAGGCATTCTGCCTAACCCCTTCGACCTCGGAAAGATGTAATGGAAGTAACCGCTAATAATATTTCAAACCTCGCCCACGACATGTAAATTTTGTAAAGCTATATTAATTTACATCTTGATCGTAAAACTATGCATGAGTAATTACAATGCTGAAGTTAATCATGGGAGCAGGAACCTACACGTGTCAACGAACTACCACCGTATTTACCGACAAATAAGGCTAGCCGTAAATTCGATATTAAAGCTTTAGTTTGTGGTTTTAAAATTCATAATAGCCATTTTTAAAGTATTTGTATTAAGCCACACAATCGAAACAACATAATGACTAATAACTATTTGTAGCTCATTGAATAGTTGTTTGAATACATACAATATCTTCACAGTACAAATATATGCATTGCATGTACTTAAATCATAGTTTTAAAAAAATGCGGTTAATAAATCACGATAAGTTATACTCTAGACGCTGATTAAACTGAAAAGTTCGTTTAATGTACACAATAATTTGTGTGCGAAGTCTTACTTTCAGTTATTGACATTTTTTAATGATATGAAGAAAAATGGAAACAACTAGACAAATTACTGAAAACGAGATAATTTGAAGATTGTGTTCCCTAAATTGTTGAAACCTAGCAATGAGCAAAGCTCACGTGCAAATAATTAATTGAATTTCTTGCAGACACATACAAGTACAATTACTTATGCTAAAGAAACAAAGAAAAACACGAACTTAAATATTTATACTTTGAAAATATTATTGTAGCAAACCCTGAGAGAACTGCAAAAAATCAGTTAATTAGTTTGGAATCTGTTTCCAAACTTTAGCCCCCATTTTCAATTTACCAGAACATATTGATAGTTTTTTTTTTAAAATTAAGTTTAATCTTGCTATATGTCTATCAGCGAAAGTGACGAGAACTATCTTGGTCATTTTTGGCTCAGTTTATAATGATTGTTTTCAACATGCCTGTAAATAGAAAATGTTGAACTTTGTTTTGTAGAAAATGTTCGAACCTCTACAACAGTATTATAATATGGAGCTTTATGTCTATTGGCCACACCTGGTATCAAAAGAATCAGCAAAAAAATATTATTTTTAACTAATTGAAAACATTCAAGGCATTTGTATACTGAGATACAGTCAAGAACCAAGGTGATATTACAATAAGATATACATCTTACAGATCTTTTGAATCTGTTGAAGTATGGACCAAATAAAACAAAATTCAAATGCCAAAATTTATAATTATATCTAAACTCAGATGAGTTTGAGAGCTTCGTGATTTTCATAATATTTCAGTTTTATGACCAGTCAAGCAAGAACAGACAGATTTAATATTCCCTTTACATGCATTTTAACCTCTAATTATACGTCATATCATTCATTTTGGAAAGTGGAACATTTGAAAGGCATATTTAATAATGCAACTTTCCAATGGACTTAGATGTAAAAGCATTTAACTTTATTTTAAGTTGGTAATCACTTAATAAATTTCAAACAATCAAATTAGGAATATTGCGCTAAATTCACTTGATTTGTCAGTGACCCAATACATGTCAAAATGTATTACTGTCAGTTTTAATGGACTTTTCACTCCATCAACGCCTACGATCCATTGACGAAACCGCAAGTCAGATGAATCTATTAGATCCGGATTACTCTCATACGGAAAATAAAATATCTTCAAATTGATTCCGGGGTTTGCGTTTTCACTTCCTTCGTTCCTTTTCTTTTCCTCAGAATGTCATTATAACGTAAATATCTGAAACGTCCACTTATGTTTTATATTTAAAAAAAACCCACATCAAATTTAACATTATTATTTAACATTATTACTTTTATCCCCCATGCTCGAGTTTAAATTAAAAAAGTGATCAAAAATTTTGCACAGAAGTCGTTTTATTTATGTGTGACAGTAAAGCGGAGTCTTCAGTGTTAACATACTGGTTTCATAATGATGTGTTTTCGAATGATGTGTTAAAAGTACAGTTTAAAGCAGCAAAAGAACCAAAATGTATTCGAATTGAAGGCACTGCTCGTCCCTTCAGAATTTGTGAAGTTTAAAATACAGTAGGAATAAGAAAATAAAAAAGGAGGAAACTATTGGGTTGAATTAATAAGGCTTATTCAAAACCCACCGACTCGGCTATATGCAGTTATCCACCACACCCCAAGGCTATTTCAAAACAACATATCAGAGTGATATAATTCAATATATTACACGTTTGCTTGACTACACACGAGTAATGTGGATATTTAAGCAGAGGAATCAATCTTAAGGAGCGAATGGAATCATAACTGCAAGTGTTTCTGGCAAAGGCGGCATGCATTAAATTTAATATAGTTGTAACTATTGTAACTCAGTTCTGTCTGATTCATCTCAATATCTACACCAGAAACTTCACAAAGTTCAAAATACAGCTGCTCGGATCATACTTAGAGTACAACGATCAGAGCACACCTCCCCGCAGCTCTGTACACTACTCTGGCTATCCATTCGATCCAGAATCAAACAAAAAATGTGTTCTCTGTGCTACGTTTCACTGACAGACTCCAGTCCAACATTCCTATCCGACCTCACCCATGTTTACACACCAGGAAAACAATTACGCGCCTCTTCTGACAATCGTATACTAATTATTCTCACTATGAAAATGAAGTAATATGGACAACGTTCTTTTGCATACCAGGGCCCAGCAACGTGGAATGAATTGCCCACTGAACTTAGACACAAAGACACAGTGATCTCATTCAAGAGTGCCCTTAAAACTCACTTATTTGGACTGAAATAACAAACTTAAAGACCTAATAATGTTTCCTACTTTAAATATTTTCAGCATGGTTTTTTAATGTTTTCTAATTTCATGGTGTTTGTTTTCTGTAATCATATCATTAGATATGTTTTTTATGTTATAGATGTTGTCTAATGTTGTAAAGCGCTTGGAGCCTCTAAAGATTAGGCGCTATACAAATTCCTCATTATTATTATTATTAGTTACATGGCTTGTGGCGTTCATGAAAACCAAACTATTATGCAATCAAACGGATTAATGACACACTGCTATTTACAGCGAATCGAAAAACTGGGTGTAAATGCATGTACATCAAAATTGGATCACAGTTTGAGAAGTACGATCGAATATGCACAGATGTAACACTTCACATGACTGTTACTGTTTAAACGAATTAAATTAAAGCAAATGTAAATACATTAATGACTCAGAAAGGGGACTACCAGATTACGAAATCATATTCCTACAGTAGCCACATATGAGAAATGAGATAACCTAATACGTCATGATAATGCTTGAACAAACACACACACACACACACACACACACCTCTTTCCTTTTTCACACAGATACTCTCTCTCTCTCTCTCTCTCTCTCTGTATTCGTGTTGTTATTTTGTATTTACAATGGCATGAACTATACAGAATGCTGAATGATTGTGAGAGTACAAAGATCGGCATGGCAGAGTGCTGAGGTATGAAGCTGATAAATCAGCATAGAGAAACGAGAATAAAAATGGACAAAATTATTAGAAACCATATGTGTATTTGCGTTCAGTGACGTCGCTGGGGGGGGGGGGGTGCGGACCGCACCGGATGTCACCATCTCAGAGGGGTGACACCAAAATGAAAAATTGCAAATTTTACAGAGCACACACTGCTCGGTCTAGTCGGATTTCATAAGCCGATAACCGATCATAGTTAAATACATGACTAGCAGGGACAGCAGTGGCGTCGCTAGGGGGATGCGGGGGGTGCGGACTGTACCGGGTGACACCATCAGAGGGGGTGACACCAAAATGACATTACTAAGGATTCTGTATAGTCTGTTACGGAAGGAGGACCATGGGGGTGACACCATGAGCTACCGCACTGGGTGACACCAACCCGAGTGACGCCACTGTTTGCGTTCAATAAGAAATGTGTTGGGATATATTATCTGGACTTTAGGGCTGGACTCTATCAAAACTCTAGATATTGATGTAAAGAAAAAACTCTGCATTTCTGTAGAGTTTTTGCTATGCAACGACAAGTACATTGGTAAATACACTCCTGATTTTCCTGACATCGTCCTTAAGTACAAAGGTAAATACACTCCTGATTTTCCTGACATCGTCCATATGACTTTTCATAAGCTCGACAAGTATCTTCCATTTTGAAAATATGTAATTCAAATCATACTAGGTGACTTAGGTAGTTCCAAGGACAATGTCTAAGGTGTCTAACTATATGTCTAACAATATCTTAACTATATCAATTAATATATCAATACAAACCATATATATTAACTAATTAGTGGGGTACAAAATCCATATACGTCGTGATCTGATTTAATAATTTTACGTCTGCAAAATTCGTTCATGAACAGCAGTTTTAAGAGTTTTATTTAGTTTGCTTCGACGGTCATTTACGTCGTAGGAGCTCAAACGTAAAATTGCAAGAATTACTTTTTTATTTGCATGTTAATTCGTAGTATATCTTTGTAATATTTCCGTTCCAATATCTTTCTACTAGATTTCCCACGGCTTTAGGAAGGCACTGGAGTAATTACATTTTCTGATAGGCACAACATCGTTCTGAACAAAAACATCAAATAAAAAAAGACTTCAAAAAGCCACTTTAACTTCTACCCACTACAATACTTTCCAATGGTATCATGCAACATACCATAGATAATTCCTGAAAATGACATTCACGTCTGAACAGCTTTGCCCAGTGTTCAAAATACTAGGAATACAAACTATGAATTATCTTTATTTTTCATTAATAATATCTTTTATCGTTATACAAATATTGCCCCCCCCCCCAACCCATTTTAATCGACCGCTAACTCCACCCATGATCATCAAGTGACGAAATATTTGTCCATGATTGTAAGTTGTAAACCGAATTTTGCATGGCATTTGAGTTCAAGGCCAGTCTTGTCTGCAGTTAGACAAAGATTTTTTGTTGAGTGCATAGCAGTCTATTACGCTATAGGCGAAGTGAAAATGTGTATAAATAGGGATTTGATAAACAAATATTCATGTTTCAAGTTAGTCAGTGGAATCCATTTGTAATCAGAGTTTACGACTGTATTCCGACAAAATTCGGGAGGAATTATTTATTTAAAATAGTCATTGGAATTTGGAGTTACTAAAGTGTTAATTCACTTTTGGGTTAATACAGTTCAGAGTTCAGTTACTTTTGATTAATACATTACTTTGGAATTTCGTGAACTCATACAAAGACATTCTGGATTGGATCATTGTATTTTATCAGGACAAATCAAGGCAATTGGAATTTATTCAGAGAGTTTTGTATTTTTGGACTTGTGACATGACATACAGGATTGTTTTGAATTTAATTCACAATACTATGTCCTTTGAATTTTCATTTTACAAGGAATAAAATAATTGGTTTTCCTCAAATTGTTGGCCACAATTTCCTTCTCTCACATTTTAAGACGTAGAGTCGTAACTATCTATGTATGTATGTATGTATGTATGCATGTATGTATGAGTGCGCGTGTGTGTGTGTGTGTGTGTTAACTGATCCTTTTAAGACTTTCAAAGCCACTTTTGAACAAGGATCGTCCTAGCGGTCAGCCTACCAGGATGCTTTCTATAATCAAACTTATATAGTAGCATTTGCTTATCTTACTTATTTGCTTTAACTTTAAAAAATTTCAAACTCTTTACGTCAACAATATTAATAGGCGAAGAGATGTTTTGAACAACATAGAAACATAGAACTTGGGATTAGCGAAATAGATTTTCGAAGCATTATATTTTGATTTTATTATCATTGGGACTGTTTTCCTTTAAAATCGTTACGCCAGGGTGTATACTTTGAGTATCAGACTAGACTAATATCAGTTTTCTTACTGACTTTTATTTTGATTGATACAGTGAGGAAGAGTTGATCCATTCCGAGAATTACACAGAAACATCATTTGACAGTTTCGGGTCTGCTTTATTTACGAGTGTGACCCATAATCTTCGTGAAACATTTGGCGATTTTTTTCACCCGACCCGTTGTTCTCCTTATATCAATTTAGAGCAGCAATATTACTTTGAAAATATTACCTATCTAAATGAAAATTATTATTATTATTATTATTGGATTGGTCTTCCGATACATCAGACGTCAGGGGTATACGTAATTATGAAACTAGCTGAAGCTATTGTACAAATTTTGGGATTGGACGTACGAAACATACGACCGCTTCGGCGGCCCAAGTGGTTAGATCGTCCGCTATGATGCGGGAGGTTGCGAGTTCAAACCCCGGCTGAGTCATACCAAAGACTTATAAAAATACTACTAGCAGCTGCCTCGCTTGGCGCTCAGCATTAAGAGGTTAGCGGTAGGACTAGTCGGTCTGGCATCAGTATAATGTGACTGGGTGGGCCATGATGTAACGTGTCTGCGGCAGGATGTCCCAAGGCTAGACAACACTATAGTCTGCCAAACAGAAGCGATATGACTCAAATTGTTAAATCCTAAAACACTCACAAAAACACACACGTGCGACACATACATCTGTATAGCATCTGTTATAAGGAAAATTAGCGCGCTTAGTATACATCATAGGGTATGAGTAACTTTATTTGGTGTGAAGGTTTGTCTTTAGCTGTGCCGAATGTAAGTAGAAATCCGTACATAGTGAAGTAAACAGAGCGCGTCCAGTAGTATACTGTAGGCCCAAGGTTCACTCCTACACAGAGCTAAGTATATGCACCGATCAACGGACATACATAATTGAATGCTTGTTGCAACCGGGCAGAACCTTCAGAACATGTTTACTGTTCAGTATTAAGATTGGTGGAATCTAAGAACAGTGATTTACTTCCTCCTTTTTGTATATTATTATTATTATTATCGGGACGATGTATAAATATTATACTTTGATTCTTGATTATCTGTTTTATCTCCTCTTTGGACATTTTACGATTTAATGATGCATTCCAAAATTTGGTCTGCAGATAAAGCAAAGTTAGTGTGGGAATTAACATGCGATTGCACATCTGTCAATTTTAATTGACAATAGAAGGAGATAATTAGCCTGTTATTATGAGACTGACTTATATTTGTTTTCATATTACACTTTGTTTGATAAGCTCAGTATCTACTATTGAGCATATTCGACCAGTCAAAATACACATGTAGCATATGCTACCTACTCCCAGATAGCGATTAGCCGGTTTCAAAAATTTCGCCTTTAATGCAAGATGTAATGAGTCCTTATATATTTACGATTCAAACACGTTTTTTAGAGTCATCTTACGAAAATCTCAGCAAAGCGCAAACCAGCATATTAACGAGCAATATCAACATCATCCCGGTGTGAGTTCTTCAAGTGTGTTAAGGTTGTTAATAAACCATGATCTCTTTTCCAAAGTTTACACTTACCTATTATATGTATTTAACTAGATTGATAGATTATTGTAGTGTACCAGATCCTGCTTTCGTAAAATGTGCTAACATTTGCGTGCCTAAATCAAGTACAAGACGGTACACTGATAGTTATGCAAAAAGAGAGAATTTATAGACTTCGTGGCGTCATCAGACGTATGAAACAGAACATTCACTCATAGATGATGTCCACCAGAGCCCCTGTTACACAAAGAAGTAAATACAAGTTGGCGTGGAAATAGAGATGCGAGTGATTAACACAGAGGAACTATTGAGCCAATTACTGCAGACATAGGAGTAATATCTAACCTTACACCATTTTCAGTTGCAACCCTGGTAAAAATTGTAACTGCACCTTCACCTGGTCCCCCTGTTCCACACTGTCGAGCTCGATTGTTGAACAAGGTTTGAAAACTATTGCAGAGTATTTGAAGATGTTGGCTGATAAAATATTCCAGGTATCATTAGTAGCATCTTAAGTTGGCTACTCTCGATCTCATCAAAGAGTCTCATTCCTGGCTGAGCATTTCATAATACTCATCTTTTCACTAGTTGAGGCTGGTATTTGCAATAACTATACAAATTACAGAGAAGGTTTCAATACAAGTCCAACTGAGCGTTCTTGTCGTCCATTTGCCCAAATGACTTGGATGCGGTCGTTCGGACGACATAAACAAGGACCACGCTTCACACAGCTCGTTCACTTTCACTGCCTGAAGGCTGTTTTGATCCAAGGGTCGTCTAAACCTTCTATATAGTCTTTGCACATTAATAGTACGTTGACTTTATCCAATTTAATTTATCTAATATTACAGATTGCAATCCAATCACAAATGAGGTTTAAACAACCAAGTTATGAGACGAGTTTCATTGTGATGGTATAGGTATATTTTGACATCTATTGCATACTTCCTGTAAGCTTCGCCAGCCATGTGGTCTCTTCTCTCTCTCTCTCTCTCTCTCTCTCTCTCTGTATGTAAATGAAGAACTCCTGATATTTTACGCCAACATATGGTTAGGTAAAATCTCCAAATTGTGTAGCTAAAGCCATTGCAGTGAAAGATCACAGAAAATGCAATATGATTTAAGCGTGAGGAGGTATCAAAGTGTACGAATTTTTGCCCAGGATGCATTTTACCACCAAAGATAGATCGTTGTGTCAGTGGTGTTATCTTCACAATATGAATGACAGCTTATTGATCTCTGTTTTCTGAATCACTTGTTTCTGTAGTTATACTTGTAGTTGTACTTGTTCCTGTAGTTATACTTGTAGTTGTACTTATTCCTGTAGTTATAATTGTAGTTGTACTTGTTCCTGTTTAATTCTTATACTGTTTGTAGATCACTGTATTGTCAAGCTATAAAAATGTTAGAGAAAGAAACCACCAACACCATTGGCATAATGAACCTCACGTTGGAGTCTTATTACAATACTGTCATCTGAGTCATGAGTCATATTTTCAAACAAATTCTTTAGTGTGGGCAATGCAAATGGACTGGATGAGAATCGTTCTATTATGTGCTTGAACACCCGATTTTTTTAAATATACATTCAATCTGATACTTTGATATTGCCACGCTATTCCTTCATCCGTGAATCATTTGCTATCCTGAAGAAAACATGAAATCCACTCACCAGCAAGAGTAACTATCAGGGGCATCCTTCTCCAGTATGCAACCATACCAGATCCATGATTGTCCTTACGTTTGCTTTTGATACTATGGGAGTTGTAGGTTCCCCAAATAACTTGATATACAGTTCCGTGTTCTTCAATCACATTATCAATAAGATGTTTATTCCTTGCTAGCATATCACCAATCCGTAATGTGCTAAATATTAAAATTACTATTCGAGTTTATTGGTTCACCACTGGGTAATGGAAACAAACGTTCTGATCTGAACGTGCACATGAAATCTGTTAGACGGTCTTAATTACAACATATAAACAAATTAAGTTGATTGTACCAAGATGACATATCACACTTTGCGATATATCTACTCATACCTTTACCGCTCTCAAATTGATCCGAGTCTTTGCAAATGTATTGTAGCTAGTATATACAAGATCCATCTCCTTTTAATATATTTTCAGTACGTTAAATAAATTTAACGTGTTATCTTCTATAATTCTATCACATTGCATGTATTAAAGAGCGTTGATGGACATGGATACATATACTACAAGGTTAATTGTTTGAGTCGATCATATATTTACATAATCTATTTGCAAACGTTTTCACCTATTTACGAGTAGTATTATATTAGTGGTAGTCTTTCACCAGAAGACTGTGAATTAATCTTATGATGACTGTTAAATATGATGCATGAGGTATGATGAAGTAAGTGAGCTGAATGAAGTCAATGATTCGTGTGTACAAAATTTGAAGAGTCTGCGAAGTACAATGTATGAAGTGCGAAGTGAATGAAGAATGACCTATACTAACATGAAGTGCGTATGCTAAGTATAAAGTGTGAAATATGAAGTACGCATATACATATGATAATTGATATGAGGTATGAGATGTGAGGCGAGAAGTGTGCATGCTATATGAGTTGAATACGTAAAGTGCAAGGATAAGAAAGGGTGAAATAGTATCCATATTTACCATACTACTGATGCTCCACGTGACAATGCAATTTCGTTACGATGCACTTGTGACGTTTCAATAACTATATTGTTTGAATATAAGCAATTTTTGTATGTAGATATTATTGTATGTTCTTGACTCAATGCATAAAGAGAACGGTTTTCTTGCTTAAATAAAATTCTCGTTGGGAATGTTTCATATGTTTAAAACTGGACAGTGAGAAGCATATTCTATTAAACAATATACACATTGTTTATGGAGTTCCTCCTTTGCTCTCCCTGCATGCTTAATTACCTAGGGACATTCCAGAGTATACTATAAAGCTAAACTAGCTCATACACTGTGAAAATTTTGTCTTTGATTTTATCCAACGCGTGTTGTGTACAATCTGTTACATTAAAAACATACGAGTTAATGCTCATAAATATTGGCAAAAGATTTTTAACAACAAAAACGTGTTATCGTTTATTCTAAAGAACAATACTATTAAACATGAATAAAATTGTACAATAATTGAGCTTTCATATTTGGCTTGTATCTTTAATCACTTGCAAAGTATCACCACACTTTTTCTTCCGTATACTATGTTCCAAGGAGAATTGCAATTTTTAATATCAACTAATATTCTGATTACAGACGTGGTATGTGTATATTGTATGTAGTGCATTTGTACTTTAGACGAAATATATCACAATAAACGCAGTTACTGATGTGGTATGTGTATTTTTATGACTTCATCACTATAATTAGGATATGCACATAAATTAAGAATCGGTATGCAAATTGTTGGTATTTGCAAATATCAACGTGTACAGCTAACTAACCTGTGTATAATTAGTGGAGGAAACATTCAAAAGGTAACATGTAATAATAATAATAATACTAATAATAGTAATAATGTGAACTTAGTACAACGCCCAATCTTTAGAAGCTCTAATCACTTTATAATATTAGGCAACACATAAAACATATTTGGCAAGATTGCCAAAAAACACATGAAATTACAAAACAAAATCATGCTGATAATAATTAATGAAGTAAACATTGTGAAGTCTTTAAGACTGTTCTTACAGTTGAAATAGGTGCTTTTTAAGTGCGCTTTTGAGTGAGATCGCAGTGTCCTTGTGTATAAGTTCCAAGAGCAATTCATTCTACGTCTATGCACCCTGGCACGCAAAATACGTTGTCTATATGATTTCGTTTTAACAATACGGACAAATGAGAATGCGAATGTTGGAAGAGGAGCTTAAGTTTCTAGATGGGGTGTACACATAAGCGATGTCAGATAGGTATATTGGACTGGAGTCAGTCAACGAAATGTAGAATAGTTAATTGATTTGGTGTTTGATTCTCAATCAAACGGGTACGCAGGGTGGTGGGGGTGGGGGTGAGGTGTACTCAGTTTTTCATACTCTAAGATGAACCGAGCAGCCGTGTTTTGAACTTTTTTAAAGTTTCTGTACTAGATACTGAGACAAGCCAGCTAGAAGAGAATTACAATAGTCCAGTCCTGAAAGTACTGTTTTAGTGCCATCAACTGAAAGAAAATTGCAAGTGGAGCTGGTGCGTATCAGCTCCAGATATCCAGTCTTGCTTATGTTAATTACATGTTGGTGTAATGAGACCGTACTGTCGAGACTGACACATAGGTTTCGTACTCGCTGTAAATTTCATGTTGGGGGGGGGGGGATTTCGTGATACTTATTGTTTGAAGTAAAGGATATGAATGAGAAGGTCTTTGCGTGGTGATCATGATGGCTTCAGTTTTATCATCATTCATCTGCAGCTTGATAAGTGTCATCCATGTGGTAGAGCGTCCGCCTCGGATGCGGGAGTTAACGGGTTCGAACCCCGGCCGAGTCATACCAAAGACTTTTGAAAATGGTACTAACAGGTGCCTCGCTTGGCGCTCAGCATTAAGATATCAGTGTTAGAACTGGTCGGCCCGGTGTTAGGATAATGTGACTGGGTGGGTCGTTATGCTACATGTCTGCGGCATGATGCCCCAGTGCTAAACATCACTATAAACTGTCACACTGCAGACATCTTAACGATATGACTGAAAAAGTGTTAAAGCTACGTTGAAAATCGAAATCACACACACACACAAACACACACACGTACGTGTCATCCATGACTTCACACCTGAAATGCACATCTATACACCTTGCATGGTAGTCTCAACATCAGCTGGGCAGCTAGATTTATATATTTTGAATCATATCACAATTATTAGTTCCGGTTCAGTATCCACGAATGTATTACGGGTCTATTTTTAGAGCATTTTTCATGTCAACCTTTGGATCTATAAGGCATATATCTGGCTGTGTACACTTTAAAATATCCCAAAGTGTTATTCTCATCATGAATATGCTTATGTATGGTAACATATTTCAATTTAGTACTTTAACAGAGTGCGGTATTGTAGCTTCGACTGATATCATATTGTAATGAATCATTCAACCTAATAATTGTTAACGGAAAATACACTAACAATGTTCAAACAGATAATTTGAATTATGTTTGCACATTTGATCTTAATAAGTACATAATACATATCCCAAATATGCAAATGTCCATCCTTGTGTAAAAGTTTTAGGAATCAGAATTTCACATTTAGCTGATGCTATGGGATCTATTGGTACATATTCACTTGCAATATCCACAAATTGTTATTTCCATCATGAATAAGATTACTGATAGGAGTATCTTTCAATTTAATACATTGTCACTTAACTTTCCTGTATACTGGTATGTATTAATGTTTGCACTAATGATCAAACCATGCCAATCCCACATTGCCTTAAACTTTACGATACCTAGTGTACCTAATTAGTTATTTAGCTTATAAATGGCTAAATACACTTCTAGAAACCTCATAGCTTTTGGATGAAGTTATCAAGTTATCACTTTAACACATGCCCATAGCTTCACGTTCGTTGAGTGCCACTATGCCAAATTTAGTATTCCCCCCCCCCCCGCTTGCACCCTTAATGCCATTTTCAAATCTCCATATCTAACATATTTTAACTTCACTTACTAACATCTTACTGTTTTCTAAAAGTAAGTGAAACATGTTATATATTTTAAAGGGCTAGCCTGGTATCTGGAACAAGGTGGAAGAGTTGGAATAGTTAGAAAAATCTCCAACATTTTGGTGGTGATAGCAAGATTTCATAAAGATATGTAATGTACCTGCCATAAGTGACCAAGATTAGTTCATATTTTCACAAAGATAAATAGTACCTCAAAGACATGGCTTAGATGTTCATGAGAGAGATCATTGTCATTGTTCAGTAAGGCAGAGCCTCACTGGAACTGTATTTTCCTATTACATTGTGGCCTTGTTTTGGTTATCGACATTGAAACGGACTGCATTTTTGCTATTAAACATGGTACTGGCCTCACCAAAATATTAAATTTGAGTGCGCTATTATTTATACTAACAACTGCCTGAGTACCTGATACAATAAATGTGTAACATAGTAACTATCATTGTTTCTTGAATGCGTACACCTATATGCATTGAAACAGGCATATTGCAATATGCTGCAAAAATCACATTGAGCTATCTTGCTTCACTACCTCAGGGGAAAACAATAGCTCAGTTATTCGTAATATCTTGGTCAATCCATGTTTCGTATATAGACAAAGTAGACCAAATGACCATGATGCTTCGCTTATTCAGATACGACTAAATATCTGATTCCGCCTAGCGATTAGACGAGATTTTTATTCTAGGTCTATAGGCGAAGTTTCATTTAAAATATATCTGGGATGTAAAACCATCATTGAAAGAAGTTAAATTCTTTACTTGTAAATCCAGTTTAAATACAAGACTTGTTTGATATTTTGAGACTTTGAACTTTGTTATATTATAAGTCCTTAACTGTCGTCAACTTTTATATAAAAAAGCAGCTGAAAAAATAGCATTAGGATTTAAAGAGATTGTGAATTTTATATGGATATACCCTGATAGAGCTGAGGTGTTAAGCATAAGCTGGGGGAATAGAGCAGGTACGTATTAGGCCAGATGTTTAAATAAAATGATTCGAAAAGAAGGTCTCGTCATGTTATTCTCTATGTGCAGACTCTCTCTGTCTCCGTCTCTGTCCCTGTCTCTCTCTCATTTATAAACGTGTGAGGCTGCATACTGATATATCCGTGAATGCAGTCTATCAAAGAGACATAAGTTAGAATTGTATGCGGCTGCTTCCTTTAATATTTGTCGCGACTCACACTAAATATTATTTTAATAGCGTATATTACATCTGGTTTGCTTGTTTTGTTTGCTTTAAGGAAAGGTTATTCTGTTTATATATATATATATATATATATATATATATATATATATATATATATATATATATAATGTATTTCCTTTCTGATTTAGGATTGCATATTGTAAAGGGTTATTTCTCTAAACACATTATATAGCTTCCGGATAGTAGCTTGTACCTTTAAACTGAGTAAACATGTTTATGTGGCCTTTTGAACTTGGAAGGTTTTGAAGAAATCTTGTTGACGAATCGGATCTGATTTGAGTTCAGATCATTAGTTTACCCAGAGGAAATTCTTGGTGCCCTGTTTTCTGATTGATTGGCTGTTAAAGAACCCGACCTTTTGACAAGTTGCAATGTTCTCGAAAATGAACATTTGACCCTCATCCTGGTTCTGCAATTGTGTATTAGATTTTTTAATATAAGGTAGTGAGCAGCGAAAATAGTATTCCCATCTTAAATATCTGTCTCAGCTTTAGTTGTGATTAGTTGATTTTATTACATTTATTAATTTAATTATTCATTGGAATTACAAGATTCATATAGATTTTAGGACTAATTAACTATATTCAAATTAACTCCGCATTAGTTTAAAGACATTTTGGATAATATCATTGTGATAAATCAAAACGGTTAGCATATCAACATTATTCAAAGCTATTGGCACATCAGCACAACAGACTAGACGTCATTCAGAACACCACTAGATCGCATTTAGAATACTATACTTTTGGACTTATAAGAAATTAACTTTTATGACTTTTTGGGATTTCATTCACAACACACACATACACAGACACAGACACTTTACAACTTTCCCTTTCTCTCACTACAAGTGCTGTATGGATGCCAGATGATTGTGTGAGATTACAAAGATTGATTAGGAATAAAAATATATAGGAGATAGAAACGTGTACAAAAAAAGGACAACGTTAATTACAAACCATATTTATATCTGAGTTCAATAAGAAATGCCTTTCATGGCTTTGGAATATTTAGTTGCCATACATCTGTCAATAAACTTCACACCCCTCTCTCATATGTATAACCTTTACAACCCCTCGCTCTTTCTCTCTGACAAAATATTATCCTGTTAAGCAGACATCTTTGTCGTGTCCAGTAAACAATAGAGTACACCGTAAAAAAACTCATTGTTTAAATAGAGAATTCTGTACACCAGTGAAGTCAAATAGGTTTTAATCCTAATAAGACCTCAATAAGTAATTAATAAAATCGAAATTATTATTCTGGATTAATCTTATGAATTTCACTCGGGGTGCTCGGACTATACAGATTAATTTTGTGGTCATGATATAATGATTTCTTGTCTGAAAGTAACTTTTTGACATATTGTCAGGCAGCTGGTTCTCGGGTTCTAATTCTAAACTACGGGTACTGGCTGATTTGTAGACGTGTATTCATGCACGGTTAGACCACCTTATAAAGTCTCTATTTTACACATTTTTCAAAGATTCTTCCATATTTTGATTGTATCAAAATAAAAATAAATCAGAGATGGACCAAATTATTTTTACATTCGATGAAGTACTAACCGGACAAATGCTTTGCAATCTTAAATATGATTCGCAGTGAGTTAGAACATCTTATTTCCGGTTTATATTTCAATAAACGTAAACAATAAATGTGTATTTTTTAAAAGTAATAAGTTGGGGTTTAATATTAGCTAATAACATTTCACGGTAGCTAAAAGTAACATTATGTTAATTCCTGCAAAATATTGGACATGAACTAGTCTAACAACATAGGTAACCATTTTCATAAATTAAATTGCGTCAGCTCCTGGAAACATAGACATACCTATAAACGCTTGTTTATTTGTTTTATGGCGTATATATTGATTTCTTTTTGTCCTAATTTCGTTTTTTTTTTGTAATCTATTTTTAACAAATACTTGTTGCTGTGTATCAGGTGTGTCGCAGAATAAAAACCGAGTGGGTTTTTGGACTAAATGAATAAGACAAGCACAATGTGAGAAAGATGGAAATTTATGAAATTAATTAATAAAGAAAAATATATGATGTAAAAGTACAATGATTCTCTCACGCTCTCAATATACGATTGACTCAAATCACTCTACACAACATTCACACATTGAAAATAAACCAAAATATTAAATCAAGCAAGTACAGATCCAAGAAACCTCATGGACTGCAGATACTCTTCAAACAGTATTTTACACTACAAGAGAGATTCACATAATCTCGAATATGAACTCTATTAAGATTCAAAATAATCTTATGAACACAACTAAGATTCAAAATATTCTTATGAACACAACTAAGATTCAAAATATTCTTATGAACACAACTAAGATTCAAAATAATCTTATGAACACAACGAAGATTCAAAATAATCTTATGAACACAAAAATGCAATGGAACAACAATTGATCCAAACGTATGCTTCTAGACCCTTTGTACAGTCGCACGATTCCTTGGGTTGGCCCACACTCTTATCGGCCGCTCGTACCCTTTATGGATCCACCATATGTACAGTCATACGTATACACATTACAGACAGCATACAGCACCCTTTTTAATTTGCTACGTCTACGTCCGTGGCACAGACATACGTATATACATACATACGTATCGACAGCACGCAGCCTTAAATATTCTGGAAACTCCAGACAGCTCTAAACAACTTTAGACAGCTTCAGACAGCTTCAGACAGCCCTAGTCATATTCACAGTCACATTGACAATCACACTTCACAGCGACAGACACAATCAGCTACAATAAAACCAAATTGGTCATAATAATAGTTTCGGTATAATCTCTAGATATATGATAATACTTTAACCTCTAATAGTGACTTGTAATTCAAAGTTCAAATCTGCGTTGTAATAAATGCATTATTACGCGTTAAGACATTACAAACCGAAAAAGTTTCGCATATCAAATGAAATGTAAATTTAACACTTACCCCTATGGCTGGAGAACAATGGAGAGCGTACACTCCTTGAGGTGATCCAAAACGACCAGTGTCGGTTTTAGAAATTGATCTTACTTAAATCCATAGGAGAGTGAGCAAAGGTCAGGGTAGAATACCCGTGCATATCATGTTAGTAATGTCACTTCGTCACAAGTATTCTCTGGCGAGGTACATGTTAATACAGTCGCTTACCTGGAAAAACATGTATTCACCCTAGATACCGTTGTACGCATGTACAGCGAGAAATAGTCGAATAGTTCTAAGGCAAAACCAAGTTATTTCTTTGCCTAATTCTGTGACAAGGTGCTTCTATTATATTTGTTTACCTCCTTAGTATTTTAGTTACATTTATTCCTTGTCCAAATGAATTTGATGACTGTTGTAAATTATTATTGTACCATACTATACATGCATTCCCATCACCATATTACTGGGAAGTACAAATGTGCCATCCCCTTCAACTACTTGGTGTAGTTGAACTTTTAAACGTGAACTATAATTTTGAAATATTATATGATGGTTCCATCTTTCTTAACTTTGTTCACCTTAAAATAAACATTCAACTATCATTTTGCACCATCTAGAGCAGACACAATTAAATATTTATATAAATTTTGCTTCATTTTCTACTTGATCACCTAAAATAGACATTATAAATGATCTAGTGCTTTTGATCTCCTTCACCTGTTTGTCCATTGCTATTGTGAAGAAATAATCAAGTCGATCCCATGCTTCAATATAATAGCATTTGAGAATTTATACAAGTATCGTATCCAAAATCCTCAATTCCATCATTTTTTTACAAAGTATATTCACATGTTTTTGGGGGATATACGGAATATTTATTCACTGTGCAGTGAATTTGAAAATAATAAACCTGGGAGGTATGTGATAGCCTTGTATGATATATTTGGTGTATATAGCTGGTGTTGGTCGACTAAAGGATGGAAGTAAAAAGTTCAAGTTTTAGTTCATTTCTAATCACTGAGCAAAATCCAAACAATCAAGTTAGGGTTATTACGGTAATTCCCTAGATATGTCAGTCACTGTCAGTGACCTTAAACATATCCATTAATGTATTGCTGTCAGATGTAGTCAACTTTGTACTCAACAAACGCCTGCGATCCCCCGATAAAGCCACAAATTGTATGAATCTATTAGATCTTTGTTAGTCGCGTGCGTCAGCAGAAGGAAAGACCTTCAGAGTGATTTTTTATATTTTCCTGAGAATATAATCAAAATCGCAAAATCTGAAGACTCCACACACGTCTTACATGAAAACATTTTCAGTGCTGGTCATTACATGAAACTGTATTATTATTATTATTATTATTAGTAGTAGTAGTAGTAGTAGTAGTAGTAGTCCTCATTAAAGTCCAACCAGTCAATCAAAATATGATATGATTCAAATGCACAGGTGATGCGTTTTTAGAATTATTGAAATTATAAAATTCAGAAGCAGAACAAATTGGAAGAAGGGAACATATAGTATTTAGAGAATAACTCGTATAAACATTCCGTCTACGTATTATGTTTCTCATGTTTGTAATCTGGCAACTCTTGGAGTATGACTTCTTAAACTGGAGGTTCTATTTCTAAACTAATATTACAACAAAACAGTAACAGTTATAATGTAGGTATGTGTACATTACAGAGTCGACAGAATGTTTGTAAGAATTATTCTCTAAATACTATATTTTACCCTTCTTCCAATTTATTGTGCTCCTATATTTTATAATTTCAATAATTCTCAAAACGCATCAGCTGTGCATTTGAATTCGTTACTTTGCTCCTAATAGCTTCCAAGAGCCATACTGAAGGATCAAATGTTGTATGGTTGCCAGATGATTGAGTGAAATACAGAGTGGTAGGGCAGAATTCTGATGTATGAGCCTGCTATCAAGGATATGAAAACGGGAATAAAATAAGGACACCATTAATTACAAATCATATTCATATTTGGGTTCAGTACGAAATGCCTTTCATGGCTTTGGAATATTTAATTTCCCCGGATCTGTCAGTACCCTAATACATGCCAATAAGTATGTTGCCGTCAGTTTTGTTTTACTTTTCACTCCATCCGGGCAGGCGATCAGTCGAAGAAACTGAAAATCGTATGAATCTATCAGATCCTGATTACTCTGATAGGTTCGGGTGGATCCAAAAATAAACTATTTTCAGATGATGTCAGGGCGTGTCTTTTATTTCCATCTTTCCTTTCCTTTCTGCCCGAATGTCACATGAATAGCAGTATATGAAGAGTCCACACACATCTGGCACAAAAACATTTTGATTGATGGTTCGAGTTTCAATTCAAAATGTGATCGGAGATTTTGAACAGATATCTCGTCTGCAGTTTTATTTAATTATTTCAACACACAGGAGTTTTCGATTTTATCATGATGGGTTTCAGACGATGTCATCAATTGCAACAAAGTGTTAAAGGTGCTATTAAAACTTACTATGCAGCCAATCAAGACGTTCTATCGACTTTAAATCACTGAGCAAAATCCAAACAATCAAGTTAGGGCTATTACGGTAATTCCCTAGATATGTCAGTCACTGTCAGTGACCTTAAACATGTCCATAAATGTATTGTTGTCAGATGTAGTCACCTTTGTACTCAACAAACGCCTGCGATCCCCCGATGAAGCCACAAATTGTATGAATATATTAGATCTTTGTTAGTCGCGTGCGTCAGCAGAAAGAAAGACCTTCAGAGTGATTCCTTTTATCTTCCTGAGAATAAAATCAGAATCGCAAAATCTAAAGACTCCACACACGTCTTACATGAAAACATTATCAGTGTTGGTCATTACATGAAATAATAATAATAATAATAATAATAATAATATTATTATTATTATTATTATCAGTAGTAGTAGTAGTAGTTGTAATAGTCCCCATGAAAACCAACCAGTCAACCAAAATATAATCGAATTCAAAAGCACAGCTGGTTTGTTTTGAAAATTATTGAAATTATATAATACAGAAGGAAAAAATGGAAGAAGGGAAAAATATAACATTTAGAGAATAATTCTTACAAACAGGCGATTGGTCGTCGAAACTGAAAATCGTATGAATCTGTAAGCTCCTGATTATTCACAAGCATTCGGGTCCGGAAAAACAAAATATTTTCAGATGATGTCTGGGTGTGTCTTTGTATTTCCATCTTTCCTTTCCTTTCCGCCCGAATGTCCTCCGACTAGCAATATCTGAAGACTCCACACACGTTTGGTACAAAAACATTTGGATTAATGGATCGAGTTTTTATTCAAAATTTATCGAAAATTTTGGACAGATGTCTCTTCAGCAGTTATTTAATTCTGTTATCACATCGGATTTTTCGATTTTATCACGATGGTTTGTAATGATGTCGTCAAATTCAACAATGTATTAATGGTGCTACTTAAACGAACCGTCTTATCAAACAAGAGTTTATCTACATTAAATTCATGGCTCGTTCTTTGAGAATAAATAACGATATTACATCCAGAAGGAAAATTAATATACAAGAAAAGTATGAAAATATAGGGTTATGTGAATAATTCTTGTTAATATCCCACAGCATCGACAGTTCAAGGATCATCCGTGTCTCAAAAGCTTTTTGAGATCAACATATCAAAGAAATAGAATCCACTATAGTACATATTTGTTTGACTAAGCAATAGAAATGTGGATCAGACTAGGATCTAATGAAATCATAACCGAACACGTTTCTGGAAGATGATGCATGCCTTTAAATTTTTTTATTTTTTTGTGGCGTTTATAAAAACCAAAGCGCATTTCACAATCGAACGGATAAATGACTCACGTCTTATTGAGGCTCGTGGAGCAACTGAGTGTAAATGTATAACTTTTACTCTCTCTGTCTCTCTGTCTCTCTCTCTCTCTCTCTCTCTGTATTCGTGTTCTAACTTTCATATATATATAATGGCTTAAAAGAGAAAGACTGGTTGAAGACGATCTGGATGGTTCTAGGATTATTGTGTGAGGACAAGTATCGGCTGGGCAGACTTCTGCACTTTGGGACTGTTAATTAGCACCTAAAAAAGAGTATTAAGGGAGATACACGTATTTACAAGCCATTTTTATAGTTGACTTCAGCTTCAAATATCCTTAATGCCTTTGGAATAATTTAGCTGGAATCCAAGCTGTTTTCGAACGATGTATTTATTGTTGTAAATAAAACACTCCACGTTTTCTGTAGAGTTACTTTGCAAGAATAATCAGGATTAGGTGAATATCCTCCTTTTTTCCTTACGTCAACAATGTTCCATAAACTAAGCAAGGATCTTCCTTTTGGAAATGTATAATTCAAATCAGGGGACTTACAACGCCAAATAAGGCAATTAAAGAAAGTATCTTAAACATGTTTTGATACAGCCATGCCAGTTAGTGGGTTACAAAATAAAAATATTCTGTGCTTAGATACACAGAATTTTAAACTGAAACGCATGAAGGTCTTTGAAAAATGTTCATGTCTCGATCAAACAATGTGCCTTTAAAGTTAAAAGGTTTAATTCCTGTAGAAAAAGCCATATAAAGTTTTGCAAACATAACCGTTTTTCTGTTTTATTTTTTTTGCCTTGTCTATGTTTTGTATTTGCCTTTCAAAAAGACTCATTAAAGAGTCGAAATCGCCCAAGCAAGTTAAATACTAGTTTCGCACTATTCGCCGTCAGGTTATTGCATATATATATATATATATATATATATATATATATATATATATATATATATATATATATATATATATATATATATATAGAGAGAGAGAGAGAGAGAGAGAGAGAGAGAGAGAGAGAGGATATTAACATCAAGTATTACAGATTATAAAATTTGGTATGTCTTTTTGAAACACATAATAGAAACTCAGAAATTAAGATGTACTTTTTTCTGTAACATCAACATTTGCATGTCCTAAATTTCACAACCGTATGTAAGAATAAACAGTATAATCTGATTAAACAATTAAAACTCACAATCCATTGCTAGATTCACATTATACATGTGTTTTGGAAGCAAATCAATACTTTGTTGACTGTAAGGACTGAATTTGTTATAGCTGAGGTAAAAGTGCCATCTTTAGAGTAAACCCAAACATTTGTAATCACCTACCATGTTTGTGTTTTTCTTCCCTTATCAATTACTGAAGCACTTGATTGATTTTGGACATTATTTCTAGGCATGACATTAATTGGTTATGCAATCAACTATATTTGTTTATATTTCTATTCGATAGTATTAGAAAAAGTCGTCAGCATAAAGAAGCATCCATATATTTCAATATGTATGCATCATATTATTGCTATATAATTCAATATCTGTATAACTGTTACTTTAGGGAAACATGAAATAAAATTTAAAACAATAATGTCGTTATCATTATTCCTTGATGAACAGTTAGATCACATGAAGAGGAAAACATGTGTAGAGTTAACATTAATATTGGCACACATTTAATATTTTGATAAAGTCTATTTATAACTGTAAACATTTCACAATTACTTAATTGCGTAACAGTTTGGTGCAAAGGACAACTCTCCAAACAATATCAAGTTCTTCTTTAGAATCATAAACGTGCACAATACAATGTCTTGCTTTCGATATATGAGTCAGAACATGTAGTATCACACAATTGTCCACTCTTAAAACCGACCTGTACTTCTGGCAATACATTATTTTCTTCTGAAAACTGATATATTCTCTTGTTTAATGATTTTTTAAAAAATTTTTCAAAAGAACTTCATAATGCTAGGTATCGATAATTATTGCGATCCAAATTACAAACAGTAATTTATCATGATAGCGGTCTACGATTGGCCGGCGGATCTAAATATCCGATCTCTAAACCACATTTATGTTCCACATGACTTTCCCTCATAGAGCAGTTTTGCACACAACTGCGTCTGTGAGCATCCAAGCGGCATTCCCACTAGGTAACCTATTGAGATAAATACAGCCGCTTTGAACACTCAGGCAAATCGATTTACTAGACTTTTACTGAAATTAAATGTCAAGGAAATGTTCAAATCTCTCGTTTAATTAAATACATGTACTCGGGTTTCGTTTTTTGAGTACAGCGTTACCCGAGGATGATTTTTGTATATCGCATTTTATTTCGAAACGGGGAGTTCGGTTCATCCTATGTTGCACGGGTGAAATTTTGCGTTGAGAAAACTGATATTCCTCAAGCGCACAGACGATGTAGGGCTACAAAGTCAGTGTATAAATTACCTCACCTTTGAGCAAATGTGACATAACGAGAAGTCTTTTCAGTGAGCAGTCTACTTTAACGACTCGCGATCTCCAGCTGTAGGGGTATGTGAATTATATATTAGTTTCCTATTTGTATTATGGTATATAATTATTATACTACCACGTTTATGTTTGTATGTTTGGTAACTGACTTGTTTCGTATATTGCAATGTTATAGTTTATTTCATAATTTACTTGTATGTGATTTAACAGAATGATTTATATTTGTAATAATGTTGCATTTATTAATTGACGTCTTGTACTATAATATTTTTATCGGACACAGGTTCTCTTCTGAACCTGTTTATCGCTTTGCATAGTTGTCCCGATAATATAATAAGTATGAAATAATTAACTCGAGAGTTAACTCAAGTTTACAGTCTATAACGTTATTAAGTGTTATATAATACGTGCTTGTGTCATTTGTAATACACGGAGTTGGATATATTTTCATCTGATTGACAATTGATTGACTGACCAGTGATTGATGGTTGATTGACTGGTAGACAAGTGTTGTACTGGAAGAGTGACGAAGTGATATGCTGTTATCTCCATAGATGCATGGGATTGTAGGTATTGTTTAGCCGTGGACTAATTTGGGTTATGTTATACCTAGTGTACTGTTGACGGAGACAACGTTGGCCGGAAGAAGTTTCGGGACCAACAGGTTTCCAGTGAACATAAGATTGAATGGATCTTTACGAAGACTTGGAGGAGCGGACATTGGTGGTGGCTCCTTAACCGCTCCTCATATCGTTGGGACAGAGAAGATATTTCGCATTTCATTATTTGAATGAAAAACTCGTACATTTTGCTATTTGAGTAATGCATATCATAATTCACACATTTCACTGTTTGAGTGAAACACATTTTAGTATACGAGTAATGCATATCATATTTCACACATTTCTCTGTTTGAGTGAAACACATTTCACTATACGAGTAAAGCATATCGTATTTCACACATTTCACTGTTTGAGTGAAACACATTTCAGTATACGTGTAATGCATATCATATTTCACACATTTCACTGTTTGAGTGAAACACATTTCAGTATACGAGTAATGCATATCATATTTCACACATTTCACTGTTTGAGTGAAACACATTTTAGTATATGAGTAATGCATATCATATTTCACACATTTCTCTGTTTGAGTGAAACACATTTCACTATACGAGTAAAGCATATCGTATTTCACACATTTCACTGTTTGAGTGAAACACATTTCAGTATACGTGTAATGCATATCATATTTCACACATTTCACTGTTTGAGTGAAACACATTTCAGTATACGAGTAATGCATATCATATTTCACACATTTCACTGTTTGAGTGAAACACATTTTAGTATATGAGTAAAGCATATAGTATTTCATTGAACCATATCATTTATTATTATTTGTGTGAATTGTTGACGTCTACTTGATCATTTCATTTCATTGTGTGAAATTACTTTGAATCGTAAATCTTTGTGCTAATTAATGTTCGTTTCTTACATTACGTTAACAGGTTTGTGCATATTATGTTAATCATTTGGATCTTGTATGTTAAAGAAATTAAACATAACTTTTCCATTGAATCATTCGTAAATAAACATTGTATTTTTGTTACCATTGTTGGTGTTCTTCATTATAATCCGACCCCAGCCCGATTGTTACAGTAAATCTGTTACCTGATTTGGATTGCTTGCGCCTTTCTGAAGGTTTCTAAGGTCAGAATCAAGACTATATCTTTAACTCAAACTGAAGTAAACATGTTTGCAATTAATAATGATCTGAATATTTAATCCAGTCATAGAGAAATATTAGCTATGTATTATGTTGTTTACAATATAAATGTAACTGGTAAGGTACATCATTAACGTGATTCTGGACAAAGATCAAATAAAAACTACAGATTTACATAACATAATCGAAGAGAACAGTGGACAAACAATACAAATTAAATATTCATAAAGCCACATGTTTTTATTGCGTGGATACAAGCCTTTTCATGGCGATTTCATCTCTCAACTACTTTTCAGCTTCAATTATTTTTCACACCGGTAACTTTGATGGTTCACAACAGTTCTATTAATAATATGATCGCATTGTATAATTGCTCAATAGGCAGATCCTGTCCAGACGCATCGTGGTATGGTGCAATAAGCACACGCACTTCCAACCACTTATGTTCCTTTATTTCCATGCAATCATAGACATTATTTTACTGGGGAATACATTAAACACATACGTCTGTATCGATTACTTGCAAACGTCCAGATTTACATAGATATACACTGATTACACCTTTGCCTTGTTCATTTAACAATCGTCTTCGTCCTAGAAAAGTTCAAGGACAATCTGGGTATTTCTTTTGTGGATCGAGTTATCATTGGCTCGATACAATTCACGAGAAATTTTATCGCTGACGCTTTGTCTGTGAATGCCAACTTCTCGTTGTAGAAACAATGGTTGATATTAAACATTTTACCTTTCTCTAGTGAGTTCACGTGTGCTACTATAATGATTCCAAGCTCTCAGTTGGTATTGACATACTAGGATGTGTAGGATGTGACCCAAACGGTCGATTTCTACTATGCATGTAACAGGGTTATGTTTAAACTTTATCGAGGGTTTTTGATGCTATATGTTTAAAGCAGATATGTATCAACACGTGGAACAAAACTACTATCAATGTTAGCATTCTCTGTCATCTGGTACAACACCCCGTCAACATCGCAAGTTTTGAATCCATTATGTATATGTAATGATAAATCTTAAGCACAAACGCCAAAATAGGCACCCTTCGACAAAGATGTTCAGTCCTTCGACCTCAATTTCATTTCAGGTGACAAACAATGTTGATATTGTAAATGTGAAAAATACTGCAACATTGCCGGGTTTGTCGATACGTGATATTGGCGTCTGCAAATCATGATACCGCTGGCCATTTCTTAGTATTGATATTTTACCCCACCCACCTTTACTTCAGGTGAAAATAAACTTGTATGTTCTGTACTCGCACACCTTTAAGATGTGATATTGGTGTCCATCAAAACATTTTCAAAAGAATAGAAAGCAAATCTGCGATTTCATCAAATTAAGACGCCATTTTTTTCATCCCCTTCGCTGAATGATATTGCATCAACTTGGCTCAGTCAAGTTACAACAGTGTTTCGTAAATGTCAATGAGCATTCCGTGGACTATCATGCGTAGTTTCTAAGTGACAATGTAAAATAAACAAGCGCTTACAGGGGTTTGGCTTGAGGAAGCTTAACTTCTTTAGAGTGTGTGCAGTGCTTTAACAACAAGGTATCCACATATTGGGCCGTCGTTTGAGTTTTTAATGGTAGCGATGAATGAAATAGATTTGGCGCGGGCACCCTGGAGGTATTTATATAAATAATCAACTACTATATCACAAATGCATGCCCAATGTGCTCCAGGTCCTGTTGTTAAATCCTGGTTAGTAATGCGTTTTCCAAGTACGGAGTATCCCTGATGCAAGATCATTTCACATAAAGACACCTCGGAAATCATAACTGGTCCGAGGCGACCGCTCTCAAGTTGTGTTTATGCTAGCCACGCATGGACAATTTCAGTAAACTTGGATGTAGACAGTTTAATGCGACCCGAATTCGCTTCCTAATACGCTTTTTAATTTTCGGAAGCGGCTTTGTGTTAATTCCAACCTTAACTTCGTCACATGTCATTATTTGTTAATTTAATTGTGCTGGTCAATCACAAGAACAATGAGTTTGTGAAAATTCTATTAATGTTCCACAGGTGCCTCAATGTACCTCATTAGACCACTGTAGCAATGCAATAACATAATTTTATCGAAAGGGATCACAGCAATACATCTGTTCTTAAGATGACCTGCTTCTCCTCCTATACGTGCTTTAAAGTATATGTCCAGCACGGACTGCTTAAACATTTGTACATGCTCGGAGAAACTAAATAACAAATAAATGAAATTATGCTGGAAAAGCCTATTTATACACACGAGTTGCTTGATTGTTCTCAAATTTAAACAAAATGTTTTCGGTTGGTTTTTTTGACGATTTAACCACAGTGAGACTTCAGTTACAGCTGGTTTTGCAAATAAGATTGGATTTTACAGCTGGGTGTTCAGATGGTCTATAACTTGATATGCTATAAACACATGCCGTGGTACGATGACACCTTTGTGGGTTCTTATTTGACATGATAATTCTCCTCGGACACCGCTTTGCTCTGACTCTGTGGTCATTGCGAATAATGAAATCATAGATATTCCGCCAGACTCCTTAAATGATGTCAAGCGGTCTTCTGTGACAAATCTGACTTTATAGTTGTCGGCAGGTGCAAGCTTTTATGGACTTCCAGGAATACGTTGCACGGAAGAAGATACCGAGATTTGTGATAAACCTGAAATTCTATTGGCGCTTGTCAGGACACGCGAATGGGGGCAAACGAATATTATTTTAGCTGCGATAAACGCTCAACGATTCTAGTGCAATTTTGAGTGTTCATGATACTGTGAGCAGTGTTCGAAAAAACACATGAAATTCTGGTTTTCTTAAGGAGAACAATATCACCGACGTAATGCTCGGAGTTGTATGTACAACGATATGATGTATCTCGGCTTTGATTTCGCGAAAAATAGTAAGTGTCTCATAAGTCAGAGCTGGTGTGATCTACATCATCGATGTCTTTAATGAGTTCGTACATCAACGTGGAAAATGTTTCTATGTTCATGATGTTTGAGCAACCACTGACAAATTAATGCGAATTCATGTATGGTTTCTGGCGCGGTGCTTTCGGCGTGAGCTGACCCAACGAGTGTTTCCAGGCGATCCTAATGTCATGGGGGTCACACGGTCCACCAAAGCCTTCTCCACGTTTCTTTAGATTGTTTGTTACATTCTGAGAGAGGTTTCAAATTCTTCACCTACAAATTTCGTCTTTCAGCGTGGATTCGAGTTCAGATTTGGGATCGTACGGGGATAAATATGAACTTTCTGGTAAGGGGAAACGTTTCCTCTGTGACGCATTTGAAACTCTCTTCTTTGTTTAAAAGCCTTGTTATACTTGGCAACATCGTTGCGGGTCTGCTCTTTGTAAGCGAACATATTCAGGAGTTTGTCAAAATTCACGTTCCGATGTGGGTTCAGGTTCATACGATGATCCGGATTTAGGGGAATTTGCTTGTCGCCTTTGTTCACGTGGAAATGTTACACCGTATTCTTGTTTAGTTCGTCTTCAGTTTGCAATGTATTATTTTATTATAATATTCGCGCGTCTCAGGAGAGACTTGTGAAAAACATGTAATTTCCACGAATACACATTTGGGCCATATTTCATCTATGATTGCATCATTTGACCTTAAATGAGCTGGTAAGAGGGGATTGTACAGGAGTTTCAAAAATCCACTGCTAACCTTTTTTAATAAATATTTGCTGTTGTATTTTTCAATGTGGACTCGTACACGGATAGTTGTGGCTGTAGAAAATTCATAGGTCCTCCTCTGATGTCTTCTTTGAGTACACATGTGCATTTCTGCGATCACATTATAGCTTTCTTCGATTTATCCAATGTCTTCTTGAAATTTGTCTATCTACTATTGCAGTCATTCGATAGTCTCTGCGAGTGTTTGATCAAACGTAAAAATTAATTCAATACTGGACGATGAAGACGTTTTCGACCACCCAAGCGCGTCAGTAAAATCCTTGAGTACATAATACCACGGCTGATTGTCCGTGGATGGTACAGCCAATTACGACCAATTACACCGTAACCATAATCAAATTCATAACCAGCTAAGTATTCCCGGATTCGAACCGGCCAATAATTACTTAACCCGCGAACCCTGCTTGATGAAAACAGTCAATGATGGTGAATCGGCTTTTCTCCTTCGGGTTGCTGAAACAAGGAATGTCAATTGTCGTATAACTCAATACTCCTTTCATATTGCACGTGATGCCGTATAAAACACGTACAGCAAATCCAACTCGGGTTGTAACACGTAATGGTAGAACTAGAACTGCTCTAACTTGCGTCCGATGTGGGGAGAAGAAGTTGACGATCGTCAGAATCTTCAATTCTATCGGGTCATGGTTTTAAAAAGTCACCGAAGGTGATATCGCCTCTACATTAACAAAATTCCCCGTAGCACCTTGAAATAAATAGGATATTGGTGAAAACGTATCTCCGCTATCACTTTGTCGTTTACATATATGTTTAATTCCGTTGATTTGTTTCCTCGATCTCTTAATTTCTGGCATTCTGGCAGACCATCTGATTTCTCGTTCCTGCTGCAATGAAAACAACAAAGCTTATGGTCGCCAGGTAAATATGTAAATATTTTCATCTGTTTCTGTGTCTACTTTGCTCTCCTGATAATGTAATGCTTCGTCTCTTTTAGTAATTCACATCTCTATTTCCTCGCCAAATCTTGGTTGCTTCCTTTGTGTTACAGTGGGCTCTAATAGATATCAAAGTGTATTTTCTGTTTCTTGTTTCTGTTTTTTCATACCACTTAGCCTATCTATCCTCTCTTTTTGCATAACTATGAGTCTATGTATTATTTTGTGCTTGATGTATATGCATAAAAGTTAACATATTTTACGAAATCTGTACTTGGTGCATTTACGCAATTCAAAGATCCGGTTAAATTCTTTAGACAGGCAAAAGCAAACTTTAGAAACGAGATGAAGGTTTATATCACAACCTTAATAGGGCTGGAGAAGTCAAAACTCGATGGCGTTCATATTATTGATTAATATACTATTTTGTACGTTATTTAGTGTATACGACGACTGTAATAAAATGTGACTTAATCATAGATGTATAAGGATCGTTGCCTTCGCGCTAAATATGACCAAAGTTCAAAACCGGTCAGTCGCTAGCAGGGGATTGCATCTACAATATGATTTGTCGAGTAGGCCGAGGTTAGTTTACTAAGTAAATCAGACGATGTTTAATAAGAAAGCAAATATTAGTCAGTCTCGTTTCGGTACTGAATAGTAATCTAATCTCTTCCAAAGTAAATTAAATTTCGTGGGTGGACGATCGCGTGTTAAGGCTCATACTCTTGTTGCTTTTTTCCCCTGGACTTGATTTTGAGAATACATCAATAAATAAATAGATTGTCAAAGATGAATTAAAACAGAAAAAAAGTTCATTCTACGAGTTGTGCCTCAGTCTGATAATAATAATAATAATAATAATAATAATAATAATAATAATTATTATTATTATTATTATTATTTCGAGCTCAAAATGTTGGATATCAACAATTGTAGATCAGAAATAAATATCTGCCCCTAATTATCTTCATACAAACACTCAAAGACACATTAAATCATCACTATATCTACCATCTTCAATCCTGTATATTTACACGTTTTCATTCAACAGAAAATCAATATTACATTGACCATCCTCTGTTCTTCCTATCTCTTTCACATCATCACGCATGCTTTTCAGGTGGAAAACATTTTCGTTCAGGTAGGTATATTATATTTTGAAAGTATTATTGTAGCTCTAAAATGGGAGAAGCGAGAACAACAGGCTCCGTGAAAGAAATCATCAAATTTAAAAATTGTAAAGAAAGCTTATCAGTCAGATTCGTAGGTAAAGCAGGCTTGTAAACGTCAAAAGAATATTTCCGCCAGTTCTCATAGAGTCTAGTCTTTCTCTGCATCTATCATAATATGACTTCAGCAGCAAAACTGACATTGGTTAAGTCAGTTAATAGAAAGAGGTACACTCTGGTGTAACGATTCAATAGGAAAACATTCGAAATGGCAAAATAATATAAAAATATAATGCTTCGACAATATATTTTCTCAAATCCAAAGATCCATGTTTCTTTGCTTGCCACTGGAGTCGCTTCACTTCGTAATACTGTTTACAGCAAAGTGTTTGGCACTATGTAAAGTAACAACCAACGACGATTTTGGTTATATGCTGGATCAGCTACACAAAGCAATTTACGAAGGTGTGTGTGTGTGTGTGTGTGTGTGATTTAGGTTTTTAACATATCTTTAACAATTTTTCAATCATATCGCTACGATGTCTGCAGTGTGGCAGTTTATAGTGATGTCTAGCACTGGGGTATTATGCCGCAGACATGTAGCATGATGTCCCACCCATTCACATTATCCTGACACCAGGCCGACCAGTCCTAACACTAACCTCGTAATGCTGAGCGTCAAGTGAGGCAGATGTTAGTACCATTTTTGTAAGTCTTTGGTATGACTCGGCCGTGTATGGAGCAATTTATGAAGGAACTCAATAATAATAATAATAATAATAATAACAATAAATAATAATAATAACAATCATTATTATTATTATTATTATTTCTCCATTACGACCACCTGAATACAATTTCTTTGTGATTACAGATACAGATTGATTGGTTTCCATTAATATACATGCTGCGTATTTTTATTCCCGTTTATCATGTTACGAGTCTGTATTTAATATCTTTATAGTCAAAATGATTCAAGCGAACGAATAAATTCCTCACAGGAATTCTGCATTTTTCTTTCCAATTCCTAATTTCTAAAAGAGTATTAAATGGTTTCACTTGTGACGTTTCATGAGTATGTAGTTAAGAATGGGCGACAGTCGGCAACTCAGAGTAAAATACAAGTGTACAAGGACGCAATGGAAATTAACGTATGCAGTTTTTTTTAAAGTTACTCGATATGTTGTCCTGACGTATAAAAATTTTAGGAAAATGTACATATGTACATTTTAGACAACTTCAGTTTATGACTAGCATTATAATGGTTAAAATAATATGTATATGGACAAATATGAGATCTTTTGGTACTGTACCCTGTCGGTAGCTATCTGCTAGCCTAAAACTGCATATTACTCACCAGTGTTGTTGTGGATTCAATCAACATCGGCATCTTCTCTAGTGCTAACCTGCCCTCAGGTAGTCTTTAAACCCATTATTATATTGTATATTTGACCTAAACGGACGAGACATTCCATTTATGTATCCCGAATGTTTTAAGGAGCTGACAACAAGATGCAGCATATGGTCATGTATTTATTGATAGGGTGGCTCTCGAGGAGATATTATTTTAAACATATTTTGCTGGTTCTAATGTTACCTAAATATGGCGGCAATGCATGATCTTCACACGACTTATGTGCAATTAAAGGCCATTTATAGATGGACGAGCCATACAAAATAGCTACATTCGCTAAAATGGGTAAAATAGATCATAACGATTCTAGAACAGAAAACAAAAAGAGAACGTAAAGAGGACTATCGAAGAAGCGTAAAGGGCGCAAGACCAGCAGTTCACTTGGCCATCTCATATAGAAGTCACATGAAATGGTAACAGTAGAATATGATCTTAGCAAATATCATGTTTAAAGTAGAGACGTTGAGCGTGCAGGGCTTACAGTTATATTAAGAGAGGTACACAGTCAGTCAATCAATAATCAATATATATATATATATATATATATATATATATATATATATATATATATATACAGTAGGTGCAAAAAAACAAAAGAGCAAACAACAGTAGTAATAACCTTAGTATCAATTCGTACAAAAGGAAACACGAATCCTTCTATGATATATACTGCTCGAAGCAATATAGAATCTCCATGCGCGTGGAATAATAACCTTCGCATCTATTATCTTTATATATATATATATATATAGTTTTAGAACTATGTACACATCAACAGTATGTATGTATGTATGTATGTACGTACATACGTATATATGTATGTCTGTACAGTCAGAGAGAGAGAGAGGTGCACTCACGTGATTAACAAATAAATAAACCGATAGGTTATCAGAAAAGTGAATTGTTCTTTCTAATTTATTACTGCGCAAGGAATGTTAATTGGTTTTACCTGTGAAGTAATAGAGAGTGTACATGCACACATTTGAGCAAAATGTGTACATGTACAAATCTCTATTACTTCAATATGTTGATCCGTCACGTATAAAATGTGTACATGTATAAATTAATGTTACTTTGATGTTGTATTCTGGAGGCCGCTATCGGCCATCGTACAAAGCAGTCTAACGGACAGGACAATCCTCGTGTAAAAGTGGTTGACTCCGCCCCTTATTAACCGCTTTCTAGACACACAACTAAATCACATGATACCATTTTGAATAACACATAGTCAATAGACGATACGTGCTGTGATTTATGAAAGATCGTAAAGGCGACATCAGGAAAATGAGGAGCGTATTTAATTTTCACCTCGCAATGCTTGTCCAGTCAACGTAACTCTACAGCAAATGCGGTGTTTTCTTTAAAACAATTTCTTCAGTTTCGATAGAATCCAAAAGTTAAGTCAGACCTACCAAAGGACGAGAGAGAGAGAGAGAGAGAGAGAGAGAGAGAGACTACTGTCAAAGTCGGAAATGAACTATCACATCCACAGATTTACTCAAATATACATGATGGAAACTTTACGCATATTTTTTTATAACTGTTGCTCATTAACAAAGAAATATACAAAATGTAAGAACTTTATGTGATAGTTCTGTTGTTTCTTACAAGAATTGTGGCTTCTCGACAGTGAGTTAGACTGCTTCTCATCCGTACACAACGAGTTCTATGGATCAGGGGAATCGCCGATTGAATATTCTATCAATATTCATAAAGCTAGACCTAACGGAGGTGTCGGAGTGCTATACCGTAGATCTCTCGCAGGTGTTATAAAAGTACAACACCTCTATTATCCCAGATTAATAGGTATTCATACGGGGGATTCCTCCTTGCTTTTTGTGAATATCTTGTGATCTTGTGGAAAATTTTGGGGAATTTGTAGATTATTTGGGGAAAATTAATTATATCGTAGAAAATGCTAACACTCTAAATGCTTATGTAGTAGGAGATTGGAATGCTAATATGCTTTCCGCCTGAATTTCACGTGAATAGCAGTATATGAAGATTCCACACACATCTGGCACAAAAACATTTTGATTGATGGATCGAGTTTCAATTCAACATGTGATCAGAGATTTTGAAGAGGTGTCTCGTCTGCAGTTTTATTTATGTTAACACAGAGGAGTTTTCGATTTTATCATGATGGGTTTGAGACGATGTCATCAAATGCAACATGGCGTTAAAGGTGCTATTAAAACTTACTATGCAACCAATCAAGACGTTTTATCGACTTTAAATTCTGGACTTTTAAAATAAATAAAGGTACAACATACAAAAGGAAAATTAAACTGAAAGACAAGGAATAAAATATTGAATTTTGTGAATAATTCTTGTTAATATCCCATAGCGCCATCAACGATAGGTATCATCCGTGCCCCAAGTCCATTTGAGAAGAACAAATCAGAGAAATATAATTCATTATATTACACATTTGTTTGACTACGCAATATAAATGTGGATCAGACTGAAGGATCTAAAGAAATCATAACCGCACACGTTTCTAGAAAATGCGGCATGCCTTTAAATCTAGGTTAGGTTTTTGATTTGTGACGATTACGAAAACCAAAGCGCATTGTGCAATCAAACAGATCAATGTCTCACGTCTATTTTCGGCTCATTGAGTAACTGTGTGTAAGTATGTATAACCTTTCAAACCCCCCCCCCTCTTTCTTTCTGAAAAAATCTTATCCTGTTAGGTGTACATCATTATCGTTTCCAGTAAACTTAGACGACACCGATAAAGTTAACGAATTAAACGTCTTTGTTTAAATAGCGAATTCTTTACACTAGTTAGTTGTTACGTGTTTAGACTCTAATAAACAGTAACAAGAAAAGAGTGAAGACAACAAGCTTTGTTTAACAAATCATTTATTTCCCCAGAAATACAAGGTAAAAATGGGGAAAAGAACTTACGGTTGTAAGAATCAAATCCAAAAATAATCCAAGAATAATCCAAGAATTATAAATTATTAGTCCTAGTAATAAAATGTTCTGATGAATTCGAGTCCCGACGAAAATCCAAATGGAAGGCGATGTTGTATACTGTAGCCTGTATAGCAATGAAGTGTCAAAAGTTCTTTGCTGAACCACAAGAAATAACCAGGTGTTTGAATTCCTAATAAAATTTCAATAAATAACTTTGTCCAAGAATTATGTATGAGCACCTAATATGCCTAGGGAAAAGAATTAATTTCTTAGAATCCAAATAATTTGAAGAAAAATCAAAATTTAACTCTAACTAGTCACAACAGAAAAAACAGCTTTCAGTATCAAAGGTAAAATGCCAAACAGGCTGCTTCATTTCACGAAAACAATGATATAGTATAAGTAAGACGCAAAATAGATACCCGTATGAGGGTCACGTGATCACTTTCTAGAAACAGAGAGAAGCTCTACATCACGTACTCCCAGTCAGCCTCGATTTCACTCTTATCAATCCCACATTAAGAATGAATAATAAAAAAGTTGTTTACTTGATTATCAATCAAGGTCAGGAACTAGGTCAGCATAAAGATACAAAGTTCTATTATTAGGTGTTTACGACTAAACAGTCAGGTCAAACTAATTTCTGGAAAACGTCTAATTCCAGTAAACAAAATTGCATTACTTTAACATGTAATGAAATATAAAAAATTGAAAACTAACAAACAAAGAATTAAATTAAATCAAGTATAAATGAAATCAAATATACATAACATTAGTTCAAATAGGTTTTAATACTAATTCGACCTCGGGTATTAAGGGTAAAAGTAATTAATCAAATCGACATGACTATTCTGGATCACTCATATGGATTTAACTCTGGTCACTTGGACTACATAGTTCAATTATGGGGTCATCATATAATGATTTATTCGCCCAAAAGTAGCTTTGTGCCTTATTGTCTGACAGCTGGTTCCCGGTTTCTGATTATAAGTATGGAGATTGGTTGATATACAGACATGTATTCTTACACAGTTATACCGCCTTAGAAGTCTTTATTTAACATATTTTTCAAAGATTCTTCCATTATTTGTTTTTATTATGTGTCAATTAAATCATAGGGATTGACCAGGTTATTTTTACGTTCAATTAAGTATGAACCGAATAAACGCTCTGCAAACTTAAGAATGCTCCCCAATGGGCATGCAGATCTTATTTCTGTTTCACATTTCAATGAACGTAAACAATAAATGTTTTATTTATTAAGTAATAAATTGGGTTTTAATATTTGGTAATAATATTTTAAAATAATAACGACATTTTGTTTATTCTTGCGAAATATTTAGTTGTAGTAACAAAATATTTCGGCATTAACTAGTTTAAAAACTTCATAGTTAATAAAAGTCTAAAAGTTAATTAAGCCAGCTCCTGGAAACATAGACATACATATAAACGCTTGTTCATTTTTTTATGTCCTATATACTCATTATTGATCTCTTCGTGTCCTAGTTTCCTTTTTCTTTTCGTTATCTTTTTGGTAACAAATAAATACTTGCTGTGTATCAGGTGCTTCTATTATATTTTTTACCACGTTAGTATTTTAGTTACATTTATTCCTTGTCCAAACGAATGTGATGACTGTTCTAAATTATTATTGTAACATGCTATACATGCATTTACATCACTATATTACTGGGAAGTATAAATGTGCCATCCCCATCAACTACTTGGTCTAATTGAACTTTAAAACGTAAAACTATTATCTTGAAATATTATGTGATGTTTCCATCTTTCTTAACTTTCTTCACCTTAAATTAAACATTCAAATCTTATTTTGCACATCTAGATCAGACACAATTACATACTTATATAATTGTTGCTTCATTTATTACTTGATCACCTAAAATATACATTATAAATGATCTAGTGCTTTGATCTCCTTCACATGTTTGTCCATTGTCATTGTGAAGAAAGAATCAAGTCGATCCCATACTTCAATCTAATAGCATTTGAGAGTTTATAAAAGTATCGTATCTAAAATCCTCAATTCCATCATTTATTTAGAAAGTATATTCACGTGTTTTTGGGGGGATATACGGAATATTCATTCACTGCGCAGTGAATTTGAAAATAATAAACCTGGGAGGTATGTGATAGCCTTGTATGATATATTTGGTGTATATATAGCTGGTGCTGGTCGACTAAAGGCCTGGAAGTAAAACGTTCAAGTTTTAGTTCATTTCTAATCACTGAGCAAAATCCAAACAATCAAGTTAGGGTTATTACGGTAATTCCCTATATATGTCAGTCAATGTCAGTAACCTTAAACATGTCCATAAATGTATTGCTTCAGATTTAGTCACCTTTGTACTCAACAAACGCCTGCGATCCCCATATGAAGCCACAAATTGTATGAATCTATTAGATCTTTGTTAGTCGCGTGCGTCAGCAGAAAGAAAGACCTTCAGAGTGATTCCTTTTATTTTCCTGAGAATAAAATCAGAATCGCAAAATCTAAAGACTCCACACACGTCTTACATGAAAACATTTCAGTGTTGGTCATTACACGAAATACTACTACTACTTCTACTACTACTAATAATAATAGTAGTAGTAGCAGCAGTATCAGTAGTAATAGTAGTCCCCATGAAAACCAACCAGACAATCAAAATATGATCGATTTCAAAAGCACATCTGTTGTGTTTAGAGAATTATTGAAATTATATAATACAGAAGGAAAAAATGGAAGAAGGGAAAATATAGCATTTAGAGAATAATTCTTACAAACAGGCGATTGGTCGACGAAACTGAAAATCGTATGAATCGATCAGCTCCTAATTGCTCACTAACATTCGGGTGCGGAAACAAAATATTTTCGGATGATGTCAGGACGTGTCCTTTCATTTCCGCCTGAATGTCACCCGAATAGCAATATCTGAGGAGTCCACATACGTTTGGTACAAACACATTTGGATTGATGGATCGAGTATCGATTCCAAATTTATCGGACATTTTGGACAGATGTCTCTTCAGCAGTTATTTAATTATGTTTTATCACGATGGTTTGTAATGATATCGTCAAATTCAACAATGTATTAATGGCGTTACGTAAACTAATCGTCTAATCAAACAAGAGTTTATCTACATTAAATTCATGGCTCGTTCTTTGAGAATAAATAACGATATTACATCCAGAAGGAAAATTAATATAAAAGAAAAGGATGAAAATATAGGGTTATGGGAATAATTCTTGTTAATATTCCACATCATCGACAGTTCAAGGATCATCCTTGTCCCAAAAGCTTTTTGAGATCAACATATCAAAGAAATAGAATCCACTATAGCACATATTTGTTTGACTACGCAATAGAAATGTGGATCAGACTAGGATCTAATGAAATCATAACCGAACACGTTTCTGGAAAATGCGGCATGCCTTTAAATATTATTTTTTTATTTATTTGTGGCGATTATGAAAACCAAAGCGCATTTCACAATCGAACGGATAAATGACCCACGTCTTCTTGAGGCTCATGGAGTAACTTAGTGTAAATTTATAACTCTCTCTCTCTCTCTCTCTCTCTCTCTTTCTCTCTCAGATATATACCTTTTATATCCCTCTCCCTCTCTCTCTGTCTCTCTCTATTTTTCTCTCTCTCTCTGTCAACTATATACCTTTTACACCCCACGCTCTCTCTCTCTCTCTCTCTCTCTCTCTCTCTCTCTCTCTCTCTCTCTCTTCGTGCTCTAACTTTCATATATATAATGGCATAAACGAAAAAGACTGGAGGAAAACGTTCTGGATGGTTGTGGGATTATTGTGTGAGGACAAGTATTGGTTGAACAGACTTCTGAGCTTTGGGACTGTTAATTAGCACCTAGAAAAGAGTATAAAGGGAGATACACGTATTTGCAAGCCATTTTTATAGTTGACTTCAGCAACAAATACCCTTAATTCCTTTGGGATAATTTAGCTGCACTCCAAGGCTGTTTCTATGTAGATTTTATTGTTGTAAGTAAAACACTCCATATTAAAGCTTTAGTTTGTGGTTTTAAAATTCATAATAGCCATTTTTAAAGTATTTGTATTAAGCCACACAATCGAAACAACATAATGACTAATAACTATTTGTAGCTCATTGAATAGTTGTTTGAATGCATACAATATCTTCACAGTACAAACATATGCATTGCATGTACATAAATCATAGTTTTAAAAAAAATGCGGTCAGTAAATCACGATAAGTTATACTCTAGACGCTGATTAAACTGAAAATTTATTTTAATGTACACAATAATTTGTGTGTAAAGTCTTACTTTTAGTTATTGATATTTTTAAATGATATGAATAAAAATGGAAACAACTAGACAAATCACTGAAAACGAGATAATTTGAAGAGTGTGTTCCCTAAAATGTTGAAACCTAGCAATAAGCAAAGCTCACGTGCACATAATTAATTGAATTTCTTGCAGACACATACAAGTACAATTACTCATGCTAAATAAACAAAGAAAAACACGAAACATAAATATTTATACTTTGAAAATGTTATTGTAGCAAACCCTGAGAGAACTGCAAAAAAATCAGTTAATTAGTTTGGAATCTGTTTCCAAACTTTAGCCCCCATTTTCAACTTACGAGAACATATTTATAAAAAATTTAAATTAAGCTTGATCTTGCTATATGTCTATCATCGAAAGTGACGAGAACTATCTTGGTCATTTTTGGCTCAGTTTGTAATGAGTGTTTTCAACATGCCTGTAAATAGAAAATGTTGAACTTTATTTTGTAGAAAAAGTTCGAACCTATACAACAATATTATAATATGGAGATTTATATCTATTGGGCACACCTGATATGAAAAGAATCAGCAAAAATATTATTTTTAACTAATTGAAAACATTCAAGGCATTTGTATATTGAGATACAGTCAAGAACCAAGGTGATATTTCAATATAAGTATGGACTAAATAAAACAATTGCTGTTTTCGATCTAAAATGAACACAGTTTTTGTTTTTTATATAGATAGTTATTTTATTTATATGTATATCATCCCCCTCCCCCAACTACTGCAGCTGAACCACACATTTTGTCTTGTCACTCACCCATTAGTACAGCTGCACGCGGAATGTCAATCAGTGTAATCAAATTCCAGACGTATGATATTACTGAGCTGCTGTGGCATACAGTTGAAAACAATATACTCCACTATCTGCCAGTCAGGTATTTAACCGACTATATGACAATATCATTCCTGTCATATGTAACGAGAACCCTCACTCACATTGAGTGTAATTGAAAAAAAATCTATATATATATATATATATAAGCTACCACTAGTGCTACAGTTGTTACAATTTTTTTTCTCGGCATATTATTACTATTATTATCATTATTATTGGTAGTATGTAAAAAAGACCCCAAATATATTTGCACTGACTGTTGCATGTTACGTTGATTTTGTTCAATTACTTTTAAATAATGAAATTGTGCAATTAAACGCAGTTCGAGCCAGAGCAAGCATTTATTTCTCTATCAGCTAAACCGCCAGACGTCTTCGGCCCATTGCAAATACTTGTTTAACCGTAGTCTGTTTGTATATATTTATATATATTTATATATTGTATAATACACATAGATGAAGTGAATTCTCTCTTTGATTTTTCAGGTTAATTTTTTATATTTCAATTATTACTGGATAGTTATCGTTTCCATTTTTTGGACCCATTGTTACACCTATTTGTGCTTTTCAGTTTTATTTGTATGTCTTAAAGAAGAGCGTATTTACCTCAAAGTGTTTCAAACCCATGCTTTTACACGAGAACTAAGAAAATTAAAGTCATGCCAGACTCAGACTTTGTTTCAGCCTCTTGGGGTATTCCCGTGTTTGAGGCCGAAGGCAATAGCGGAAAAATAGTGATCTCTCTCTCACTCTCTGAAGACAATTAGCAGTAAATATGACCTTGGAAGAAAGTTTCTAGAGTATGAAGTGTGAGACGTATGTGTAAAAATGCGATGGAAAGGTATATAACGTATTCGCTTAGCCGCTTAGTTACATGCGGGGTTGGGTGGGGGCTATTCGTGGACCGACATTCTCCTTAGAAGCAATGGATATTTTATTATTATCTGTCTGTTTGTTTACATATGAGTAATTATAAAGTACATGTCAGACTGAGCTCACAAGAGCTCTGACGAATGCGGCATTGCTTTTAGACCTATTCTGGAAATTAAACCAAGCACCAATACGAACTTTCTCGTTTGGTTCTTGATTGTTCAGAAGTGTGCTCGGCCCAAGAAATCGAGTTGATCTCAGAACGGGAAACACGACTGAAAAAGCTCTCAACATGTTCCGCGATCTTTAGTTCTTGTCAACTTCCGCATCCAGGGTGATGCGGATTCCGAACCCAGAGAACGATGGTGGTTGTCGAGCTAAGTTTTTGGCGTTAGAACGAGAAGAACCTCGAAACACTGTAGTATGGTAAAGAACCTTGTTCTCGTGACTAGTCCAAGGATATCCATGAAAAGTAAGGATCCCAAGTTCGTGAGATTGTTCTGTCACAATGGATGAAACAGATTTGTTTCGCTGCTATCCAGGTTGAGCTATCTAAATGTACATGATATTGTATTCCTTGTCCTAGCCACGCTATCTGCTCACCTACATTAAGCGCATGGTTCCTATCAATGAGCATAATAGCTGCTATTAGCTGTTCTTTTTGTATGGACGTCCAGTTCTTATGATATGTTCACCTGAAAATGATCACATAGAAGACACATACACGCACAGAACACTTATAAATTAATAACTGCAAAATTCAAATGCCAAAATTTATAATTATATTTCAGCTCAGATGAGTTTGAGAGCTTCGTGATTTTCATAATATTTCAGTTTTATGACCAGTCAAGCAAGAGCAGACAGATTTAATATTCCCTTTACATGCATTTTAACCTCTAATTATACAACGTCATATCATTCATTTTGGAAAGTGGAACATTTGAAAGGCATATTTAATAATGCAATTTTCCAATGGACTTAGATGTAAAAACATTTAGCTTTATTTTAAGTTGGTAATCACTTAATAAATTTCAAACAATCAAATTAGGAATATTACGCTAAATTCACTTGATTTGTCAGTGACCCAATACATGTCAAAAATGTATTGCTGTCAGTTTTAATGGACTTTTCACTCCATCAACGCCTACGTTCCACTGATGAAACCTCAAGTCAAATGAATCTATTAGATCCGGATTACTCTCATTCGGAAAATAAAATATCTTCAAATTGATTCCGGGGTTTGCGTTTTCACTTCCTTCGTTCCTTTTCTTTTCCTCAGAATGTCATTATAACGTAAATATCTGAAACGTCCACATATGTTTTTTATTTTAAAAAAACATACATCAAATTTAACATTATTATTTAACATTATTACTTTTATCCCCCATGCTCGAGTTTAAATTAAAAATGTGATCAAAAATTTGCACAGAAGTTTGATGTGTCGTTTTATTTATTTGTGACAGTAAAGCCGAGTCTTCAGTGTTAACATACTGGTTTCATAATGATGTGTTTTCGAACGATGTGTTAAAAGTAAAATTTAAAGCAGCTAAACAACCAAAATGTATTCGAATTGAATGCGCTGCTCGTCCCATTAGAGTTTGTGAAGTTTAAAATACATTAGGAATAAGAAAATAAAAAACGAGGAATATATTCGGTTGAATTATTAAGGATTATTCAAATCCTACCGACATGGCTATATACAGTTATCCACCACACCCTAAGGCTATTTCAAAACAACGTATCAGAGTGATATAATTCAATATATTACACGTTTGCTTGACTACGCACGAGTAATGTGGATATTTAATCAGAGGAATCAATCTTAAGGAGCAAATGGAATCATAACTGCACGTGTTTCTGGCAAAGGCGGCATGCATCAAATTTAATATAGTTGTAACTATTGTAACTCAATTCTGTCTGGTTCATCTCAATATCTACTAAAGAAACTTCAAAAGTTCAAAACACAGCTGCTCGGATCATACTTGGAGTATCACGATCAGAGCACACCTCCCCGCAGCTCTGTACCCTTCACTGGCTATTCATTCGATCCAGAATCAAACACAAAATTTGTTCTCTGTGCTACGTTTCACTGACAGACTCCAGTCCAGCATACCTATCCGACCTCACCCATGTTTACACACCAGGAAAACAATTACGCGCCTCTTCTGACAATCGTATACTAATTATTCTCTCTATGAAAACGAAGTCATATGGACAACGTTCTTTTGCATACCAGGGCCCAGCAACGCGGAATGAATTGTCAACTGAACTTAGACACAAAGACACAGTGATCTCATTCAAGAGTGCCCTTAAAACTAATTAATTTGGACTGAAAGAACAAACTTAAAGACCTAATAATGTTTCCTACCTTAAATATTTTCAGCATGTTTTTAATGTTTTCTAATTTCATGGTGTTTGTTTTCTGTAATCATATCATATATATGTTTTTTTATGTTACAGATGTTGTCTAATGTTGTAAAGCGCTTGGAGCTTCTAAAGATTAGGCACTATACAAATTCCTCATTATTATTATTATTAGTTACATGACTTGTGGCGTTCATGAAAACCAAACTATTATGCAATCAAACGGATTAATGACACACTGCTATTTACAGCGAATCGAAAAACTGGGTGTAAATGCATGTACATCAAAACGGGATCACAGTTTGAGAAATACGATCGAATATGCACAGATGTAACACTTCACATGACTATTACTGCTTAAACGAATTAAATTAAAGCAAATGTAAATACATTAATGACTCAGAAAGGGGACTACCATATTACGAAATCATATTCCTACAGTAGCCACATATGAGAAATGAGATAACCTAATACGTCATGATAATGCTTGAACACACACACACACACACACACACACACACACACCCCTCTTTCCTTTTTCACACAGATACTCTCTCTCTCTCTCTCTCTCTGTACTCGTGTTGTTATTTTGTATTTACAATGGCATGAACTATACAGAATGCTGAATGATTGTCAGAGTACAAAGATCGACATGGCAGAGTGCTGAGGTATGAACCTGATAAATCAGCATAGAGAAACGAGAATAAAAATGGACAAAATTATTAGAAACCATATGTGTATTTGCGTTCAGTAAGAAATGTCTTGGGATATATTATCTGGACTTTAGTGCTGGATTCTATCAAAACTCTTGATATTGCTGTAAAGATTAAAAAAAACTGCATTTCTGTAGAGTTTTTACTATGCAACGATAAGTACATTGGTAAATACACTCCTGATTTTCCTGACATCGTCCATAAGACTTTTCATAAACTCGACAAGTATCTTCCATTTTGAAAATATGTAATTCAAATCATACTAGGTGACTTAGGTAGTTCCAAGGACAATGTCTAAGGTGTCTAACTATATGTCTAACAATATATCTAACAATATCTTAACTATATCAGAACAGCTTTGCCCAGTGCTCAAAATACTAGGAATACAAACTATGAATTATCTTTATTTTTCATGAATAATATCTTTTATCGTTATACAAATATTGCCCGCCCCCATTTTAATCGACCGCTAACTCCACCCATGATCATCAAGTGACGAAATATTTGTCCATGATTGTAAGTTGTAAACCGAATTTTACATGGCATTTGAGTTCAAGGCCAGTCTTGTCTACAGTTAGACTAAGTTTTTCTGTTCAGTGCATAGCAGTCTATTACGTTATAGGCGAAGTGAAAATGTGTATAAATAGGGATTTGATAAACAAATAATTCACGTTTTCAGTTAGTCAGTGGGATGCATTTGTGTTCAGAGTTTACGACTGTATTCTGACAAAATTCGAGAGGAATTATTTATTTAAAATAGTCATTGGAATATGGAGCTACTAAAGTGTTAATTCACTTTTGGGTTAATACAGTTCAGAGTTCAGTTACTTTTGATTAATACATTACTTTGGAATTTCGTGAACTCATACAAAGACATTCTGGATTGGATCATTGTGTTTTATCAAGACAAATCAAGGCAATTGGAATTTATTCAGAGCGTTTTGTATTTTTGGACTTGTGACATGACATACAGGATTGTTTTGAATTTAATTCACAATACTCTGTCCTCTGAATTTTCATTTTGTAAGAAATAAAATAATTGATTTTCCTCAAATTGTTGGTCACACTTTCCTTCTGTCACATTTTAAGACGTAGAGTCGTAACTATGTATGCATGTATGTATGTATGTATGTATGTATGAGTGCGTGCGTGCGTGCGTGTGTGTGTGCGTGTGTGTTAATTGATCCTTTTAAGACTTTCCAAGCCGCTTTTGAACAAGGATCATCCTAGCGGTCAGCCTACCAGGATGCTTCCTATAATCAAACTTATATAGTAGCATTCGCTTATCTTACTTATTTGCTTTAACTTTAAAAAATTTCAAACTCTTTACGTCAACAATGTTAACAGGCGAAGAGATGTTTTGAACAACAGAGAAACATAGAACTTGGGATAGGCGAAATAGATTTTCGAAGCATTATATTTTGATTTTGTTATCATTGGGACTGTTTTCCTTAAAATTCGTTACGCCAGAGTGTATCATTCGAGTATCAAACTAGACTAATATCAGTTTTCTTACATACTTTTATTTTGATTGGTACAGCGAGGAAGAGTTGATCCATTCCGAGAATTACACAGAAAAATCATTTGACAGTTTCGGGTCTGCATTATTTACGAATGTGACCCATAATCTTCGTGAAAAATTTGGTGATTTTTTTCACCGATCCGTTGTTCCCCATTTACCAATTTAGAGTAGCAATATTACTTTGAAAATATTACCTATCTAAAAGAAAATTATTATTATTATTATTATTATTATTATTAAAATCGGATTGGTCTTACGATACATCAGACATCAGGGGTATACGTAATTATGAAACTAACTGAAGCTATTTTGCAAATTTTTGGATTGGACGTATGACACATATGACCGCTTAGGCAGCCCAAGTGGTTAGATCGTCCGCTATGATGCGGGAGGTTGCGAGTTCAAACCCCGGCTGAGTCATACCAAAGACTTATAAAAATACTACTAGCAGCTGCCTCGCTTGGCGCTCAGCATTAAGAGGTTAGCGGTAGTACTAGTCGGTCTGGCGTCAGTATAATGTGACTGGGTGGGCCATGATGTAACGTGTCTGCGGCAGGATGCCCCAAGGCTAGACATCACTAAAGTCTGCCAAACAGAAGCGATATGACTCAAATTGTTAAATCCTAAAACACTCAAAAAAGCAAACACGTGCGACACATACATCTGTATTTCATCTGTTATAACGAAAATTAGCGTGCTTAGTATACATCTTAGGGTATGAGTAACTTTATTTGGTGTGAAGGTTTGTCTTTAGCTGTGCCGTATGTAAGTAGAAATCCGTATATAGTGAAGTAAACAGAGCGCGTCCAGTAGTATACTGTAGGCCCAAAGTTCACTCCTACACAGAGCTAAGTATATGCACCGATCAACGGACATATATAATTGGATGCTTGTTGCAACCGGGCAGAACGTTCAGAACATGTTTACTGTTCAGTATTAAGATTGGTGGAATCTAAGAACAGTGATTTACTTACTCCTTTTTGTATATTATTATTATTATTATTATCATCATCATCATCATCATCGGGACGATGCATACATATTATACTTGGTTCTTTTTTTATCTGTTTTATCTCCTCTTTGGATATTTTCTGATTTAATGATGCATTCCAAAATCTGGTCTGCAGATAAAGCAAAGTTAGTGTGGGAATTAACATGCGATTGCACATCTGTCAATTTTAATTGACAATAGAAGGAGATAATTAGATTGATATTATGAGACTGGTTAATATTTGTTTTCATATTACATGCATTCCTAAATCTGGTCTGCAGATAAAGCAAAGTTAGTGTGGGAATTAACATGCGATTGCACATCTGTCAATTTTAATTGACAATAGAAGGAGATAATTAGATTGTTATTATGAGATTGGCTAATATTTGTTTTAATATTACACTTTGTTTGATAAGCTTAGTAACTGAATTGAGCATATTCGACCTGTCCAAATACATATGTAGCATATGCTACCTACTCCCAGATAGCGACTGGCCGGTTTTGAAATTTCGCATTCATAACACTCATCCTTTCACTAGTTGAGGCTGGTATTTGCAATAACTATTCAAATTACACAAAAAGTTTCAATACAAGTCCAACTGAGCGTTCGTGTCGACCATTTGCCTAAATGACTCGGATGCGGTCGTTCGGACTACATAAACAAGTACCACGCTTCACACAGCTCGTTCACTTTCAGAATATGTCACTGCCTGAAGGCTGTTTTGATCCAAGGGTCGTCTAAACCTTCTATATAGTCTTTGCACATTAATAGTACGTTGACTTTATCCAATTTAATTTATCTAATATTACAGATTGCAATCTAATCACAAATGAGGTTTAAACAACCAAGTTATGACACGAGTTTCATTGTGATGGTATAGGTATATTTTGACATCTATTGCATACTTCCTGTAAGTTTCGCCAGCCATGTGCTCTCTCTCTCTCTGTATGTAAATAAAGAACTCCTGATATTTTCCGCCAACATATGATTAGGGAAAATCTCCAAATTGTGTAGCTAAAGCCATTGCAGTGAAAGATTACAGAAAATGCAATATGATTTAAGTGTGAGGAGGTACCAAAGTGTACATATTTTTCCCAGGATGCATTTTACCACCAAAGTTAGATCGTTGTGGCAGTGGTATTATCTTCACAATATGAATGACAGCTTATTGATCTCTGTTTTCTGAAACATTTGTTCCTGTAGTTATACTTGCAGTTGTACTTGTTCCTGTAGTTATACTTGTAGTTGTACTTGTTCCTGTAGTTATACTTGTAGTTGTACTTGTTCCTGTAGTTATACTTGTAGTTATACTTGTTCCTGTAGTTATACTTGTTCCTGTATAATTCTTATACTGTTTGTAGATCACTGTATTGTCAATCTGCAACAATGTTAGAGAAAGAAACCACCAACACCATTGGCATAATGAACCTCACGTTGGAGTCTTATTACAATACTGTCATCTGAGTCATGAGTCATATTTTCAAACAAATTCTTTAGTGTGGGCAATGCAAATGGACTGGATGAGAATCGTTCTATTATGTGCTTGAACACCCGATTTTTTAAATTATATACATTCAGTCTGATACTTTGATATTGCCACGCTATTCCTTCATGCGTGAGTCATTTGCTATCCTGAAGAAAACATGAAATCCACTCACCAGCAAGCGTAACTATCAGGGACATCCTTCTCCAGTATGCAACCATACCAGATCCATGATTGTCCTTACGTTTGCTTTTGATACTTTGGGAGTTGTAGGTTCCTCAGATAACATGATATGTGGTTCCGTGTTCTTCAATCACATTATCGATAAGATGTTTATTCCTTGCTAGCATATCATCAATCCGTAATGTGCTAAATATTAAAATTACTATTCGAGTTTGTTGGTTCACCACTGGGTAATGGAAACAAACGTTCTGATCTGAGCGTGCATATGAAATATGTTAGACGGTCTTAATTACAACATATAAACCAATTAAGCTGATTGTCCCAAGATGACATATCACAGTTTGCGATACATCTACTCATACCTCTACCGCTCTCAAATTGATCCGAGTCTTTGCAAATGTATTGTAACTAGTATATACAAGATCCATCTCCTTTTAATATATTTTCAGTACGTTAAATAAATTTAACGTGTTATCTTCTATAATTCTATCACATTGCATGTATTAAAGAGCGTTGATGGACATGGATACATATATTGCAAGGTTAATTGTTTGTGTCAATCATACATTTACATAATCTATTTGCAAACGTTTTCACCTATTTACGAATAGTATTATATTAGTGGTAGTCCTTCACACGAAGACTGTGAATTGATCTTATGATGACTGTTAAATACGATGCATGAGGTATGATGAAGTAAGTGAAATGAATGAAGTCAATGATTCGTGTGTGCAAAATTTGAAGAGTCTGCAAAGTACAATGTATGAAGTGCGAAGTGAATGAAGAATGACCTATACTAACATGAAGTGCGTATGCTAAGTATAAAGTGTGAAATATGAAGTACGCATATACATATGATAATTGATATGAGGTATGAGATGTGAGGCGAGAAGTGTGCATGATATATGAGTTGAATACGTAAAGTGCAAGGGTAAGAAAGGGTGAAATAGTATCAATATTTACCATACTACTGATGCTCCACCTGACAATGCAATTTCATTACGATGTACGTATGACTTTTCAGTACCTATCTTTCTTGAATATAAGCAATTTTTGTATGTAGATATTATTGTATGTTCCTGACTCAAAGCATAAAGAGAGCGGTTTTCTTGCTTCAAATAGAATCCTCGTTGGGAATGTTTCATATGTTTAAAACTAGAAGGTGATAAGCATATTCTATTAAACAATATACACATTGTTTATGGAGTTCCTCCTTTGCTCTCCCTGCATGCTTAATTACCTAGGGACATTCCAGAGTATACTACAAAGCAAAACTAACTCATATACTGTGAAAATTTTGTCTTTGATTTTATCCAACGCGTGTTGTGTACAATCTGTTACATCAAAAATATACGAGATAATCCTCATAAATATTGGCAAAAGATTTTTAACAACAAAAACGTGTTATCGTTTATTCTAAAGAACAACAGTATTAAACACAAATAAAAAATGTACAATAATTGAGCTTTCTTATTTGGTTTGTATCTTTAATCACTTGAAAAGTGTCACCACACTTTCGTTTCTTTATACTTTGTTCCAAGGAGAATTGCAATTTTTAATATCAACTAATATTCTGATTACATACGTGTTATGTGTATATTGTATGTAGCGCATTTGTTCTTTAGACGAAATATATCACAACAAAAGCAGTTACTGATGTGGTATGTGTATTTTTATGACTTCATCAATAGAATTAGGATATGCACATAAAATAAGAATCGGTATGAAATTGTTGGTATCTGCAAATATCACCGTGTACAACTAACTAACCTGTATATAATTAGTCGAGGAAACATTCAAAAGGTACGATGTAATAATAATAGTAGTAATTAATAATAATAATAATAATAATAATAATAATAATGATAATAATAATGATACTAATATTATTAAAAGTTATAATAATAATAATAATAATAATAATAACGTGAACTTAGTACAACGCCCAATCTTTAGAAGCTCTACGCAGTTTATCATATTAGGCAACAAATAAAACATATTTGACAAGATTGCAAAAAAAAGACCCCACCATGAAATTACAAAACAAAAGCATGCTGATAATAACTAAAGAAGTAAACATTGTGAAGTCTTTAAGTCTGTTCTTACAGTTGAAATAGGTGCGTTTTAAGAGCTCTCTTGAATGAGATCGCAGTGTCCTTGTGTATAAGTTCCAAGAGCAATTCATTCCACGTCGCTGGGCCCTGGCACGCAAAAGAACGTTGTCCATGTGATTTCGTTTTAACAATACGGACAAATGAGAATGCGAGTGTTGGAAGAGAAGCGTAAGTTTCCAGATGAGGTGTACACATAAGCGATGTCAGATAGTTATATTGGACTGGAGCCAGTCAACGAAATGTAGCATAGTTAACTGATTTTGTGTTTGATTCTGGATTGAACGGGTACGCAAGAGTGGTGGTGGTGGTGGGGTGGGGTGGGAGTTAGGTATACTCAGTTTCTCATACTCTAAGATGATCGGAGCAGCCGTGTTTTGAACTTTTTTTTAAAGTTTCTGTAGTAGTTACTGAGACAAGCCATCTAGAAGAGAATAACAATAGTCCAGTCCTGAAAGTACTGTTTTAGTGCCATCAGCTGAAAGAAAATTGCAAGTGGAGCTGGTGCGTATCAGCTCCAGATATGCAGTCTTGCCTATGTTAATTACATGTTGGTGTAATGAGACAGTACTGTCGAGAGTGACACATATGTTTCGTGCTGGCCGTAAATTTCATGTTGGTGGTGGTGGTGATCTCGTGATACTTATTGTTTGAAGTAAAGGATATGAATGAGAAGGTCTTTACGTGGTGATCATGATGACTTCAGTTTTATCATCATTCATCTGCAGCTTGATAAGTGTCATCCATGTGGTAGAGCGTCCGCCTCGGATGCGGGAGTTCACGGGTTCGAACCCCGGCCGAGTCATACCAAAGACTTTTGAAAATGGTACTAACAGGTGCCTCGATTGGCGCTCAGCATTAATATATTAGTTAGAACTGGTCGGCCCTGTGTCAGGATAATGCTACTGGGTGGGTCGTCATGCTAGATGTCTGCGGCATGATGCCCGAGTGCTAAACATCATTATAAACTGTCAAAGTGCACACATCGTAGCGATATGACTGAAAAATTGTTAAAGCTACGTTAAAAATCAAAATCACACACACACATACACACACACACAGGTGTCATCCATAATTTCACACCGGAAATGCACATCTATACGCCTTGCTTGGCAGTCTCAACATCAGTTGGGCAGCTAGATTTATATATTTTGAATCATATCACAATTATTAGTTCCGGTTCAGTATCCACGAATGTATTCCGAGTCTATTTTTAGAGCATTTTTCATGTCAACCTTTGGATCTATAAGGCATATATCTGGCTGTGTACACTTAAAATATCCCAAAGTGTTATTCTCATCATGAATATGCTTATGTATGGTAACATATTTCAATTTAGTACTTTAACACAGTGCGGTATTGTAGCGTCGGCTGATACCATATTGCAATGATCATTCAACCTAATAATTGTTAACGGACACACTAAAAATACACTAACAATATTCAAACAGATAATTTGAATTATGTTTGCACATTTGATCTTAATAAGTACGTAGTACATATCCCAAATATGCAAATGTCCATCTTTGTGTACAAGTTTTAGAAATCAGAATTTCACATTTAGCTGATGCTATGGGATCTATTGGTGCATATTCACTTGCGATATCCAAAATTGTTCTTTCCATCATGAATAAGATTACTTATAGGAGTATCGTTCAATTTAATAAATGGTCAATTAACTTTCCCGTATACTGGTATGTATTAATGTTTGAAATAATGATCAAACCTCATCATCCCAACATTGCCTTAAACTTTACGATACCTAGTGTACCTAATTAGTTATTTACCTTATAAATGGCTAAATACACTTCTAGAAACCTCATATACTTTTTGGATGAAATTATCACTTCAATATATGTCTTTGCTTTACGTTTGTAAGTGCCACTATGTCAAGTTTAATATTTTTTCCCCTGCTTGTACCCTTAATATCATTTTGAAGTTTCAGTATCTAACATTTTAACTTCACTTATTAACATCTTACTGTTTTCTAAATTTAAGTGAAATATGTTATATATTTTCAGGTCTAGCCTGTTATCTGAAACAATGTATAAGAGTTGGAATAGTTTGGAAGATTTCCAGCAGTTAGGTGTTATATACCTGCCATAAGTGACCAATATTAGTTCATATTTTCACAAAGATATAGTACCTCAAAGACATGCCTTTGGTCTTCATGAGAGAGATCTTCATCATTGTTCAGTAAGGCAGAGCCTCCCTGGAGCTATATTTTCCTATTACACTGTGACCTTGTTGTGGTTATCGACATTGAAACGTACTGCATTTTTTGCTATTAAACATGGTACTGGCCTCACCAAAATATTAAATTTGATTGCGCTATTATTTATACTAAAAACTGCCTGAGTACCTGATACAATGAATGTGTAACATAGCACCTGTCATTGTTTCGTGAATGCGTACAGCTATATGCATTGGAACAGGCATATTGCAATTTGCTGCATAAATCACACTGAGCTATCTTGTTTCACTACCCTAGGGGAAAACAATAGCTCAGCTATTCGTAACATCTTGGTCAGTCCATGTTTCGTATATAGACAAAATAGACCAAATGACCATGATAGGACTGAATATCTGATTCCGCCAAGCGATTAGACGAGATTTTTATCCTAGGTCTATAGGCGAAGTTTCATTTAAAATATATCTGGGATGTAAACCATCATTGAAAGAGGTTAAAATTCTTTACTTGTAAATCCAGTTTAAATATAAGACTTGTTTGATATTTTGAGACTTTCAACTTTGTTGTATTATATGTCCTTAACTGTCGTCAAATTTTATATAAAAAAATCAGCTGAAAAAATAGCATTAGGATTTAAAGAGATTGTGAATTTTATATGGATACACCCTGATAGAGCTGAGATGTTAAGCATAAGCTGGGGGAATAGAGCAGGTACGTATTAGGCCGGATGTTTAAACAAAATGATTCGAAAAGAAGGTCTCGTCATGTTATTCTCTATGTGCAGACTCTCTCTGTCTCCATCTCTGTCACTGTCTCTCTCATTTATAAACGTGTGAGGCTTCAGGATAGCAGGTTGTACCTCTAAATTGAGTAAACATGTTTATGTGGCCTTTTGACCTTGGAAGGTTTCGAAAAAATCTTGTTGACAAATTGGATCCGATTTGAGTTCAGATCATTAGTTTACCCAGAGAAAATTCTGGGTACCCTGTTTTCTGATTGATTGGCTGTTAAAGAACCCGACCTTTTGACATGTTGCAATATTCTCGAAAGTGAACATTTGACCCTCATCCTGGTTCTGCAATTGTGTATTAGATTTTTCAAGATAAGATAGTGAACAGCAAAAATAGTATTCCTATCTTAAATATCAGTCTCAGCTTTAGTTGTGATTAGATGATTTGATTACATTCATTAATTTAATTATTCATTGGAATTATAAGATTCATATAGATTTTAGGACTAATTATCTATACTCAAATTATCTCCGAATTAGTTTAAAGACATTTTTGATACTGTTATTGTGATAAATCAAAACGGTTAGCATATCGACATTATTCAAAGCTATTGGCACATCAACACAACAGACTATACATCATTCAGAACACCACTGGATCGCATTTAGAATACTATTCTTTTGGACTTATAAGAAATTAACTTTTAGGACTTTTTGTGATTTCATTCACAACACACACAGACACAGACACAGACACTTTACAACTTTCCCTTTCTCTCACTACAAGTGCTGTATGGATGCCAGATGATTGTGTGAGATTACAAAGATTGATTGGGAATAAAAATATGTAGGATATAGAAACGTGTACAAAATAAGGACAACGTTAATTACAAACCATATTTATATCTGAGTTCAATAAGAAATGCCTTTCATGGCTTTGGAATATTTAGTTGCCATGCATCTGTCAATAAACTTCACACCCCTCTCTCATATATATAACCTTTACAACCCCTCGCTCTTTCTCTCTGACAAAATATTATCCTGTTAAGTAGACATCTTTGTCGTGTCCAGTAAACAATAGAGTACACCGTAAAAGTATTACAAAACTCCTTGTTTAAATAGCGAATTCTGTACACTAGTTTGGTCAAATAGGTTTTAGTCCTAATTCGACCTCAAATGTTAAGGGTAAAAGTAATTAATCAAATCGAAATTATTATTCTGGATTAATCCTATGAATTTCACTCGGGGTGCTCGGACTATACAGATTAATTTTGTGGTCATGATATAATGATTTCTTGCCTGAAAGTAACTTTGTGCCATATTGTCAGGCAGCTGGTTCTCGGGTTCTAATTCTAAACTACGGACATTGGTTGATATACAGACATGTATTCTTGCACTGTTAGACCACCTGAGAAGTCTCTATTTAACACATTTTTCAAAGATTCTTCAATATTTTGATTTTATTAGAATTAAAATAAATCAGAGATGGACCAAATTATTTTTACATTCAATGAAGTACGAACCGGACAAATGCTTTTCAAACTTAAATACGATTCGCAGTGAGTTAGCACATCTTATTTCCTCTTTATATTTCAATGAACGTAAACAATAAATGTGTGGTTTTAAAAGTAATAAGCTGGGGTTTAATATTAGCTAATGGTAGCTAAAAGCATTTTTATGTTAATTCCTGCAGAATGTTTACTTGTAGAAACAAAAGTTTTCGACATGAAGTATTATAACATCATAGGTAATCTTTTTCACAAATTAAATTGCGTCAGCTCTTGGAAACATAGACATACCTATAAACGCTTATTTATTTGTTTGATGGCGTATATATTCATGATTGATTTCTTCTTGTCCTAATTTCGATATTTTTGTAATCTATTTTTTAGCAAATATTTGTTGCTGTGTATCAGGTGCTTCTATTATATATTTTACCATGTTAGTATTTTAGTTACATTTATTCCTTGTCCAAATGAATTTGATGACTGTTGTAAATTATTATTGTTTCTCATGTTTGTAATTTGGCACCTCTTGGAGTATGACTTCTTAAACTGGAGGTTCTATTTATAAATTAATATTACAATAAAACAGTGACAGTTATAATGTAGGTATATGTATATTACAGAGTCGACAGAATGTTTGTAAGAATTCTCTAAATACTATATTTTACCCTTCCGATTTATTGTCCTTCTATATTTTATAATTTCAACAATTCTCAAAGTGCATCAGCTGCGCATTTGAATTCGTTACTTTGCTGCTAATAGCTTCCAAGAGCCATACTGAAGGATCAAATGTTGTATGGTTGCCAGATGATTGAGTGAGATAACACAGATTGGTAGGGCAGAATTCTGATGTATGAGCCTGTTATCTAGGATATGAAAACGGGGATAAAATAAGGACAACATTAATTACAAATCACATTTTTATTTGGTTCAATACAAAATGGCTTTCATCGCTCTGGAATATTTAATTTCCCTGGATCTGTCAGTGCCCTAATACACGCCAGTAAATTCGATGCCGTCAGTTTTGTTCCTTTTCACTCCATCTGCGCAGGCGATCTGTCGACGAAACTGAAAATCGTATGAATCTGTCAGATCCTGATTACCCACGAGGGTTCCGTGCGTCAAAAAATAAAATATTTTCAGATGATTCCAGGGGGTGTCTTTTTATTTCCTTCATTCCTTTCCTTTCCGCCTGAATGTCACATGAATAGCAGTATATGAAGAGTCCACACACATCTGGCACAAAAACATTTTGATTAATGGATCGAGTTTCAATTCAAAATGTGATCGGAGATTTTGAACAATGTCTCGTCTGCAGTTTTATTTAATTATTTTAACAGAGAAGAGTTTTCGATTTTATCATGATGGTTTTGAGACGATGTCATCAAATGCAACAAAGTGTTAAATGTGCTATTAAAACTTACTATGCAACCAAGCTAGACGTTTTATCGACTTTAAATTCAGGGCTTTTAAAATAAATAAAGGTACAACATACAGAAGGAAAATTAAACTGAAAGACAAGGAACAAACTATTGAATTTTGTGAATAATTCTTGTTAATACCCCATAGCGCCGGAAACGATAGGTATCAACTGTGCCCCAAGTCCATTTGAGAAGAACAAATCAGAGAAATATAATTCATTATATTACACATTTGTTTGACTACGCAATATAAATGTGGATCAGACTGAAGGATCTAATGAAATCATAACCGCACACGTTTCTGGAAAATTCGGCATGCCTTTAAATCTAGTTTAGTGTTATGACTTGTGACGATTACGAAAACATAAGCACATTGCACAATCAAACAGAGTAATGTCTCACATCTATTTTAGGCTCATTGAGTAACTGGGTGTAAATATGTATAACCTTTCAAACCCTCTCTCTCTTTCTGAAAAAATCTTATCCTGTTAGGTGTACGTCATTGTAGTTTCCAGTAAACTATAGACGACACCGTTAAAGTTGACGAATAAAATGTCTTTGTTTAAATAGCGAATTCTGTATAAATGTTAGGCGTTACGTGTTTAGGCTCTAATAAACAGTAACAAGAAAAGAGTGAAGACAACAAGCTTTGTAAAATTTAACAAATAATTTATTTCCTTAGAAATACAAGATAAAATGGGAAAAAGATCTTACGTTTTTAAGAATCAAATCCAAAAATAATCCAAAAATAATCCAATAATAATCCAAGAATTATAAATTATTGTCCTAGTAATAAAAAGTTCTGATGAATTTGAGTTCGAGTCCCGACGAAAATTCAGAATAAAGGTCTATGTTGTATATTGTAGCCTTTATAGCAATGAAGTGCCAACAGTTCTTTGTTTAATAACAGGAAATAATATGGTGTTTGAATTTCGAAAAAACATTCAATAAATGTCTGTCCCAGAATTCTATATGAGCACTTCATATTCCCAGGGAAAATAATTAATCTCTTAGAATCCAAATAATTTGAAGAAAAATCAAAATTTAACTTCAACTAGTCACAGCAGAAAAAAAAAACTTTCAGTGTCAAAGGTAAAATGCCAAACTGGCTGGTTCATTTCAAGAAACGAATATACAGTCTATGTAAGACGCAAAATAGATACCCGTATGAGGGTCACGTGATCACTTTCTAGAAACAGAGAGAAACTCTACATCATGTACTCCCACCCTTATCAATCCCAAATTACGAATGAATAATAACAAAGTTGTTTACTTGATTATCAATGAAGGCCAGGAACTAGATCAGGATAAAAACAGAAAGTTCTATTTTTAGGTGTTTACGACTAAACAGTCAGGTCAAACTAATTCTAGAAAATGTCAAATTCCAGTAAACAAAATTACATTATTTTAACATGTAATGAAATAAAATAAATTAATTTTAAAACTAACAAACAAACAATTAAATTAAATCAAATATACATAACATTAGGTCAAATAGGTTTTAGTACTAATTCGACCTCGGGTATTAAGGGTAAAAGTAATTAAGCAAATCGACATGATTATTCTGGATTACTCATATAGATTTAACTCTGGTCACTGGTCACTTGGACTATATAGTTCAATTATGGGGTCATGATATAATGATTTATTCGCCCAAAAGTAACTTTGTGCCTATATTTTTTGACAGGTGGTTCCCGTTTTCTGATTATAAGTACAGATATTGGTTGATATACAGACATGTATTCTTACACAGTTAGACCACTTTAGAAGTCTTTATTTAACACATTTGTCAAAGATTCTTCCATTAGTTGTTTTTATTATGTGTCAATTAAATCATTGGGATTGACCAGGTTATTTTTACGTTCAATGAAGTATGAACCGAATAAACGCTCTGCAAATTTAAGAATGCTTCCCAATGAGTATGCACATCTTAATTCTGTTTCACATTTCAATGAACATAAACAATAAATGTTTTATTTATCAAGTAATAAATTGGGTTTTAATTATTGGTAATAATATTTTAAAATAATAACGACATTTTGTTTATTCTTGCCAAATATTTAGTTGTAGTAACAAAATATTTCGGCATTAACTAGTATAAAATCTTCATAGTTAATAATTGTCTAAAAATTAATTACGCCAGCTCCTGGAAACATAGACATACATATAAACGCTTCTTTATTTTTTATGTCCTAAGTACTTACTATTGATCTCTTCGTGTCCTAGTTTCGTTTTTCTTTTGCGTAATCTTTTTGGTAACAAATAAATACTTGCTGATTATCAGGTCCTTCTATTGTATTTTTTTTACCTCGTTAGTGTTTTAGTTACATTTATTCCTTGTCCAATTGAATTTGATGACTGTTGTAAATTATTATTGTACCATATTGTACATGCATTTACATCACCTATTACTAGGAAGTACAAATATGACATCCCCATCAACTACTTAGTCTAGTGATCTTTTAAACGTGAAATATAATCTTGAAATATTATGTCATGTTTTCATCTTTCTTTACTTTGTTCACCTTAAATTAAACATTCAAATATTATTTTACACCATCTGGATCAGACACAATTAAATATTTATATAACTGTTGCTTCATTTTCTACTTGATCACCTAAAATAGACATTATAAATGATCTAGTGCTTTGATCTCCTTCACATGTCTGTCCATTGCTATTGTGAAGAAAGAATCAAGTCGATCCCATGCTTCAATCTAATAGCATTTGAGAGTTTATAAAAGTATCGTATCCAAAATCCTCAATTCCTTCATTTATTTACAAACCATATTCACATGTTTCTGAGGAATATACGGAATTTGTATTCACTGCGCAGTGAATTTAAAAATAAAAAGCCTGGGAGGTATGTGATCTCCTTTTATGCTATATTTGGTGTATATAGCTGGTGTTAGTCGACTATGGGCCTGGAAGTAAAACGCTAAAGTTTAGTTAATTTCTAATCACTGAGCAAAATCCAAGCAATTAAGTTAGGGCTATTACGGTAATTCCCTAGATATGTCAGTCACTGTCAGTTACCTTAAACATGTCCATAAATGCATTGCTGTCAGATTTAGTCACCTTTGTACTCAACAAACGCCTGCGATCCCCCGATGAAGCCACAAATTGTATGAATATATTAGATCTTTGTTAGTCGCGTGCGTCAGCAGAAGGAAAGACCTTCAGAGTGATTCCTTTTATTTTCCTGAGAATAAAATCAGAATCGCAAAATCTGAAGACTCCACACACGTCTTACATGAAAACATTTCAGTTTTGGTCATTACACGAAATGATAATAATAATAATAATAATAATAATAATAATAATAATAATAATAATAATATTATTATTATTATTGTTATTATTATTATTATTATTATTATTATTATTATTATTATTATCAGTAGTAGCAGTAGTAGTAGTAGTAATAGTATTCCCCTGAAAACCAACAAGTCAATCAAAATATGATCGAATTCAAAAGCACATCTGTTGTGTTCAGAGAATTATTGAAATTATATAATACAGAAGGAAAAAATGGAAGAAGGGAAAATATAGCATTTAGAGAACAATTCTTACAAACAGGCGATTGGCCGACGAAACTGAAAATCGTATGAATCTATCAGCTCCTTATTACTCACGAGCATTCGGGTGCGGAAGCAAAATATTTTCGGATGATGTCAGGGCGTGTCCTTTCATTTCAGCCTGAATGTCACCCGACTAGCAATATCTGAGGAGTCCACACACGTTTCGTACAAACACATTTGGATTGTTGGATCGAGTATTGATTCCAAAAATTTATCGGACATTTTGGACAGATGTCTCTTCAGCAGTTATTTAATTCTGTTTTATCACGATGGTTTGTAATGATATCGTCAAATTCAGCAATGTATTAATGGCGCTATTTAAAGTAACCGTCTAATCAAACAAGTGTTTATCTACGTTAAATTCATGATTCGTTCTTTGAGAATAAATAACGATATTACATCCAGAAGGAAAATTAATATAAAAGAAAAGTATGAAAATATTGGGTTATGTGAATAATTCTTGTTAATATCCCACAACATCGACAGTTCAAGTATCATCCGTGTCCCAAAAGCTTTTAGAGATCAACATATCAAAGAAATATGATCCACTATAGTACACATTTGTTTGACTACGCAATAGAAATGTGGATCTGACTAGGATCTAATGAAATCATAACAGCACACGTTTCTGGAAGATGCTGCATGCCTTTAATTGTTTTATTTATTTGTGGCTTTTATGAAAACCAAAGCGCATTTCACAATCGAACGGAAAAATGACTCACGTCTTCTTGCGGCTCATGGAGTAACTTAATGTAAAGTTATACCTCTCTCTCTCTCTCTCATATAAAACTTTTACACCCCACGCTTTCTCTTCTCTCTCTTGGTATTCGTGCTCTAACTTTCATTTATATAATGGCTTAAAAGAAAAAGACTGGATGAAGACGTTCTGGATGGTTGTAGGATTATTATGTGAAGACAAGCATTGGCTGGGCAGACTTCTGAGCTTTGGGGCTGTTAATTATCACCTAGAAAAGAGTATATAGGGAGATACACGTACTTAGAAGCCATTTTTATAGTTGACTTCAGCAACAAGTACCCTTAATGCCTTTGGGATAATTTAGCTGCACTCCAAGGCTGTTTTCTAGGTAGATTTTATTGTTGTAAATAAAACACCCACTTTTGCTGTAGAGTTACTTTGCAAGGATAATCAGGATTAGGTGAATACCCTCCTTTTTTCCTGACATCGACAATACAATGTTCCATAAACTAAGCAAGAATCTTCCCTTTTGGAAATGTGTAATTCAAGTCAGGGGACTCAGAACGCCAAATAAGGCAATTTCAAACGTATCTTAAACATATTTTGAGACAGCCATGCCAGTTAGTGGGTTACAAAAAAATAAAAATATTCTTTGATTTGATACATAGAACTTTAAATCTGAAACGCATGAAGATCTTTGAAAAATGTTCATGTCTCGATCAAAAAATGTGAAATTAAAGTTAAAAAGTTTAATTCCTGTAGAAACAGCCATATAAAGTTTTGCAAACATAACCATTTTTCTGTTTTATTTTTTTGTCTTGTCTATGTTTTGTATTTGCCTTTGAAAAAGACTCATTAAAGAATCGAAATCGCTCAAGCAAGTTAAATTCTAGTTTCACACTGTTCGCCGTCAGGTTATTGCATATATATATATATATATATATATATATATATATATATATATATATATATATATATATATATATATAACAGATTATAAAATTTGGTATGCTTTTTGAAACACATTATAGAAACTCAGAAATTAAGACGTACTTTTTTCGGTAAAGTCAACATTTGCATGTCCTAAATTTCACAACCGTATGTAAGAATAAACAGTATAATCTGATTAAACAATTAAAACTCACAATCCATTGCTAGATTCATATTATACATGTGTTTTGGAAGCAAAACAATACTTTCTTCACTGTAAGTACTGAATTGTTATAGCTGAGGTAAAAGTGCCATCTTTAGAGTAAAACCTAAACATTTGTAATCACTTACCATGTCTGTGTTTTTTCTAACCTTATCAATTGCTGAAGTATTTGGTTTTTTTCGACATTATTTCTAGTCATGACATTAATCGGTTAAGCAATCAACTATAGTTGTTTATATTTCTATTAGATAGCATCAGAAAAAGTCGTCTGCGTAAAGAAGCATCCATATATTTCAATATGTATACGTGATATTATCGCTATATAATTCAATATCTTTCTAACTGTTACTTTAGGGATAGGTCTCAAATTCATGAAATAAAATTTAAAACAATAATGTCGTTCTCATTATTCCTTGCCGAACAGTTAGATCACATGAGGAGGAAAATCATGTGTAGTGTTAACATTAATATTGGCACACATTTAATAGTTTGATAAAGTCTATTCATAACTGTAAACATTTCACAGTTACTTAATTGCGTAACAGTTTGGTACAAAGGACAACTCTCCAAAAATTATCAAGTTCTTCTCTAGAATCATAAACGTGCACAATACAATGTGTTGCTTTCGATACACGAGTCAGTACATGTAGTATCACACAATTGTCCATCGTCGCGCAGCCACTCTTAAAACCGACCTGTGCTTCTGGCTATACATTATTTTCTTCTGAAAACTGATATATTCTCTTGTTTAATGATTTTATAAACAATTTTTCATCAGAACTTCATAATGTTATGTGTCGATAATTATTGTGATCCAAATTACAGAGTAGTAATTTATCATGACTGCGTTCTACGATTGGCCAAGGGATCTAAATGTCCGATCCTAAAACCACATTTATGTTCCACATGGCTTTTTCTCACAGAGCAGTTTTGCACACAAGTGCGTCTGTGAGCATCCAACCGGCATTCTCACTAGGTGACCTACTGGGATAAATACAGCCTCTTTGAACACCCAGGCCAATCTATTTACTAGACTTTTACTGTATTTAAGTGTCAAGGAAATGTTAAAATCTCTCGTTTTATTAGATACATGTACTCGGATTTCGTTTTTTTTTGCGTACAGCGTTACCCGAGGGTGATTTTTCTATATCGCATATTATTTCGAAACAGGAAGTTCGGTTCATCCTATGGGGGCAGGGGCCAGTTTTTATGTAAGAATTTAATGCCGCAGTCAGCGACCTAGTATAAAAAGATCATAAAAAATCAAATACACAAGTGTGGTCAAAAAGGTCCATATATTTAGATACCTATATTAATACAAAGCATACGAATATTATTCACTTGACCAGAGAAGTCAATGGCATGGCAGTTCATAGCAGAAGAAGTTTATGCACCCCAACCCTTATTTTATACATGCATTTTTCACATCCAAAGGCCATTTTTGACAACATGTGGTGCTCACAGTGCAAACGCATGCCGTTTCCCTGGGTGAAAATTTTGGAAAAACATTGTCTACTAAATAGTTTTATGCAATTCAGAATAGTTGTGATCCAAGCCTTTTTTTATATAGATATTCTACTTGCCTTGAACTCATGTGTCTTCTTCTATGGGAGGCTGGCTCTTCTTCCTAGGTGACTATTGGTATTTCACTATCAACGTACTGCAGAGCAACTATGGAAGGTATATATGCCTGACATTAGTTTCAAGAATAACACAAGTCCGAAACACCTAGTTCGCATATATAACAATATATATAAATAGTAAACAAAATTAGCTGACAAACTCACACCATGGCCTTAAGTTAAGAAATTTACCAGGGGCCAATTTACAAAACTGGACCCTGCCATCTCACCTATGTTGCACGAGTGAAGCGCTTGCGTTGAGAAAACCGATATTCCTCAAGCGCACAGACGATGTAGGGCTACAAAGTCGGTGTATAAATGACCACATCGTTGAGCAAATGTGACATTACGACAAGTCTTTTCAGTGAGCAGTCTACTTTAACGACTCGCGATCTCCAGCTGTAGGGGTATGTGAGTTATATATTAGTTTCCTATTTGTATTATGGTAAATAATTATTCTGCTACCACTTTTATGTTTGTATGTTTGGTAACTGACTTGTTTCGTATATTGCAATGTTATAGTTTATTTCCTAATTTACTTGCATGTGATTTAACAGAATGATTTATCTTTATAATAATGTTGAATTTATTAATGGACGTCTTGTACTATAAGATTCTTATCGGACACAGGTTCACTACTGAACCGACTTATTGCTTTGCAAAGTTGTCCCGATAATAAAATGAGTATAAAAGAATTAACTCGAGGATTAACTCAAGTTTACAGTCTATAACGTTATTAAGTGTTATATAATACGCGCTCTTGTCATTTGTAATACAAGGAGTTGGATATATTTTCAGCTGATTGATGATTGATTGACTGACCAGTGATTGACTGATGGTTGTTTGACTGGTAGCCAAGTGTTTTACTGGAAGAGTGACGAAGTGATGTACTGTATCTCCATAAATACACCGGATTGTAGGTGTTGTTTAGCCGTGGGTTAATTTGGGTGATGTTATACCTAGTGTGCTGTTGATGGAGAGGACGTTGACCGGAAGAAGTTTCGGGATCAACAGGTTTGCAGTGAACAAAAGATTGAATGGATCTTAATGTAGACTTGGAGGGGCGGACATTGGTGGTGGCTCCTCAACCCCTCCTCATATCGTTGGGGCAGAGAAGATATTTCGCATTTCAAAACTCGTACATTTTGCTATACCAGTAAAGCATATCGTATTTCACACATTTCTCTGTTTGAGTGAAACACATTTCTCTATACGAGTAAAGCATATCATATTTCACACATTTCACTGTTTGAGTGAAACACATTTTAGTATACGAGTAAAGCATATCGTATTTCATTAAACCATATCAATTATTATTATTTGTGTGAATTGTTGACGTTTACTTGAATCATTTGATTTCATTATATGAAATCACATTGAGTCGTAAATTTCTGTACTAATTAACGTTCGTTTCTTACATTACATTACAATCCGACCCCAGCCCGGTTGGTACAGTAAATCAGTTACCTGATTTGGGTTGCTTGCGCCCCCAGTTTTTTTTTTTCCATTTCGACCAATACGATCTTGAAATCCTGTAACTGATTATCTTCGATGGCCACCGAGTAAAGACAACTGATTCTATTGATAATACTTTGTGCCCCCGCGAGATGTTCTGAATAGACGAGTATTCGCGAATGCAGCCGTAACTAAATTATTTTGCCAAATCCGCCAGTGACACCAATTATTAGTGAATAACCCAGACAGCAAATCCAACTGGTGTACTGAGGACTATTACTGTAGTCACAATATCAGCAATATCAATGCTATCGATGGTTGCGCAGGTGATTCCAAAAATAGTATCTATCAATATGTTAAGACTCAATGGTCTTAGACTAAGTAACATAAATAACCCAATAAATAAAATGTTTTATAAAAAAAATCAAAAAATATTCCCCTAGAATACAAAGTGGAAAACTAAAAAGAACTTAACAGTATTGTGAGTTAAATCCAAAATAGTCCTAAAGTTATATGACCAGTCCAAATGTATGAAATTCCAATTAAATTGCAATGGTGTTCCAAATAATTTCCAATATTGAATGTGTTGATGTGCCTGTAGTCTGCTAATGTACCAATGACCTAGAATGTGGTGATGTGTTAACAGCTTTTGATATATCACAATAATATAATTCAAAATGCCCTTGTTTGAATTCATTATAATTACAAATATTTTAGTCCAAAATATTATTGAGCACATTTTAATTTCAGTGAATAATAATTTGAATGAATAATTCCACTCAAATAAATAAAACTAAACTCCACAATAAGACTGATTCTGATTGAATGTTAAGATAAGAATGAACAATTCCGATGTAAACAAGTTTATATATCCATGTACTCGACCCAGGTCAAATTACCATTTTTCAGAAATATTCTGTCATCTTAATGGGTAATATCCTTTTTGAAGGTTTCTAAGGTCAGATTCAAGACTATATCTTTAACTCAAACTGAAGTAAATATGTTTACAATTAATAATGATTTGAATATTTAATCCAGTCATAGAGAAATATTAGCTATGTATTATGTTGTTTACAATAAAAATGTCACTGGCAAGGTACATCATTAACTTGATTCTGGACAAAGATCAAGTAAAACTACAGAGTTACATGACATAATCGAAGAGGAAGATAGACAAACAATACAAATTAAATATTCATAAAGCCACATGTTTTTATTGCGTGGATACAAGCCTTTTCATGGCGATTTCATCTCGCAGCTACTTTTCAGCTTCAATTATTTTTTCACATCGGTAACTTTGATGATTCACAACAGTTTTATTAATAATGTGATCGCATTGCATAATTGCTCAATAGGCAGATCCTGTCCAGACGCATCGCGGTATGGTGCAATAAGCACACGCACTTCCAACCACTTATGTTCCTTTATTGCCATGCAAACATAGACATTATTTTACTGGGGAATACATTAAACACATACGTCTATATCGAGTACTTGCAAACGTCCAGATTTACATAGAAATACACTGATTACACCTTTGTTTTGTACATTTAACAAGCGTCTTCGTCCTAGAAAAGTTCAAGGACAATCTGGATATTTCTTTTGTGGCTCGAGTTATCATTGGCTTGATACAATTCAAGAGAAATTTTATCGCTGACGCTTTGTCTGTGAATGCCAACTTCTCGTTGTAGAAACAGTCGTTGGTATTAAGCATTTCACCTTTCTCTAGTGAGTTCACATGTGTTACTGCAATGATTCAAAGATCTCAGTTGGTATTGACATACTAGGATGTGGCCCCAAGGGTCGATTTCAACTTTGCCTGTTACAATGTTATGATGTTATGTTTAAATTTTATCGAGGGTTTTTTATGCCACGTGTTTGAAGCAGATATGTATCAACACGTGGAACAAAACTACTATCAATGTTATCATTTTCTGTCATCTGGTACAACACCCCGTCAACATCGCAAGTTTTGAATCCATTAAGTATATGTAATGATAAATCTTAAACACAAACGCCAAAATAGGCACCTTTCCACAAAAATGTTCAGTCCTTCGACCTCAATTTCATTTCAGGTGACCAACAATGTTGACATTGTAAATGTGAAAAATACTGCAACATTGCCGTGTTTGTCTATACGTGATATTGGCGTCTGCAAATCATGATGCCGCTGGCCATTTATTGGTACTGATATTTTACCCCACCTACCTTTACTTCCGGTGAAAATAAGCTTGTATGTTCTGTACTCGCACACCTTTAAGATGTGACATTGGTGTCTATCACAACCATTTTAAAAAAAATAGAAAGCAAATCTGCGATTTAATAAAATTAAGACGCCACTTTTTTATCCCATTGCTGATTAATAATGCATCAACTTGGCTTAGTCAAGTTACAACATTGCGTCGTAAATATCAATAAGCATTCCGTGGACTAACATGCGTAGCTTCTAAGTGACAGTTTAAAATAAACAAGCGCTTACAAGGGTTGGGCTTGAGGAAGCTTAACTTCTCTCGAGTGCGAGCAGTGCTCTAACAACAAGATATCCATATATTGGGCCATTCGTTTGAGTTTGTAACGGTAACGATGAATAAAATAGATTTGTCGCGGACACCCTGGAGGCAACTATATAAATAATCAACTACTATACCACAAATGCATGCCCAATGTGCTCCATATCCTGTTGTTAAATCCTGGTTAGCAATGCATGTTTTACAAGTAGAGGGTATCCTTGACGCAAGTTCACCTCACACAAAGACACCTCAGAAATGCTTGAATGACTACACATTGCGAGTGAATCATAACTGGTCCGATGGCTCCGACTGGTTGGTCGAAGAACATTTTCTTCTTGTATTCGTCTTCGACCGATTTTGAAAAACCCATCCCAGATGCAATTCAGATGGCACCGAATGCAGTTACTTTTGCAACCGCTTCAAGCATCAGCTGCCAATATCGCTGGATTCGTCGAGAGAAACATAAATATTCTACAGTTCGTTTGCAATTGCATCATCTTTAACTTCGACAACATTAACATCACCGATATGTTCTTAAGTTGGACTGTCATGAGCTAATCAAGTTGTGTTTATGTTAGCCATGCATGGATAATTGCAGTAAACTTGGATGGAGAAAGTTTTAATGCGACCGCGGATTCGCTTCTTTAAGCGCTTTTAATTTTTGGAAGCGGCTTTGTGCTAATTTCAACCTTAACTTTGTCACATGTCATTATTTGTTAATTTAATTGTGCTGGTCAATCACAAGAACAATGGGTTTGTGCAAATTCTATTAATGTTCCACAGGTGCGTCAATGTACCTGATTAGACCACTGTAGTCATGCAATAACATAATTTTATCGGAAGGGATCACTGCAATACATCTGTTCTTAAGATCATCTACTTCTCCTCCTATACGTGCTTTGAAGTAAATGTCAAGCACGGACTGCTTAAACATTTGTACATGCAAGGAGAAACTAAATAACAAATGAATGACATCATACTGGGAAAGCCTATGTATACACATGAGCTGCTTGATTTTTCTCATATTTAAACAAAATGTTTTCGGTTGGTTCTTGTTGACGGTTTAACCACAGTGATACTTCAGTTGCAGCTGGTTTTGCAAATAAGATTGGATTTTACAGCTGGGTGTTCAGATGGTCTATAACTTGATATTCTATAAACTCATGCCGTGGTACGATGACGCATTGCTGGGTTCTTATTTAAAATGATAATTCTCCTCGGACGCCGCTTTGCTCTGACTCTGTGGTCATTGCGATTAATGAAATCACAAATATTCCGCCAGACTCCATAAATGATGTCAAGCGGTCTTCTGTGACAAATCTGACTTTATCATTGTAGGAGGGTACAAGCTTTTTTGGACTTTCAGGAATACGTTGCACGGAAGAAGATACCGAGATTTGTGAAAAACTTGGAATTCTATTGGCCCTTGTCAGGATCGGACACACTTTTTAACGAACTATTCGCGTAGTGACACGTGAATGGGCGCAAACGAATATTATTTTAGCTGCGATAAACGCTCAGTGTCCCTGGTGCAATTTCGAGTGTTCACGATACCGTGAGCAATGTTCGAAAAATCACATGAAATTCTGGTTTTCTTAACGAGAACAATATCACCGACGTAATGCTCTGGGTTGTATTTACAACGATATGATGTATCGCTGCATTGATTGCGCGAAGAATAGGAAGTGCCTCATAAGTCAGAGCTGGTGTCTTTAATGAGTTCATACGTCAATGTGGAAAACGTCTCTATGTTCATGATGTTTGAGCAACCATTGACAAACAAATGCGGATTCATGTATGGCTTCTGGCGCGGTGCTTTCGGCGTGAACTGACCCAACGAGTGTTTCCAGGAGATCCTAATGTCATGGAGGTTACACGGTCCACCAAAGCCTTCTCCTCGTTTGTTTAGATTGTTTGTTACATCCTGCGAGAGGTTTCAAATTCTTCATTCCACCTACAAATTTCGTCTTTCAGCGTGGATTCGAGTTCAGATTCGGGATCGCACGGGGATAAATATGAACTTTCTGGTAAGGGGAAACGTTTCCTCTGTGACGCATTTGAAACTCTCTTCTTTGTGTAAAAGCCTTGTTATAGCTTGGCAACATCGTTGCGGGTCTGCTCTTTGCAAGCTAACATATTCAGGAGTTTGTCTAAATTCACATTCCGATGAGGGTTCGGGTTCATACGATGATCCGGATTTAGGGGAATTTGCTTGTCGCCTATGTTCACGCGGAAATGTACCACCGTATTCTTGTTTAGTTCGTCTTCAGTTTGCAATGTATCAACTATTTTATTATAATGTTCGCGCGTCTCTGGAGAGACTTGTTAAAAACATGTAATTTCCACGAATACACATTTGGGCCATATTTCGTTTATGATTGCATCATTTGACCTTAAAGGAGCTGGTAAGAGGGGATTGTACAGGATTTTCAAAAATCCACTGCTAACCTTTTTTAATAAATATTTGCTGTTGTATTTTCAATGTGGACTCGTACACGGATGGTTGTGGCTGTTGAAGATTCATAGGTCCTCCTCTGACGTCTTCTTTGAGTACACATGTGCATTTCTGCTATTACATTATAGCTTTCTTCGATTTATCCAATGTCTTATTGAAATTTGTCTATCTACTATGGCAATCATTCGATAGTCTCTGCGAGTGTTTGATCAAACGTCAAAATTAACCCAATACTGGACGATTAAGGCGTTTTCGACAACCCAAGCGCGTCAGTAAAATCCTTGAGTACATAATACCACGGCTGATTGTCCGTGGATGGTACAGTCAATTACGACCAATTACACCGTAACCATAATCAAATTCATAACCAGCTAAGTATTCCCGGATTCGAACCGGCCAGTAATTACTTAACCCGCGAATCCTGCTTGATGGAAACAGTCAATGATGGTGAATCGGCTTTTCTCCTTCGGGTTGCTGAAACAAGGAATGTCAATTGTCGTATAACTCAATACTCCCTTCATATTGCACGTGATGCCGTATAAAACACGTACAGCAAATCCAACTCGGGTTGTAATACATAATGGTAGAACTAGAATTGCTCGAACTTGCGTCCGATGTGGGGAGAAGAAGTTGACGATCGTCAGAATCTTCAATTCTATCGGGTCATGGTTTTAAAAAGTCACCAAAGGTGATATCGCCTCTACATTAACAAAAATCCCCGTAGCACGGTGAAATAAATAGGATATCCTGGTGAAAACGTATTCCTTGATACAATCTCCGCTATCACTTTGTCGTATAATTATATGTTAAATTCCGTTTATTATTTTTTTTCTTCCATCTCTTAATATCTGGCTATCTGGCAGATAGTCTGATTTCTCGTTCCTGCTGCAATGAAAACAACCAGGCTTATGGTCGCCAGGTAAATATGTAAATATTTTCATCTGTTACTGTGTCTACTTTGCTCTCCTGCTAATATAATGTTTCATCTCTATTAATGATTCACATCTCTTTTTCCTCGCCAAATCTTGGTTGCTTCTTTTTTGTGCTACAGTGGGCTCTAATAGATATCAAAGTGTATATTCTGTTTCTTGTTTCTGTATGTTCATACCACTTAGCCTATCTACCTCTCTTCTTGCATAGCTGTGCCTATCTATTATTTTGTGCTTGATTGATGTGCATAAAAGTTAACATATATTACGAAATCTGGACTTGGTGCATTCAAGCAATTCAAATATCCGGTTAAATTCTTAAAACAGGCAAAAGCAAACTTTAGAAACGAGATGAAGGTTTATATTACAAACTTAATAGAGCTGGAGAGGTCAAGACGCGACGGCTTTCATGGTATTGATTAATATACTATTTTGTGCGTTATTGAGCGTATACGAGCATATTGACTGTAATAAAATGTGACTTAATCATTGATGTATAAGGACCGTTGCCTTCGCGCTAAAAATGACCAAAGTTCAAAATCGGTCAGTCGCTAGCAGGGGATTACATCTAAAATATGATTTGTCGAGTAGGCCGAGGTTAGTTTACTAAGTAAATCAGAAGACGTTTAATAAGAAAGCAAATATTAGTCAGTCTCGTTTCGGTACTGAATCTAATCTCTTCCATTGTAAATTAAATTTCGTGGGTGGACGATCGCGTGTCAAAGCTCATACTCTTGTTGCTTTTTTTCCCCGTGACTTGATTTTGAGAATACACCAATAAATGAATAGATTGTGAAAGATGAAATAAAACAGAAAAAAACGTTCATTCTACGAGTTTTGCCTCAGTCCGACAATAATAATAATAATAATAATAATAATAATAATTGTTATTATTATTATTATTATTTCGAGCTCAAAATGTCGGATATCAACAATTGTAAATCAGAAATAAATAAATACCTATCTGCCCCTGATTATCTTCATACAAACACTCAAAGACACACATTAAATCATCACTGTATCTACCATCTTCAATCCTGTATATTTACACGTTTTCATTCAACAGAAAATCAATATTACATTGACCATCCTCTGTTCATCCTATCTCTTTCACATCATCACGCATGCTTTTCAGGTGGAAAACATTTTCGTTCAGGTAGGTATATTATATTTTGAAAGTATTATTGTAGCTCTAAAATGGGAGAAGCGAGAACAACAGGCTGCGTGAAAGAAATCATCAAATTTAAAAATTGTAAACAAAGGTTATCAGTCAGATATGTAGGTAAAGCAGGCTTGTAACTGTCAAAAGAATATTTCCGCCACTTCTCATAAAGAGTCTAGTCTTTCTCTCTGTATCTATCATAATATGATTCATGAGCAAAACTGACATTGGTTATGTCAGGTACTAGAAAGAGGTACACTCTGGTGTAACGATTGAAAAGGACAACATTCGAAATGGCAAAATAATATAAAAATATAATGCTTCGACTATATATTTTCTTGAATTCCAAAGATCCATGTTTCTTTGCTTGCCATAAACGTCGCTTTAATTCGCAATACTGTTTACAGCAAAGTGTTTGGCACTATGTAAAGTAACAACCAACGACGATGTTGGTTATAATGCTGAATCAGCAATACAAAGCAGTCTAACGGCCAGGACAATCCTCGTGTAAGAGTGATTGGCTCCGCCCCTATTAACCGCTGTATAGACACACAACTAAATCACATGATATCATTTTGAATAACACATAGTCAATAGAGGATACATGCCGTGATTTATGAAAGAGCGTAAAGGCGACATCAGGAAAATGAGGAGTGTATTTAATTCTCCACCTCGCAATGCTTGTCCAGTCAACTTAACTCTACAGCAAATGCGGTGTTTTCTTTAAAACAATTTCTTCAGTTTCGATAAAATCCAAAAGTTATGTCAGACCGACCAAAGGATGAGAGAGAGAGAGAGAGAGAGAGAGAGAGAGAGAGAGAGAGAGAGAGAGAGACTATTGTCAAAGCCGGAATTGAACTATCATACCCACAAATTTCACTAAAATATACATGATGGAAACTTTACGCATTTCTTTTTATAACTGTTGCTCATTAACAAAGAAATGTACAAAATGTAAGAACTTTATGTGATATTTCTTTTGTTTCTTACAAGAATTGTGGCTTCTCGACAGTAAGTTAGCCTGTCTCTCATCCGTACACGACGAGTTCTATGGATCAGGGGAATCGCCGATTGAATATTCTATCGATATTCATAAAGCTCAACCTAATGGAGGTGTCGGAGTACTATACCGTAGATCTCTCGCAGGTATTATAAAAGTACAACACTTCGATGATCCCAGATTAATAGGTATCCATACCGGGGATTCCTCCTTGCTTTTTGTCAATATCTTGTGATCTTGTGTAAAATTTTGGGGAATTTGTAGATTATTTGGGCAAAACTAATTCTATCGTAGAAAATGCTAACATTCTAAATGCTTATGTAGTAGGAGATTGGAATGTTAATACGCTCAAATCCACTCCCGTTGGAGATGAACTTGGCCAATTTGTGACGAATAAGGTTATATCATATCGGACTTAAAACTAATAGTAGACCACACAACAAATTTTACTTACGTCATTGATTCACACAATATAGTTTCTTGGTTGGATCATTGTGTCTCTACACAGTCTGCTCATTCCGCTATAAGTGATATGAGAATACTACACACCCTAGTAGGGTCCGACCATCGTCCTACTTTAATGACTGTTAAGACTGATCTACTTCCAAGATTTGATTCTTGCCCCAATGAACTCTTAAACTTGAAATACAACATCAACTGGTCAGACCTTACTTCTAACGAAAAACTGAATTATACTCAGACACCTGCATTCTTATCAAACAATATTGTAATCCCACATTGTGTTGCGAAATGTAACGAGCACGGCTGTACTAATCAGGTGCATATGAAAAAGATAAATGGATTATACACTGATATAATAAAAGCTTTGTCGAACTCAGGTAATAGCTTATTAGTAAATCCAAACGTGGTCACCGGGTTATACCAGACTGGAATGAATGTCAAAGAACTACACTACTTTGCACGAAATAGTAACTTGATGGAATCGGTCACAACTAGTACTTCCAGTTCAGTACCCACGAATGTAATTCTAGTCATTTATTCCTCTCTCATTTTGGTGGTGATAGAAGAGTTTTATTTATGCATTTTTGGTAGGGATTTAAAGGTAATTGTTTATTCTTGATAATATGAGCTCAGGGTGTTGTTGTCTATGTTTATTTCGGCGACAGTGCACATTGAATAATAAGGCCTTAGTGATGATCTGGAAGTGAAATATGTGTTCTGTTTACATGCTGCTCTGTTGACAGTCCAGCATCTCAAAAAATAGCAGGTCAACCTTTGACAAGAACTTCACCGTGAAGTCATCTTAGAAGGTATTTTAGATTAACATATGATTTCATTGATTTTCACACAGTGGAAAGGTCAGTACTGACAAACAAATTTAGAGAACATATAGTAAAATTAATTGTGTTCTATGTCCATATGTGGCGTGATAACGGTAAACCTCGTAACGGCCATCTCAGTAACCAAATGCGCCAAACAAGAGCCCAATTTAAGTATGCTCTTAGATTATGTAAGAAGGAAGAAGTAAAACATAAAGCAGACTCACTAGCACAAAAATTTTGCAAATATCGACCAATGTGAATTCTGGAAGCATAAACAAAATACTACGACAACTTCCAATAAATTACGAATTGGCATTGATGGGAACCATGGCCAGAATAATATATGCAACATGTGGAAAAATCGTTTCGAAGACTTACTCAGTAGTGTTAAAAATGAATCGAATAAGAAGCACGTGCTTTCAGCATTGAATAACACTTCTGCTTGTACTGAGGTAATCACATTATCTAAGATCCAAAGTGCAATAACAAGACAAAAGGGGGGGGGGGGTAAATGTCCAGGATCCGATTTTTTATTTGTGGAACATTTTAAATTTTCAGATACTGGGCTTCATGTGATATTGATGATTTTATTTAATTGTACGTTTGTACATAACATTTCGATATACACGTATTTACACCCATTTATTCGAATTAATAGTCGTGTGTCATTAATCCGTTTGTTTGCATAATACAGTTTGGTTTTCGTGATCGTCACAAATTATGCAACTATATTAAATCGAAGGCATGCCGCATGTGCAAGAAACATGCGTTGTTATGATTCCATTGGCCCGTTCAGACTGATGTTACTGTTTTTATAGACACAATACTCTCATGTGGTCAAACAAGGTTGTACTATAATGAGCTATATCACTCTGATATGCTGTTTTCAAATAGCCTTAGGCGTGGTGGATACCTGCACATTGCCGAGTCTGCGGGAATTGCATAAGAATAATGTCTGTAAACCGAATATTTTCGCCCACTTCCTTTATTTTCTTTTTTCCTTCTTCGTTTGTTTTATAACGTCACTTATTATCAGTGAAGAGAAGTGGATTTTGATTCGATTACATTTTAGTTGTATGCTTTTCATGGCACTTGTAACACATTGGATTACACATCTTTGTAAAACCATCATATAAAAATTAAATAAATTTAAATTAAACGGAAGATGAAACATCTGTGCCAAATTTCACATCATTGTTTGAAGTGAAATTCGATCTTGGTGACTACTACTACTACTACTACTAATAATAATAATAATAAGAACAGATTTCATGTAATGACCATCAATGAAAATGATTTTGTACGACCTGTTCTGACTCATCAGATGTTGTCATTTTGGTGATATTCTGAGGGAAAGACAAAGAATGAATGAAATATAAAAACACGTCCTGGATTTTGTTTTTACCGTACACAGACTCACCCGAGCAATCAGGATTTAAACATTCGGTGGATCGCTGGCAAGTCAATACAATTATTGACATATATTCTATGCTTGGTCATGAATTACTGGATGCTCCAAGTGAAATATTTGTGATAATTCAGTGGAGAAAATACAATAAATATTTTCACTGCAGCGTTCATAACATTATAACCACGAAATCTGAGCCGTTTTCACACACTGGTGTAGTCTAGTAGTAAGCGTGGCCGTCTATTACAGACGAATCAGTTTCAAATACAGTATTTGCTTATATGTTTCTTTTCAATGTCTCGATGTGCTCTTATACCTTGACTTAGAAAGGACGTTTCTAATGACATTTACTGTGCAAACAAAACAGAAGAACAGTAAACCGTCGACATTTTGTTGCCAGTGTTACAGCAAAAGCTATGCTATCAGTTGGTTGTACATTTTACTAGTCAATACTTAAGCATAAATTGAATGATATGACGTTGTATAACGATACAGCATACATGATCAGGGAATGTAGTCCGTTTGTTCTTCTTTGACTGGTCATAAAACTGATACATTATGACATTCAAGCAACAAACCTAAATGAAGACTTCAAACACATCTGTTTTGAAATAGAAATACAACCACTGACATTTTAATTTTGCAAGTTTTAATTCTCAAGCTGTTTGGGCGTGTGTTTGTTTGTTTGTAAATGCGTGTGTGCATTTTGTTACGATCATTTTCAGTTGCACGTATCGCAACTGGTTGTACATGGCTAAAAAGCTAATATCTTCTATTATATCTGTGGATATGAACCGTATGTTTCAAGTAGGCGAGCAAGTGTTTTGGCAATGGCAAAACTAAGTCTCATGCACATCTAGAAATGTTAGTCCCGGGCAGCAGCCAAACAAATCTTTTCATATCCATGTTACATTTGAATGTTATAAATGATAGTTTTATTTTATGTCCGTGGGCTAGACACGATAACAAAGTTCTCTACCAGGGTACAATGTGCTTGGGGTTCTTCAGGCTTTATCTAAAAGAACATATTTTGAGAACTGTCAAGAATTTCGTTTTCGGATTCAGAACCCGCACCATCTTGGAGGCCAAAGTAAGTAAGAACTAAGGGTAGCAGAAAGTGATGAGCTTTGATTCTCCATGTTTTATGTTCTGAGATCAACTCGATTTGCTGGAGCAAGCACATTAGAAACAACCGAGAGTCAATCGAAACATGTTCTTTGTGCTTATGCATAATCATAGAAGATGATTCCAAAGGAATGTCTCATTTGTCAGAAGAGGATTGCAAAGGAATGCCTCATTTACCAAAAGAGGATTCGAAAGGAATGTCTCATTTGTCAGAAGAGGATTCGAAAGGAATGCTCTTTTGTCAGAAGAGGATTGCAAAGGAATGCCTCATTTGCCAGAAATATGCTAGAAGCATGTACGCTTATGACTTGGTTGGTGCATAATTAAACGACCATTCACTTTCAACATCTCCAGTACAAGTACTCTTGATTTCTTGATTATTCAGACCGACGTGTACTATGTTGGATCATATTGACAATAAGAGAGAGAGAGAGAGAGAGAGAGAGAGAGAGAGAGAGTATGGCAACTATTTATTATGATTCAAATAGCTTTCAAATGTGCTGTGTGATACCTTCTCTTGACTAAGATCTCTAGCACTGGAAAAACCTTCAGAAGCTGAAAGCTGGCATGACTTTAGTTTTCTCAGAGCTAATGTAGAAACATGGTTTAGGGAAGCAAATCAACTTCTTATTTAAGGCACACACTGATAAAACTAAATGGCATTAAAGGGCACAACAGTAATATTTTCACATTATCACAAACACTGTGCAGTAATACTTAAAGTGTTAAAAGTTGCCGAAGGGTGATTCAAGAGAGAATTATCTATATCTACGTGTGTTATATAAACAGACTATGGTTAACGAAATAATTGCTATAGAGCTAAGAGTTTTTTTGAAGGAATAGTTCAACGTAGTTTCAAGGGTTTCAAGGGTTGTCATCGCCGGGGGCGGTTGTGGGAGATAAGCAACCACTTCCCTTGGAAATCTCCCAATGGCGTGCGTCTGATAGAGCCTCTGACAACCAAGTCCAGCTCCAGGCCTTCACGAGTGGCGGAACCTGTTTAAACTGACTGGAGAAGGGATGACAGGCGAGCTTCTGGCGCCTCAAAACCAGATGCTTCGGGCAGATGGGGCTCGTTAGCCTTGGGTGGTCGCCCATCTAGGGGAAGGTAAGCTCCGATTTCAAACCTTCGCTGCCTTGCAACTATACCCTCTCAGGGGAAAGGCTAAGGGAGTAAACCCCAACGGAAAATCCGGAGTCGGAGTCCCTAAGGCGACTTGGCATTGATTTCAGTGTCATCTCGGAAACTCCTGCAACGCAGCTGGTGCCATGACGTATCGGCTTGTCCTTTCCCTTGGATCTATCAGCTGCGTGGAGAGGGGGGATCAGCTGCATGGGGAACAGTTGATTCTCCATATCACCCTGCCCAGGCTTGCGCCCTGGAGAGGACACTCCAGCTTTGCTCCATAGCGTCGACACAACACGGGAAGCAGCAGTTTACCGGTTATAAGTCACCGCTCGATTGGCGTAGAGCCAGACGCCAGCGGTACTTCCGACGGTGGGAGAGACCAACATGTTTCACTGGACAGCTACCGCCCGCCTCAAACTGGGCAGCCCCCAGCCAATAAGGTGCCGTCCCGCCACAGTTCGCCTGCCTTGCTGGGTGCATAAGGCTTAAGGTACGCGAGTACCTGACAAGCGGACTGCAACTACTGCACCAAGAAATAACAAAATAAAAATAAAAAAGAAGACTTCAATCCTCAAGCTAGGTACCTTGGATTGTCCGGACCATGCTGACTGGGCTTTCAGATGATCTCCAGACCATCAGTGATGTTCGTAAGACTTCAGTCATCAACGACGAACTTGCAAGGCTCCAGGTCGACATCGCGTCACTACAGGAGACACGACTGCCAGATTCTGGGTCCCTCAGAGAAAAGAACTACACATTCTTCTGGCAAGGAAAGAGTGCAGATGAAGCCAGAGAGTTTGGTGTTGGATTCGCTGTCAGGAACACTCTGCTGGGAATGATAGAACCCTGCCAACAAGGAAATGAAAGACTGCTATCCCTCCGCCTCCACATCACAAACAGGCCTGTCAACCTGATCAGTGTTTACGCTCCCACACTAAGATCCGGCACAGATACCAAGGATGAGTTTTATGATGAGTTAAACTCGCTCATTGACAAAATTCCCAAGGAAGAGAACTTGATTTTGCTGGGTGACTTCAATGCTAGGGTGGGTGCCGATCATGACTCTTGGCCCTCCTGTCTTGGCAAGTTTGGCGTTGGAAAGATGAATGAGAATGGGCAGCGCCTTCTAGAGATGTGCTCGTACCACGAACTCAGCATCACCAATTCATTCTTTCAGACAAAGCCACAGCACAAAGTGTCTTGGAGGCATCCGCGGTCTAAACACTGGCATCAGCTGGACTTGATCATTACAAGACGGTCAGTCATGAGGGGTGTGCTTCTTACCCGTACTTTCCACAGTGCTGACTGCGACACCGACCACTCGCTGGTGTGCTGCAAAATGAAGCTTCAGCGAAAGAAGATCCACCGCTCTAGGCAAGAGGGTCAACCACGCATTGATGTGAGCAAGACATCATATCCAGACAAGGCTGAGGAATTCACATATGCTCTTTCCAAGACGTTTGACTCAGAATCCCCCAACGGCAGTGCCAAAGAAAGATGGGATTACATCAGAGAGACTGTATACAGCACAGCCACACGGATCTTTGGTAAGAAGCAATCAAAGAACAATGACTGGTTTGAGGCTAACTACCACACTCATGCCAGCCATAGAAGAGCGTCGCATTGCTCACCTGCAATACAAGCGATCCCCCTGTCAGAAGACACTACAGGCATACAGGTCTACCAGAAGCAAAGTGCAGAGATTAGCACGGCAGTGTGCCATTGAATACTGGCTTCAGCTCTGTCAGAGTATCCAGTCAGCAGCAGATATTGGAAACATCAGAGGCATGTACGATGGCATAAAGAAAGCAATTGGTCCCACGAAGAAACTGACAGCACCACAGAAGTCTGCCACAGGCGATACCATCCACAACAAGGGCAAGCAGATGGAGCGTTGGGTGAAATACTACTCCGAACTGTACTCCAAAGAGAACCATGTGAACAATGATGCCCTCAACGCCATTGAAAACATCCCTCTCATGGCCGAACTGGACGAGAAACCTACTGTAGACGAACTAAAGAAGGCCTTAGAGAAACTGTCCCTAGGTAAAGCCCCAGGGAAGGATGGCATCACAGCAGAACTCATCAAGTGTGGATGTAGCGTGCTTCTCACACACCTGCATGACCTCCTCTGCCAGTGCTGGGACGAGGGGGCAGTGCCTCAGGACATGAGAGATGCTAACATCATAACCCTGTACAAGAACAAGGGCGACAGAAGCGACTGCAACAAATACAGGGGCATATCACTTCTCAGCATCGTGGGTAAAGTTTTCGCACGCGTCATCCTGAACAGACTGCAGACGCATGCTGACAGAGTTTACCCAGAGTCGCAGTACGGGTTCCGCGCAGAGAGGTCCTCAATCGACATGATCTTCTCTGTCAGGCAACTGCAGGAAAAATGCAGAGAACAACACAGACCCCTCTTCTTGGCCTTTATAGACCTCACCAAGGCATTCGATCTGGTCAGCAGAGACGGATTCTTCACAATCCTGGCAAAAATTGGTTGCCCTCCAAAGCTGCTAAGCATGATCCAGTCCTTCCACGATGACATGAAAGGCACAGTGCAGTACGATGGCTCAACATCCGACCCCTTTGACATCCGCAATGGAGTTAAACAGGGCTGTGTCCTTGCCCCCACGCTCTTCGGCATCTTCTTCGCAGTCCTGCTAAAGCACGCCTTTGGGACGTCCACAGAAGGGATTTACCTGCACACACGATCAGACGGCAGACTGTTCAACCTGGCACGACTGAAGGCAAAGAGCAAAGTGCGTGAAGTAACCATCAGGGACATGCTCTTTGCAGACGATGTTGTTGTAGCCACCTACACAGAAGCTGAGCTTCAGCGCCTGATGGCCCGCTTTGCTAAAGCATGTGATGAGTTTGGGTTAACCATAAGCCTAAAGAAAACAAACGTGATGGTTCAGGACGCGGACCCCCCAAGCATCATCATCAACAACTACGAACTTGAGGTGGTGAGTCAGTTTTCGTACCTCGGCTCTACCATCACCAACAACCTCTCGCTCAATGCTGAGCTCAACAAGCGGATCGGAAAGGCATCAACAACTCTCTCCAGGTTGTCGCAGAGAGTGTGGAACAACAGCATGCTGACCATGAACACTAAGATCACCGTGTACCGTACATGCGTGCTAAGCACTCTCATGTATGCCAGTGAAACTTGGACTCTGTATGCCTCACAAGAGAAAAGACTGAGCGCCTTTCACATGCGATGCCTCTGACGCATACTCGGGATCACCTGGAGCGATCGAGTAACAAACAACGAGGTGCTTGAGCGTGCCAAGATTCCCAGCATGATCACACTCCTACGCCAACGCCGCATCAGATGGCTGGGCCATGTACGTCTGATGGTTGACAAACGGATCCCCAAAGACATTCTTTATTCGGAACTCACCTCTGGCAAAAGGTCGATCGGACGGCCACATCTCCGCTTCAAGGATGTCTGTAAGCATGACATGAAAGCCCTTGATATTGATGTCAACACCTGGGAAGAGCTCGCTCTAGACAGATCAGGTTGGCGTCATGCTCTGATCACTGGTCTGAAAGCCGGAGAGGACAAGCAACGCTTGCTAGCTGATGAAAGACGATCGCAGAGGAAGAAGAAGCAGCTTCATCCAACACCTGACACAACCTTCAAGTGCAGCAAGTGCAGCAGGGACTGCCACTCCCGCATTGGACTACTTAGCCACAGCAGACGCTGCACAACCACCAACCGGGACATCTCTCATGGGCGCAGTTCCATCGTCTCTCGAGACTAACGGATGCCAACAACAGTTCAACAAAATGAACGTCACATGCACCAGTCAGTACAAATATATTTGGTTTTTACATGCCGAAAATAATTCAGACCGTAGGAAAGAAATATATTTACATTTAATACCATACATTAGATTCGGGTGTAGATATGTATTACTCCTCCTCCTCCTCCTCTTACTACTACTACTACTACTACTACTACTACTACTACTAATAATAATAATAATAATAACATTGCAAGAAAAATAAGTTTAACAGTTCTACACTACAAAGTGCCACACTGCAGACATCGTAACGATATCACTCAAATTGCTAAAGCGCTGAAAGTAAAAATCTAAACAAACACACACTAAAAAACACACTTAAAGTGGGCGACAGGTTCTCGTCACAATGATATATATGATACTGTTATACAGTTGGTTAAATACCAGACTGGCAGCAATTGGAGTATTTCGTTTTCACTTACATTCACCATATGGCGCAGCAGCTCTGTAAAATCGTATATTTCTCGTGTCGGTTTAGTTCATTTAAGTCCATGTGCACTGAGGCTAATGAGTAGTTGAGAAGAGAGAATGAATGTTGAATTGCAATGGTTGGGAAAACGATTATGCACATAAAAATGATGATTCTGCATATAAAACCTGTTCATTTTTGGTCAAAAACAGATATTGTTTAATTTGGTGAACAATTCACAAGAATAAAAAATATATGTAGTTATCTTGAAGATTAAAATATCAGCTTGGTTCGCGATTGTTTTTTAATCAATAAACACTTTTAATATAGCCAATATGGACAAAATAATACATTTTACTGACCCGGACTTAATTTTGGCGCTAGTTGTGTCCAATAAGTAGAAAGATATATAGTATGAACATTTAGCAACTATTTACACTTTCTCGACAAGATCAGAGTCATTATTTTATATTACTATGCACGTATTACCTATTAACGGGACTAAAAATGACCCTTATTTTGCTCATCATCTTCAATGTTATACATATACGAAGGTCAACTTTAACAGTTCTTTATATACCTATTGAGGCAAATTGAAATGAAGGGCTGAATTTAAAGCAGATTTCATCCTTGATTAATTGAATATTTCGTAATTCTCTCTAAGTTTGTTAATTTTCTAAATGTTTGTGTTCTTGTTTTTCCTTGTTTTTTTTTTCCCGAATAGCTTTGATGCATATTGTCTGTGTCTGTAAAATGGTAAATCCATTATTTGGACGTTAACTTTGTTGATTACTGTTTTTCAGCAATTTGAGGAATACGGCCTTGAGAATATCTCTCTTCCAATGATTTGCGTAGTTATTTCTACTCTTATTCGCTGAGTAATATCACTATTGAAAAGTAAAACTTCACACAAAACTCTAGAGATAATGTATTCATAGATTAAATACAACTATCCATTACGTTGTAAATAGCTGAAAGGCACTATGTTGTTTTGACATATGTAAATACATTAACGATTGTTATTCAAAAATGTAAAACCACAAATAAAACGCTTGAATATTGAGCTTGTGGACCGCTATATATGTATGTAAAATTCGACTGTAGTACGTTGACACATGTCGGTTCCTCCATTCGAATTACTTATGCATAATTATACGGACAAGATGTAAATTGTTATAACTTTACAAATATGCAATTGGCGTCATTTGTAATACTTAGCAGTTAGTTCCATTACGTTTTTATGGATTCAAACGGTTTAGGTAGAGAATTCAATTAACAATGCAAAGACAAGGGAAAAAGCTTTCCAAGATCCGACTTGAAATATAATACTGTGTCACCCACTTCTTGCCATAGCGAATATTTTGACACAGCAATCTAAACTTGTTTTAATATATTCACTATGCAATGTATTAAGCTCAAATTTGAGAGAAAAACACATACAGAGTGCATTACGTTGTGCTTTGAATTCAATAAGCATTTGATTATGAACTTGAAAGAAACAAATTCAGTGACAATGTTGTCGCTCGACCACCATAGTGAGGTGCCACATAACCATAATAATGAAATATGACTCTGACCTACAAGACCGAGATGTAAAGTTACAAGGGAGAAATGACAAGTAGCAAGTTGTCAACGCTTGCCTAGAAGAGCTGTAGCGGAAAAGTGCAGAAGGTAAAATTAATTGATCAGTAAAACTTGACTTTGAATATATCGCCTTGAATGTAGAACTTGAAACGCCATAATATTGAGATGAATAAGTGTAACATGGCTCGTCCCTATACATCGCACATTTTTGTGATATACAACATAAATAAGACAAATATTGAAATAGTATTTGACCACAAAACGCATAGGTCAGAAAATGGTAACTAAACTAACGGGACGTATGAATATTAATAGCGTATAAAGAAGAAAGACAAACGTGTAACTTTAACAATCAAAAGCTAATAATATTAAAGCTAATATATTATAAAATGAATAGTAATAAATCAAGTGCAATATGTAAAGAAGGACTTGAAACGCACATCTGAAAATTATATTCCTAATTTAAAAAATAGCCTAAATCAGGGAGAGAATTTCAAGCCTAAAAACCAAGAGTGTGGGTTAAAAAATAAGGAAGCACTTAAAGAGAATTACGAGGAAGCATTTGTCTGTTCATTGCCTTGAGCGATTTGTAGATCTCGAAAGCGGTTTTCCAATTTCTCTGATTTTCTGAGCTGTTTGGTCACGTTTGTTTCCTGTATAATATATGCTTGCCAAAACGATCTCCCGAAGATTGACACAAACGTAAAAATGAACCATTTCAAGGTTGTTGCCAATGGGAATGTTTGTGAGTGCGCATGATCGTTTTGGGAATAACTAAACGGCGGCATGACTAAGATTTTCGTGTACTTAGCTAGAGACCCATTATAGTCAGCCCCTAAATTTTCAGGGTGAAAATGTGCTAATTGAACGATGCCTCTGCAGTTTGTATTCTTCAGTAAATACGAGTATGTAAAAATTATTTGCATTGACCACAGAGTCCCATACCAAGGTCAGAAGTAATAAATGTAGCCTGAACGCCAGCAATGGCAGTGACAGCCCTGCAGTATTTTGTCAACAGTGCAGCCGTCGTATTTCATTCTTGCTCAGGTCGATGTTGGAGCTTGCTGATTTGTTGGTGTCTACAGTTTCTGTTTGCGCTCGTAGTAGCGGCTTGCTCTGATTTTGTCTACATGAAGATCCTACACAGCAGTTTTGAATAGATCATATGGCACCTATCATCAAGTGACGGGCAAAGAGAGCTAGCTCTGGATAATCATGATGCATTTTGGATGAAGTTTTTGCATTTAACACGTTATTACCAGAACTACACTTGTAACACTTGTAACACAAAAATAGGTCACTACGCTTGAATGACCGTGATAAAATTATAAGGTTTTGACTGTGCGCATTAGAATCACACAATGAAACTAAGAGGTCACCTAAAAAAATTTAAATTTTACTTTATTACATTTCTGCATTTGTACTCATCACCACATACTGTCGGTCTAGTTTGATGCGGAGCCCTATTGTGATCACCTTTGAAATCAATCCGTCACTCCAACTGTCTATCAGTTTGCACCCTTTCACGTAAATGGATGCCATTAGGTAGGTGAATTGGCCATTACTGGTACAAATGTCTTTTAAAAGTTTCATATTTTCAGGACCAATTTTGAAGAAGTGAGTTATGTATACTATTCTGATCAGTATAAAATCTCCACTATAACAAAGATCCATGAAAAAGCACCTTTGAACGTATTCTGTTACAAACTGGTATTTACATTGTCTCATAAACCTAGTGGTACCTTTATAGGATTTGTATTGTTATGGCCCTTGGCTGTAAACTTTATATGTTCGCATATGATGTTTCTTCTTTCTGGCATAGCTCAAGAACCATTCAACATATCCTGATGCAACTCATTGGGAACATTGCCTCATATACTTGCACTTGACTTCTATGGTTTCTATATCATTTAATTTAAACAGCTCTGACCATTTTAACATTTTGTTTTAATGTGGGTCCTTGGGACCCATTCTAGTTGTATGCTGTATAACTAATCTCGAAAAAGTTTCTGGTATGTTTCTGCGGTCAGCCGATAATGGCAAAGAAGAGTCTTCTTGAGGGTGTTGTAATCGTCTGCTTTGTCTACTGCTAACTTGTGATAAACTTCTCAAGCTTGCACCTTCCAAAAAGGCTTAAACGTTGATTGACTAATGTTGTTCAGGAATCTTATGTACACACCCGTCAATAGATTTTTCCTTTTTATTAAATCGCGACATGTTTATCTGGAAAATACGGTGGTCATCATTCGGTCGTCCATTTCCTACAGGATTCGAACTGGTGTTATCTCTATCTGCTGTTCATGTCCCTAGTCGTAATCTTTCCATCTCGACAGCATATGCGAGTACATTTTCTTTCGCAGCAGCTTTTATCCTTGCCATTTTTTTCTTGGTTTCCCTTTCTGCTTCCTTTTCTTTCTCCCTCGCAACCGCTTCTATCCAGGCCTGCTCTTTCTGGTTTCTATTCTTGCTACTTTCTCTGCCTTACATTCTTTTATTCTTTTTTTCGACAAACGCTGTGAGGCGGTCCCCCTCGTAACCTAAGTTCCATGTCAGTGGCACAATACTCCTTTATCATCTGCCTTTCCGTTGCCATAGTAAAGTAATACTATCAATGAGTGATACCTTGCCTCAACTTACTACAGAGTTAATAGATGCTGTAAATCCGTATCAACGAAATACTTCCCCGTTTCCAACGAACCGTCTTGTCTCAGGTAACATATATGGCCCGATATCTGTTTCACTACTACTTAAGTAAATGAAAACTAACAAGCATGCAATTGTGAAAATGCAAAATACACAGAATGGAAACTCTCTGTTAAAACTTCAATAATAATTCCTAATAATAATTCTTTGCTCATAAAGATATTTATATCCTATTTCAAGACCCGGACGATGCCGCCACTTTGTCGAATGAGCCCTACTGAATTATTACTAACACCAGAAAAGGACGGACAGTTGAAAGATTAAATAGCTCCGAGCTCTCAGTCAGCAAGGCCGACGGTCTAGGTGTATAAATTATATAAATAATAAGGTGAACGGTATAACAATTTAATAAACTATATCACGGTATTCAGAATTATAGGACGACAATTTCTCCAAGCAATTTCCTTCAATCAATCCAAGATCTATTCAAATTCCAGTTATTTCATCAAGCGAAATTAAAGGTGAGAATGTTCGCTTCCCGTGTCCCTTCTATGTTACTTATCTGCATCTTCCACCTAGTATCTCGATTCGGTACTTCCGGAACCCTTGTTTCCGTTCTCCGGCCCTGCGCCTTCGCACAACTGCTTATTCTCCCGGCCCTGCGCCTTCGCACAACTGTCTATCATCCCGACCCTCCACCTTTTCTCCTCTTTAATTTTCGGGTGGCGCCCTATCCCACCCAGAAAGACTCGTGTGGATTAGAAGGGACATACAATTTTGTCTCCTGACTCAATCACATGAGGATTAGCACACACTCGCATACCTTTCATCAGTATAATGGCAATTAAATCGTTAGGTCAACTCACACACTCACATCTAAATATTCCATACACGCTTGTTCTATAATAAAGGCTAAAACAACAACAATAATCTCACGACTTCTGATACTTACACACATATCCCGAATTCTCGATAAAGTAAACTGTCAACATCAACAATGTTCCTACAAATTTCGCCCTTACAAATTATAAAAGACACATACAAATATAAAAATGCATAATTGAAAACGTGCACAATGCCAACAATGCCCAACTCTGTATAATCCACACTATATATTCAAATACAAACAAGTACGAGTTCTAACACTACTCACTATCAAATTCAGTTATGCACAACGATGCAACATCGTAGCAGATTACACCATCCAGTTCGATTTATCCTAACAAACTACATACATTAATCTTGAATATTAATAGTTCGCTATACGCTACATTACGACATGTTGATAATTCAGCTATACATAGAAGATTAAATTTCTGCTAAATTAAATACACACAATAACTTATAAATCTTACGACATATAGTTAGGAAAGTGAGAAAGATTAGAGATAAGATATTTCACCTCAGAAGCCTTTGTTCCTAAGCTCGTCCGGATTTCTTAGAACTCCCCTTTCCCGCTCTTTTTACGAGTACACAATTTGCTCTCGGAGTACATGCTGTTTCTTTAGTCACGCAAAAGCTTATTGATTCTCAAAATGAATGCAACAGGATAATAATATCGGGCTGCGTGAGAAATCGGCTCAAAATTAAACTATCTTAGTTCTGATTCGATACCCGTGATCTCTTTGTAAACTGTCTGGGATAGCAGCACTGATATGCTATAATGTCGGGTTTCGCGGTCTCAAAGCCTAAGCCGAGCGATGACGTCAATGGCTGATTGCAAAACAAGCAGAGTTTCTCACCACCGCGGCAAGGTTCTCTTTGAATTAACCTCGAACTTGACTGTGACCGAATGGCTAAATCACAGACAGGTAGGTTCTTTGTTTCAGAGTCGGTTCAATGTCGTAATATTATATAACACGTATTGACATTATCCAAAGTATTTTGAACTACGACTTCCACCAGAAGACATTTGTAAACAAGGAATTGTTGCCAAATTGTCTCACACAGCATGGAATGGTTTGAGACCATGCATGTGAGAATCTGTTTTAGCGTTCAGAGAACAATGGTCATCCAATAGGATATCAGGAACAGTCACTTCCTGTAAATTCGTCTCCTTGGTTCGAAGAGCTTGCCATCAGTAAGCATAGAGGAGAAAATCACGCTGAAGAGGGTTGAGACCAAGATGCAACCTTGCTAGATTCCATTTATGACTGTGAATGTTTCAGGCGGCTTATCATTTTTGGAATTACGATGAATTGTTCCAGGCCACCAAATGGTGCCATGATTTTCGGAAGATGCTCAAGATTGACTGGGACAAGAAGCGTTTGCTAGATCGACGAAAGTGCGTACAAAATGAGTGATTTATGAGTTTTCGGATTAGCAAACCTAACACCATCTTTATAAAACTGAATATCTACAAATCGGCTGACCCAGCCACATATATGTGTAACCCGGGCAGTGTACATATGTCATGCCAAGAAACAATGACATTTGGAAAATTACGATAATAAAATGGTAGGAGAAGGGTTTCAGAGACTGAGGTTGTCACACGGGGCATTTCAAGTATCCACGCAAAGCTCATATCGGCATGCAACCTCACCAGAATGTCAGACGAGTGACTGCCAAAGATCTTCTACAACGAACTGAAACAGAGAAGGCGATTTGAGGGAGGTAAAAAAATACTTCAAAGACTCCCTAAGGCAATCCATGAAACACTTTAACAGTGAACTTAGGTTTTGTGTCGATATCGTTCCGTTCCACCTTACGCAGTCTCATCCATACAGGAGGTACAGACTTTGAGCTCACGCGAATTGTAAACGCATTGATGCAGCTAATAAATTTCAGAAGTTCAGCACGTCCTTCGTTGATCAAGCAACCAAATAATTAATTTCTTTTTCAGTATGCCACAGTATAGGTACCAAAATAACATGATCAGCCACTCACGAGTCACTTAAATCAAACCAATTATTGATGTCATCGATATCTCTAAACTCAAATAACACCCATAAAAGGGTGCGAAAAAATTTGTAGATGCTCTCGCAGCACATTTTGTCATGGGCAGCATGATATGGAGTAATTAACTTTGAAGTATGAGCTAGGATCGCAATAAAACACCGCCTGCGAAGGATGGGGTTAGCTCTGTTTTGGGGCATGATTTAATCTTAATTAGGATCCGCTAGGAAAACGGTTAGAACTATAGAAGAGAAGGTGTTAATTTGGGTTAAGTTTAAGAAAACTCGAAAGTGGAGACATTCCATAGAAAACTTTGGCCATTTGAAATAAGTGTCATAAAATGAAAATTTTCAGAAATAGTTATCAATAAACGTGGACAGGAGAGAATAAATATAGCTTCGATGGGCGTACTAAACTTTTAACGGTTAGAGAAAGTTAATCCTAACTGACTAAACTAAACGAAGGATGCGGGTTTTCCCAAATGAAATTCAAGATTTAAATAATCGCCCTCACGAACTTAATTAGTTCAAGTGTATGTGGAAAGCCAAGAAGCTGACTCGAGATCAGTAAAAGTACTTTTATCGTTTAATTGTCCAATCGACGGGTGTCCGGAAATTTGAGGACATGGTAAAGAGAAATTTGGTTTCATAGAAAAGCTAGTGTTGATAAAGCACAAACAAAAAGCAGTTCAATAAAGTGCACCTCGCAATGGACAGGAGAACAGACAGCCAGGTTACGGCTGATGAGCCGGAGGAAGCTGGAGAGATAGAGAGAAGAGAAAAGGAATACGGCGTCTTTGACCTGTCGCTATCGTTGAATTTGAGAGGACCGGAAGAAACCAGGTTGAATGCATATTGTATGTGTCTGTTTAATAATAATAATAATAATAATAATAACTGGCGTCACCGGGTGACACCATCACAGGTAGTGACACCAAAATGACTGTCTATACAATTTTTGAATTTTTGTGCAGGAAGGAGGTCCGTGGGGGGTGACACCATAAGTTACCACACATGACTGTCTATAAAATGTTTGAATTTTTGTGCAGGAAAGGGTCCCATGGGGGTGACACCATGAGTTACAGCACAGAATTGTCTATAAAGTTTTTGAATTTTTGTGCAGGAAGGAGGTTCATGGGGGTGACACAATGAGCTACTGTACTGGGTGACACCAACCCTAGTGACGCCACTGAATAGTATTAATAATACAAATGTCATCACAAGTTGACGGCCTTTAACAATCCATTTTTAGACTGACAGGAAATCAAGCGACAAGTGCTTCTGTCAAAGTCCATTGTTCTCAGTGTAAACGCTCTCCAGCAATCCAGAGAATCATTTCAATGCAAAACAATGAATCATTATTCTCCTTAAAACACGCCTTGAGTAATGCACTGCAAGTGATTGTGAGTTTGAATGGCGTTGTTCTGAGTTTAATGATCATGCACAGAATACAACAAAAACTACAAACACCAACGTGCGTAACTTATATTCATTATGTAACTAAGAGGGACATGCTATATTTAATGATGTAGTATCGTTATTACTTGTTATCCCTCAAACATGGTACTGTTTGATTTATGAATCGTGAAAATATATTGTTGTGTATATTTAATTTAATTATTTGTTTGTTAGTTTTAAATTTTAAAAATTCTATTACATGCTATCGTGATGTTGTCTAGAATAGAATTCAGTTCTGACTGATCTTTTTATATTTTTGACGTAAACAACTAATAATAGAAACATTGTATCTAGTTTCTGACCTTGATTCAGAACCAGTGATAGTTTTTTGATAAACAACGTTTTTATATCTTTTTTATATTCTTTCTCAGAGTAAGAATTATTAAGTTAAGTCAAGGCCATACCTGAAGTACGTAATATGAAACATGTGTTTATTGTTACAATCTTCTAAATTTTCTCGAAGGTTGACCCACATCCGGGAATCTATTTTGCGTCTTAGTTAGACTTATTACTGATGTACTGAGAAATAATTCTCAGTCGTGCCTTAACACTTGAGACATCAAGATGTTAATGCTGTGTCCAGTTTGGGCTAAAAGAATATATTCTTCAAATGATTGGATTTCAAATGATTATTTTCCCTGGAAATACTAGTGCTCTAAATTAATTCTTGGACATGGACATTTATCGAAATTTATACTGAATTCAAATACTGGAATGATATTTTCTATGATTCAACAAGAGACTGTTGACACTGAAGCAGTTCGTTGACCATTAATGGCGTCATCTCTTTTCATTTTAGATTTTCAATCGGGACTCGAACTAAGTTTCATTTAGGACTTTTTATTACTAGGACTTCTAATTTTTCATTTCTGGATTATTTTTGGATTAGATTCCGAAAATCTTTTTTCCTATTTTTTAAAAACTTTTATTCTAGGAAAATAAATTATTTGTTAAATATTACAAAGCTTGTTGTCTTCACATTTTCTTGTTACCTTTCGTAAGAGCCTAGACTCGTAACATTATTATTATTATTATTATTATTATTATTATTATTATTATTATTATTATTATTATTATTTACGACAAATTATATAATAAACTCTATAAAGTTATTTAAGGCTTTTCCGCCTTAGGAAATTGGCAAACCATTGTCATTTGATGCGTGAGAACTCATCCATCGTTCCAGTCTCGATACAGGACATATAAAGACTAAATACGTGTAAAACAGGAGCATTTTAACCGTGTGGGCACCTATTATTATTATTATTGCATCAGCTTAACCCTGGTCAGCATACTGCGGCTGACGGAAATAGCAACGTAGCGGTCAAAACACATGCAAGAAGATAAAGATGATGCATCTCACCATCTGTGCCTGCAACTTACGCACACTAATGGAAGTAAGTATATCATGAGATAGTCCAGAGAGAAGAATATATCTAGTTGGACGATATCTGGCCGGATTCAACATCCAAACTGAAGCCGGCTATACATTCCTCTGGAGGGCGAAAGTAAAGAAGAGGGACAAGAAATTGTTGCCATCAAATCACCTCTAGTTAGCAAGCTCGTAAATCTTTCAAAAGGTGTGAATAACATACTATGCAAATGAGACTCCCACTGTCAGGAAAAGACATGCAACTATCAGCAGTGCCTATGTACCTACCATGGCCATCCCAGATGAGATAGAGGGGCAGTCGCTTATTACAGAAGTACCAAAGGCAGACAAGCTCATCATCCTTGGTGCTAGAGCTTGCACAGATCACCTTACATGGACAGGTATCATTGGCAAAACTGGTGTTGGCAGATGCAAAAGCAATGGACTCCTTCTATTGAAGAATTGCGCTGAACACGACCTCATAATTACCAGTACAGTATTTCGCCTGCACAACAGCAAACAAAAACCCTCTTTGATGCACCCACGTTCCGTGAACTAACGTCTTATTGACTAGTCATATTCAGGAGAAGAGACATCAGGATGTCCATTAAAAGTGCAGAATGCTGGGCTGACTACTGGCTCTTAAGCTTGAAGCTAAATATCCGGATTCAGCCTAGCATGCGACCACAAGATAGAAAGTGTTCCAGTGGCTTAATGTTGATAGACTCAAACGAGAGAATGTAAAACCGGTATTTGTCGAAGAACTGTGCAGCTAACTGGATACAATCGAAAAAAACAATTAATCAAATACGTAACAGTAGTAAAATTCCTAGGAATGTTCTTTGACAACCACCTCACATGGAAACAGCACATTGAACAACTCGCCGAAAATTGTAACAAAGATAAATTTACTCAGGAACATCACAGGGACTGACTGGGGATCCAACCAGGAAACCCTCCTCACGATATATAAAAGCCTAATTAGATCAAAACTGGATTACGGTTGCCAAGCATATAACTCGGCTAAGCAACCTGTACTACAAAAACTTGACACTATCCAGAGAAAAGCCTTACTATTATGCACAGGAACACTCCCCTCAACATCATCAGAAGAACTACAAACACCAACAGGAGAACTACCCTTAAAATTACGTAGGCAAGAACTGCTCCTCCGATACTCCATTCGATTAGACACCCACCCAGACAACCATCCCACCAAAATAGCTTTAAATAAGTGTAAAGTTGTCTTCAAACCCCAAATCATACCCATCACACCAAGTGGCAAAGTAATCCTTGAACTAAGAGAAAAGATACCTCTACTAAGAAAACAGGTAACAAACAATACAGACCAGAACAAATCACCATGGTTACAAAAACCACCAAGGATTAACATTGAAGCTACCAAATTAGGCAATAAAGAAGGACAAGAAAACTTACTAAAACCTGTACTGGTAAACGAAATCAACCAAAAATACCCGGACTATGTTAAAATATATACCGATGGATCAAAAACAAACAACCCACCAAGAACAGTAGCAGCAATAGTCATCCCTGAATTCAATATACAAACGGGATCCAGATTACCTAACTATTGCTCCATTTACACCACTGAATTATGGGCTATATTTGAATCACTACAATGGATCAAAGACAACCAATACCTAAAGCAGTCATTATAAGCGATTCCCTAAGCGTTATCAAATCGATCCAAAATCGCAATACACAATCTAGGGAACAATTCCTCGACAGAGCATGCCAATTAATCGACGATATCACGACAGCACATCAATTAGTCGAGCCCATGTGGATAACGTCGCACATTGGAATCTCTGGCAACGAAACAGCAGACAAAGTTGCCAAAACCAAACTAGGAGATCAAAACTCTGTCAAGCTTAACTATAGCTCTACAGAAGCAATAAGCTTCGCAAAAACATATATAGACCAAACATGGCAAGATTTTTGGAACTCCTCCACAAAAGGTAAAAAGCACCATGAAACCAGAAAAAAAACGTAGATAGGAACATACAGCTACCTAAGGGTACCTATTTAGAACAGAAAACCATAAACAGGATAATAACTGGAAAAACTAAACTAGCAAACAGTTTTGTAAGGTTTATAGGACCCAAACCAGCAACATTAACTGCTTTAACTGCCACACCACCGAAGATCTACACCACGTATTCAATATATGCCCAAAATATCAACCCGCTCGGAAAATATTTATCAAAAACCAAAAAGAGATTGGATCACCACACACATACCCAGAGTTACTTATGGACTCTAATAAAAATAAACAATCAGCATATGAAAATATAAATCAATTCATAGACTCAGCAGGACTTAGGAACAAAATATAATTACTATCCACACAAAACCAAAAGACCCAGTAACTAGCTAAATAAATTTAGAAGCCACCACATAAAAACCCATAACATATCATTCAATTTTATAAAAGTATTAATAAATGATTCACTTACGAAGCACCTATAAAATAACTAAGGAAACCGCAAAATCAGATGTCCTAGATGTCCTTAACGAACCGAGTAATCAGCTAGTATTCCGGTCCTAGATGTCCTTAACGAACCGTGTAATCGGCTAGGACTCCGGTCTCTTGCTAAATAAAGTATAAATAACATTCAATCTCTAAAAGCATTAATTAATAAATAACTTAAAGAGGTAATATCTAAAAACTTATAAATAACATAACGTAGGAAACACACCCTAAACACCTCGACTAGTAATACCATAATAACCTTGAAAATCTCTCTTCATACATGATTTCTACTAAGAACCTCTATAAACAGCATAGAACATCCTCCCCTCCTTTTAGAACATTTTGAAGAAGAAAAAAAATCGGAAAAAAAAATTTGCAAGAAACACCAGCCAAATGCAACAAGAAACCAGCGTGTAAAGCAAGCAGGACCGTTCCCGAGCTCTCCTTCCCACTAATGACAGCCAACCATTCAACTGTAGGGACCTTTATGGACCCACAGATTGAGGCCAAACTATCAGGGTTCCTTGAATCCATAAAAGTCTGGGGAGGTGGCACCACCCCCTTCCCCAGGAACAACTAGCAGGCTGCGGTGCAGTAAAAAAAAAGTGGCACATGCACAATTGTGCGCACGCCACTATAATTAAACTCAACAACAAATCGAAAAAAACGACAATAATGTCGAGAAAAACTGGACATCGTTTAGAGACTCTGTGTACTCAGCTGCATTTGATAGCCTAGGTTCCACTACATCAAGACTGGTTTGATGAGGACGATAGTGCCATACAGTCTTCAGGCCAGCTTAGAAAAATCGCTTCATCATCTAAAAACAACAGCCTCAAGAGATCTGTCTCACACAAACTCAGATAGTTGCAAAACCTATGACTGAACAATAAGGAAGATGAGATCAAGTCCAAAGCAGACAGGAATGGTATGAAGAACTTCTTTAATGCTTTGAAGACAATCTACTGACCAGAGTCACCAGGAACATCTCCTGAACTGACTGTGATTGAATCATGGTGCTCACTGACAGAGAAAATATAATAAAAGGATGAGCCAAAAACTTTACCAGCATCCTCAATCAAGATTCATTTATCAGCGAGGAGATGACTGATCGACTGCCTTATGTTGAAATCAACATATTTCTTGCTGATCCACCAAGGCTTACTGAAACTGTGAAAGAAGTTGACCTGCTGTCAGATGGCATAGCACCTGGATCAGATGCAGATGTTTACAAAACCAGAGGTTCGCACGTGGTACAGAAACTCAATGAACTCTTCCAGTCAGTGTGGATTCAGGGAAATATACACAGGAGTACAAGTATGCATCCATCGTCCACTTGGGTAAGCAGAAATGCAACAGACAATTATGCAATAAACAACAGGGCATCTTCTTGCTGTCAGTAGCCGGCAAAATGCTTGTCAGAATTCTGCTGAATCGTCTTGCACATTACATCGATCAGGGGCTCCTACCAGAGAGTCACTGTGGCTATAGGAAAGAACGAAAGACTAGATACATAGTATTTTCAGCTAGTCAACTCCAGGAGAAATCCCAGGAACAGAACTCCCACCTGTACACAACTTTCATTTATTTACAAACGCCTATAACACAGTCAGATGTGGAGGCCTTTTGGAAGATCATGACAAATGTTGGTTTTGCAGAGAAATTCATGAAATTGGTTAGGCAGTTCCATGATTGCATGCTCGCCCGTGTCTTGGACGACAGTGAATCATATCAACCATTCTCAGTCACTAATGGAGCCAAGCAGGGGTCTGTGTTGTCCCCAACGCTCTTCAAGTATGATGCCCGTGACCATGATACTAGGATCAACATAAGATTCCGGATTAATGGTAACTCTTCAATCTGAGGAGACTACAGCCTAAGATAAAATTACAGGAAATGATTGTTCGCGATCGCTTGTTTGCTGACGACTGTTCAATCCCACCTTCGAGACTGACATGCAACACAGTATGGACCATATCTCTTCAATTTATGATTCTTTTGGTCTCACAACCAATATCAAAATGACAGGTGATGCATCAATCTGCACCAAAAAAAACCCAAACAACTTATATACAGACTACCATCAGAGTAAATGGTCAAATCCTCGTGGTAGTGGACACGCTTACCTATCTCAGAAGCACACTGTCACGTGCAGCCCACATTGAAGATGAAACTAACACAATAAAAACCCGAAAAACCAAGTGTGGTCTTTGGCAAGCTAGGTAGAAATGCGTCGGATCGCAGTGGGATCAGCCTACAAACAAAACTTAAAGTCTACAAAGCCACTATATTGCCGACCATTCTGTATGCTGGTGAAAACTGGACAGTGTATAGAAGCGATGCCAAGAAAATGGATCAGTCTCACACGGGCTGCTAAAAAATTGAAGAGGATAAAATGACAGGAAAGGGTAAAAGACACTATGTTCTCACACGGGCAGGGATTCCAAATGTCCACAATCTGCTGATAAAATTACAGGTGAGATGTACAGACCACGTAACCAAGATAGCAGACGAGCGACTACCAAATGATATCTTCTAGGGCGAGCTGAAGCGAGGGAAAGCCAGCTAGGGTGGTCAGAAGAAATGCTTCAAAAATGACCTTAAGTATTACTTAGAACATTTCAACACTGGCCCTGAACCTTGGTAAGATCACTCTCAGGACCGCTCCAACCTGGCAGAGTCTTATCCATAATGTAACTACAGACTTTGAACGGAAGATAATTGCAGAAGCAGTGCAAAAACGCTAGCAGCGAAATATCAAAACTGCAGCAGGTTCTCCAGAAGTCAAGCAAACCCAAGCAGTTTTTGAGAAGTGATTAAGACATTGCGTGTTTGTTTTCACCTTTGCGGGACTTTCTGCTTGCAAACACACACACACACACACACACATGCAAAGACACCCAAACATATACAAAGCCAGACATTATGAGAAACAGACATTTATATATTTCGATTCAATATATTTTCTAACGTCTTTGTATGTCCTTTTTAGTCGCGTGTCTTTGTTCGCTTTTACTACTTTCTGCACGGCTGCGTGTTTTTGTTATTACAACCAAAACACGTCGACGAAATGAATGATATCCATGAAGAGAAGCCGTCGCAATCTAAAACCAAGATTGATATTTCGACTCAGTATTACTAAGTATGTCCATAATCAATTAAATTCAGGGCGACAAAAGCTACACAAAGTCAATTTTAAGACGTATCATCTTTATTTAGCAAATAAATCGCACACTCTGTAGGCGATAAATGCATTGTATGTCTATTTCGCAGCTAATACTCTCATTGTAGTTATTGACAACTCATCCAAGTCACGACGATTTCAACACAGCTACTACCTTATGAGGTGTTATAGTGGCATGCGCAATATCGTGTTCCGTACTTAAGTCTGCTTTCTTGTGGTTTGCTAGGAACGACACTTTGTTCGCTGGTTGGGCTTCTTTGCCAGCTTAGGTACTTTGTGTATGGTTTATATTCCGTTTGAAGAAGTCACTGAATGATTTTCAATCGATTTTCTGATCCGTATGAACTTCTGTTATAGTTTCATTTTCTCTTCCTCTCGCTTCGTGTCCCAGTTTATCCTGCCGATATTCAAATGGGCGTATTTCTTAGCTATACTATAATTTCTCGTTAAATCTAATACCCATCTCATTTCCACCATTCGGATTTTAACTAGTTTGAAGATTTTCTCTGCTAGATTGTCTGTCAGTCTCTGATCCCAGTCTATTTTGATTTTTAGACGAATGTTCATATTATTGGTGGTGTTGTTCGTCCACATTTCGTCTGATTCGAAAACTACATATTCTGCCAATTTATTTTGTATGTGATCCTCATAATACACCAGTAGGTCATAATGACCCTTTTCATTCCGTGACTGAAGCCAAACACGTTGTAAGTAAAATAAAAGTTATTTAATTATTATTCTATGTCCACACATTAAACTAGAGCGCCGCCTATGCACCGAAGAATTGATAAATCATGTTTATTTAAGTACTACTTTAAGTTTCAAATCCTTTGACTCAAACGCTAACGGATAGATGGCCGGATAGCACCCTTACATAATATTCCCCGTCTAAAGATGTGCGAAGTGACCTTTCAATATTACAACATTATTAATCTATCCTAACTCAGAATAATGATATCGTAAATTCTATTTATAAAATATTTAAAAAAAACACTTCTGGAAAAAGATAATTTTAAAATATTGAAATGTGCAATGTTTTTGTTTTCATTAGTTAATCAGACTAAACCTTTTCATTCTACAGAAAATTAGGTAGCATATACATGGTACACAAATATTTATCAACATGCTTCACGTGATGTGGGATACAATGATACATTACAAATAATAGACGAACGGGATTTTTAAGGTATCCGAGCACAAAATCCATGAACAAATCACAGTATCAAAGAATTTCTGAGGATTTATAAATGTATATACTGTTATGTATATTTAATTTGCATTTGTTAGTTTTTTTCTCCATGATTACATGTTATGTATAATTGTAGTTTAGACTTGACCTTGTCAAAAATCAAGTTCATTGTTTACCTGACCAGGAACGTTTATTTTGTAAACGTGATGTGATGTGAGTTTGATTTTTAACGTAGCTTTAACAATTTTTCAGTCATATCGCTACGATATCTGCAGTGATGTAGTTTGGTATAGTGATGTCTAGCACTGGGGCATCATGCCGCATACACGTATCATGATGTCCCACCCAGTCACATTATCCTGTCACTAGGCCGTCCAGTCCTAACACTAATTTCTTAATGTTGAGCGCCAAGCGAGGCAGCTGTTAGTACCATTAAAATAAGTCTTTGGTATGACTCGGCCGGGGATCGAACCCCCCAAGTCTTCCCGCATCCCAGGCGGACACTCTAACCACTAAGCCACCGGAGCGGTCTATTTTGTAAACAAATACCACATAGTTAATATTTCTCTATTGGTGTTGGTTAAATATTACCAATAGAGTTAAATGTGTTTTTTGGGACTGGGTCTAGGACATCGGGATTCCTCCATAAAACCTGTTGTATCATGTTCTTTCTTATAATTTTAGTAATAGACTTTGCCTTGTTGAAAAAAAAACTTATAATATTCTAGAAATGACCTTTTGACACTCATCTTGGTCCAACCTTTGTGTCTTACTTTTTATACATTGCTATTTATTTGAGAAATTACTCATTTTTGCAATTAATATCTGAGTCAGAATCATACTTATTGTTGTGTTCAGTATTTATTTGAGTGGAATTATTTATTCAAATTATTATTCACCGGAAATACAAATTGTTCATGTGTAATGTTCTTGGACAGGAACATTAATTTGGAATGATACTGATTTCAGACAAGAAAATTTTTGGATTATATTATCGTGATTCATCAAAATACTGTTAACACATCGCCACACTACAGGCCACTGGCACATGATCATAGTCGACACTACATGCATGTCAACCCGTTCAATATTGGAACTTATTTGGAATATCATTGGAATTAAGTAGGAACTTTATACATTTGGACTTGTAATAAATCTTTTGGACTATTTGAGATTTAATTCGCATTACTGGAAGTTCTATTAAAATGTTCTCTTTGTATCTATGGAAAACAATATTTGTTGAATTTTGCAAAACTTGTTGGTTTTCGCTCTTTTCTTTTATTTAGTTTAGGACCACGGATTCGTAACACTATCTGAAAAATACGGTCACAATCTTTGATTAGGAATCTATGAAACTGTAACTTACGTGACGATATGTATTTTTCCCCTGGTCAAGTTGAGTAAATATGATTCATTTAGTTCTTTATTTATCTTTAAAGAATATAATAACATTTTTATTTAAAAATAGCTTTTATCTGCTAGTCGCATCAAAGAATCCTTGTAGCTAAAAATTTCTCCATCCTTCTTCTGAATAAACAAATGCACTTATATGCAAAATTCATCGAGATAACACCCAAAATCATATAGTTCAATAGCATTGAAAACAGAATAATTAACGTATCGCACAGATACTATCATATATAAATGAACATTCTAGTCATTCAAGTGTATGATTGTGTGCAGTAGCGTTGCTTGTCACATATTCCTTTTTATTGTTAATTATGCCGTCAAAGTTGTGAAATCTTTCTCTTGAATCTTTAACAAAATTGACCAGTTGCTCTCAGTTAAATTATCAAGGTTATAAATAAAAGTGAAAATAACCCGTGCTTAACGGTAACGGTAAGACTGACAAACAACATGACAAACAGACAGACGATCGACAGGGATTTGAAAATTAAACAAAATAACAACCATCATTTTTTAATATTTTTATTTAATTAAATTATCAGCTATGTACGAACATATTTCGAGTTAATCATAGGGTTATTTACTTTAGATTACGTGTGTGTGCGTTTTTTGTGTGTCTTTGCATATTGTTGTGTTTCTTTGTGTGTCTTTGCAGTGCATTTTAAGACCGTGTTTATGTGCTTAAATTAGACGTAATCCGCCAGTAGTCACAGTATCTTTAACGTCTACGGTTATTTGCGGTGTAACACAGTTAATCATTTCGACAGCCGGCAAGTTTAATGACTATAATTCCGCCTATAAAATGTTGCAGTCCAGTGATAAAGCCACGAGCCGTGCCCGTCCGGAAGTACGTGCCTTAGACGTTTCTAGTATATAAATTTAGAAGGTGACTGACACAGGATTATAGCACTGATCTGCGATTGGTCAGATACTGAATTTACCGGTCCCTGTGATTTTCCCGATTCATGTCATGTATCTTGTATATAAGTAAATGAGACAAATATTACAAGACAATAAGACTATCGTCGGACAAACAGAATAACTAGAATATTTCGTATACTTTTGTAAAGCATGATCAAGATGAACATCATGAAAGGTTCGCATCGGTACCATACACGGCATCATTCAATATATTAACTCGATCCAAACTTTCTGTGAAAATCGAATCTGTTATTTGCAATATGTAGAATAATCTAGTTATTATTTTTGGGATGGGAAAACTAAATCTTCAATATTTGTGTCAGAATTAAGCTACGAATGCGATTGCATGTTTCGCCTCGGTATAAAATCTGAAGAAATTAATCAATATTTGAAGTCACCTGGGGGATGAAAATTTCTGTTGGACACAAAGTGTAATGTTTGGCTATAGTTCATTTAGTTTATTGATTGATTTTCTGCATTAATATTACACTAATGTTTATTAATTACAACATTTTGCACAAAGGAAGTTAAAAAAAATTTCTCTTCTAATTGCAGTTGATAGAGTGATTTTCGGAACTATAGTTGTCCTCAACCTGTGTATCGTGGTTATCCAAGGAGCACCAAGTTCGATAACTCCTGCAATAGCGCCATCTGTTTGCGGAAATCCTAATTATAGAAAGTGGCACGTATCTTGTGGCAAGCCATGTATCCCTGCAAAAGATTCTGCTACCACAATGATTAAAGAGAAATTACGCAACATTATTCTGCATATGAAGGAAGCACAAGATATGATAACGGGCCTAAAAGAAAAATATGTAAGTAAGCATTTCTGCCTATTATATTAATACTATTTCAGTGATTTCTCCATCAATATTTATTATTATTATTATTATTATTAGTAGTAGTAGTAGTAGTAGTAGTCACAGTAATAATAGCGAACTGGTGGTAGCATTTCACCGGCTCTCCAAGTTTGTTTCCTCGGTCAAAGAACATCTGTCGATGAAATCACTGTATCAAGTTAAACTGTCATTGATCATGAGGTATTATTGTTGTTGTTTAAGACACGCATATATTCTTGTATCTGTTTAGTATTTATTGAAAGGCCTCCACACATTATTGTGTAAAGGAGATGATAGATGTTAGGGGGAAACCCTTAACGTTTATAAAGAAACATTTGTCCTTGAGCCAATAGTAATTTGTACAGAATCATTTCCTGCACGTATTTGGATAAAATATATCCTGGTAAGACTGACCGATAACACGTGTCATGTTTATAATTCCGCCTAGTATTATGCTTTACTGATCTTCTAGCTTCAGTGTACTGTTTCTTGTGGTCACTACCTGTCGGATTAACATGGATCTTGCTTGATTGTGTTTTAACGTTATGATGAGCACGTTCGTTGTTATATCATGTTGAAGTAATGTGTTCTTTTCCTAAGGATACATTGAGGCAGACAAGCAAGACTGGTCTAAATCGGTATATAACCTTCGACCCGTTGGTTACGAGTTCGATTCTTTACCTACTTTAGAACATGCAAGCAATTCTTCTCACTTTAAAATGATCAGAAGAGATATTGTAAAGGTGCATGAATATAAAAAGTAAATTGTAAAGCCCCCCCCCCCCGAAAATATTAAAAAACAAACTTCTTTCGTCATTGGCTTGTTACTACAATATTCATTCTTCCGCCTTTTCCCCCGAACTTTTTGACGTAAGCATGCTCATGCTAACAAAAATATAAAGAAGATGGGAATACTAGTAGGAATGGAGTTTTTATTGGTTTGCTCATATTTTTTTTTTATTATACAATGGTTTCTTTCTTGTTTTTCAGAGTACTGACCGCATCAAGAATACAGATATGGTCAATAGTATTGAACGTAAAACGGAATACGCGTTCAAAAACGGAAATATTGATTTCAAAAAGGAAGAAAGAAAGGTCAAATCGACAAACGCGGTAAGTAATTGCAATACATTTTAGGTGCCCTTCAAGCTATGATGATATACATGTAGTATTCTTGCTTTGTCTTTTTCTGCTACTGCTGATTCTTTTTGCATAAGTAGTAAAGGCAGACAAGGAAGAAGATCACGAGGTGGTACCGGAAGTGATGTAATGAGTATTAAGCATTTTTACATGTCGTTTTTGCCTCAAATCTAACTTTTGCAAAATATTTTGATAAAGAATATTCATGGCTTTTCTTAACTTCTTTCAGATGGAAATAATAAAGGCGGACTACGATTCCATGGCAGCAGCTATCATGTTTACAGAACAAATGAGATTTAATGAAGATTCTTCAAAGATATACGGCCAGCTGAGCAAAGATCTCAACGGTCTCTCAGTCAAGCTCTCGACAATTTTGTGCGATTTTGAAATAATCCAGTGCGTCAGTGGAAATGTGCCGAGCACGAACCTAACATGCCAGAGTACGGTTTCGGGATCTATTCAATCCTGGACAACAGAAGAAAACAGAATTTTAGTTGAATACTGGGTCTTAAGAGATATAGGGAAATATCTTGCGGTTTTAATTCCAAAGTACCAATTAATATAATGTATATGTCAAGACGCACCAAATCTCTGTGATATTCTACGATATTCCTATATTGTGTGTTTTAAGAATTCCACATCATTTTCATACCTAATATTTTTATAAGATTTTATACAATATACTATCTCAGTCCCAATAATTTAATATATATTTTCCACGATCGCATACTCATACCTACCATTAGTGATCTATCAGCATCTAGCACAGTCATCCTCGAAATTTGTTTCTACCATTTTATACCATTATACATTTTTGTTGTTGCTTAAAACCAAACATATTATTTTTACATTTTTTTTATTTTCATTATTGTTTGACTGTAGTATAGCCAGTTCAATTAAAGGTTGTTAAAGAAATATTCGATATTTTCATCAACTGCTATAATTAAAAATTTTCATTGTTTATTACCGTAATTCAATATCGTAGTGCTATTTTAAAATCCTTAACACTATATAACCTATTGGTTTCCTATCGGTCGTTTTGTTTTGTGGAACTAAAGGTTGTTACATTTTCGTTCTTACATGTTTTGTCCTTTTAATCTCATTGATTTGTAAATGGAGTTTGCTTAGCTTAATCCATGCGTGCCAATACCAATAGACGTTTTCTATGCATTGCTGTATATACCTCTTTTAATTGATTAGACTTTTACAGACGATAATTATTTTTAAATGTAATTTTTCATGTATAATACCATGTGCGTGGTGTTTAGATTTCTGTATATATCTTTCATGCTGATCTCAAACATTTTCAACCATTTTATTTGCTTTTCTCTGGAAACTGGCTGCATTGTTCATAAATATGTAGATTTATTTTATTTTCTTGAACACATATTGTAAATAATCTTCTGGCTATTTATTTCCAACTACGTTAATAAAGTGTTTTATTAAAAAGATACTGTTAGTTTTATATCAGTTATTTTGACTTAACCATATGTGAATGTTCATGAAAGTACTTGGTCCGTTGTGCTTGCATGTGTGTGTATATGTGTGTCATATATGCATGTTTTACACAAGTTACGCAATACACTTTTGTTTTTCTGTCTGTTCGTAACCATTGAAGTATCATATGTCACTTTACTCATCCTTTACCATCCAACTGATTCACACTGTGAACCCATCTATAGCGTTATTTATAACCGATGTGGAGACAATATCAGCGGTTCAATGATCTTGATGCGACCTCTTCCTCTGTATCTGTGTATGTATTTGTATACATGTGTGTATGCATGTTATACAAACATGGATGTTCATTAATTATATTGATGAGTACAATATGTGTTTGTGCGTCTATGCATATTTTTAGTTTTCGCTGCATAATAGTAAGAATTTTGAATTGAGGTTCCGTCTGGAAGGTCATGCCTTACCATAAAGCTGATATAAATCACATGACATGATCGGACGATTTTTCGCAGTAAATATTTGCAACCGGAATCATTAACTGACAATGTCAGAAAGTTACGTTAACAGTTTGATCCGATATACTGTTGAAATAATGCTGGTGGTATGCGATGCTCTTAGTGGTACTGTTTAGGTTTTGGTTTGATTTGTATTTGACGGCACAGCATCACAGGAAAATTATATCGTGTCAAGGCAAATACAGTTCCTTGCCCAAAACCAAAACCACGATAGCCGATCTGGACTGATCCAATGATGGGATGCAAACCAGCGTCTTAACCACCACGGGTCCTAAAGGAAGCGAGTGTAACTGTGGTATCGCAACTAGTATTGTAGTGAAACCACAGGAAACATAATTATGGGAACATACTGTACAGTTTCATGAGATATTTTCATTTTTCTTCCTGAAATTGAAACGTTTCAAATCTTGGGTATGCACTTTCTTTTAACGTTTCGTCACCACAATAATGCCTATTTGACGCTGATAAAAATTTATCTGCCAAAAATGCAACCTGAATAAATTCCATGATAAACTTTAGGAAGACAAACCCTTTCAAAATAAAGGTACACATTGAAAAACTATTAAAGATGAAAAGTAACGATATTAAGATTCTGTAAAATGTACATTCACCTAAAATAAAGATAAAGTTCATAGAAATATAAAGTCATAAGTTTCATCAACATTTCACCGAACTCTCAGCAGGCGGCAGAAAGTCATTTTATCTGAAATGCTTCTATAGTGTCTCTTTGTCAATCTTGTTATGGTCATTTTAAAATTTCCCCAAAAAGAAACGAGGAAAACAAAATGCGTAGATTCAAAACCTTTTAGGTTACGTATGTGGCTGATGTAGGTGTACAGTAAGGTTTTAATTGTTTCTTTTGACCCAATGTTTGTAAAATGTCTTGCAAAATCATCGAAAAGGGGTATTTGGGGAATTTAGTTCGTCACTACTTCCGGTCATCACATTTATCAATGTTGATTTGCAGTAACGTTTCCATTTTTTCCTCTGTCATGTTTTTCAAAGATACATTTAAAAATTATAAAATAAAGGGACTCGTTTGGAGAGTTCCGTATTTTTTCTCCCCGCATATTGTTTGGTGGATTTCATTTATACATGTTTAGCTATATACATGCCATGTGTAGAGGTGCAATTAGGTTTTACGTTTTTCCAAATGGGCCATTTTCCTCGAAATGTCCTGAAAATTGTCGATAACGGGGAATAAAGAGTTTTCAGCACGAAGAATTTAATCATCCTTACTAATTATCCCCAAACATCAGGATATTGTCGTTACGCAGTTTGTCAGTTTGTGGTAAAGCTTGTCTTCGCTTCGTCTGGAATACTTTAATCAAACATTGAATGCTAGGTATGTGGTGGGTGTACATGCTGAATACGGTTCGACTTGTTTTTACTAGGGCTACTATTGTGAAAATATCTTGAAAAGTTTTCAGAACAGGGCTATTTTGACAACTAGGCTCGTCAACGCTTCTGCTCCGACATGACTTGAACGATTTTATTGAAACCTTGTAGGCAATATGTGTGGCTGGTACCGATGCCCTATATGGCTATATTTAAACCCTGTCTAATAATGCTGATCATGTAATTGATGTGAGGCTAGCTGTTAATCCCATGCACATCATGATAGATTAACCCCATGCGCCAGAATATCACACCTTGTCCTTGTGCTGTTAAATCTAATGAGTAACACCTGTGTAGTAAAGCCTTTAAAGTACTCACTGAACTATTGAAGGTGAGCGTGAAACTTAGACAGGTTTATTTCGCTTTCCCGCTTTACATATGGTTCTATGTAATGTGAATACCCAGTGCGTTTGTGTCCTAAATCTCAGGAAACAACACGCTGTCAGAAGTAAGGAAAATGTCAGTGTTCTGATTTATTGCATGTCGTGACGTATTTTAGAATCCGTAACAATATCAAACATATTTGTTTCCCATTGACAATTATTTATTGAAGCTAAAGGCTAAACCTGAGGAATTATGATTGATAACATTTAAATCGTATTCAGTCTATACCAAATTAACCCGTATGATTGGAAAATGGGTTTGCTTAGAGCGCATAACAGGTTAATCAATGAAAAGAAAATGAAGATCACAACAACAAAATTTGGAATTCGTTGGAATGTGTCTGTTTTAAACACCTCATTGTTTTCCAAACGTTACTCTTTTTAAATGTAACTGTTGCATGGTCATCACCATGTACATGATTTGTATATAGTTCTCATACATTGTTATCGTTTAATATGTCGTTCATGAAAATTATGGTATTTGGCAGGAATATGTCAATTTGTTTGCATTCTCTTGTAAACATGATGCAAAGGATCATGGGTTTATTTCTATTGTAATATTAATTTCATGTTTTAGATCTTTTTACCTTAATTTTAATATAAAATATAACCATTACAACCATTTGTCAATGAGTATTTGTTATTATGTATGTTAGAGTCGGCATCTTATACACATTTTTCACAAGAAACAATTATTTTTCGTAATGTTTGTGTGTATGTGTATGTGTGTGTGTGTGTGTGATTTGGACTTTTAATGTTGTTTGAACAATTTTTCAGTCATACGATGTCTGCAGTGTAACAGTTTACAGTGATATCTAGCACTGGGGCATCATGCCGCCGACATGTAGCATGATGTCCCACCCAGTCACCTTATCCTGACACCAGGCTGACCAGTCCTAACACTACATCTTAATGCTAAGAACCTAGCGAGTCAGCTGTTAGTACCATTTTTATTATTCTTTTTAATGACTTGGCTGGGGTTCGAACCCGCGACCTCCCACATCCGACGCGTACGTTCTAACCACTTAGGCCACCGGTCTATTTCTTAATGTACTGTCAGTTTGCTTGTCTGTTTGTGACTTTTGAAGCCTTAGATGTCTCTTGACTCGTGCTTTATCGTCCATGTAATCGACACATTGTACCCAAATTATAATTTCAAGGTTGGAGTGGTGCCCATCATAATGGTAAATTATGTTGATGCGACTCCTCTGTGTGTGTATGTGTACGTGTGTGTGCAATATGGATGCTGACGGTCATAGATTAGATTGATTCAGCCTCTGTGTGTGTGTGTATGTGTGTGCGTGTGTGTGTGTGTGTTACGTGGATGTGCTAAGTATGGCTGCTGATTTTCAGTTTGAATCCTGAAGGTCCTACATTGCCCCCAAAGTTGCTATAAGTTAAAAATTACACGATCCTGAATGCTTCATATAAAAATATTTGTATGTCGAATGGCTTTAGTTATATACCTTGCCCAATGGCTCATGACTGTACCCGACCCGGACAAATCGAACCAGTGAAACTTGTGATCATGATTCCAAAGCTTAATCATGAGACCCTCTATCCGTAAAGAAGCGAGGGTAGTTTTCAGGTCTGACACTTGCGCTATGACAGGAAATGTTATCATATGCAGTACAATAAAGGGAACATAAAGTGCAAGTAAAAATAACCGTTCTTTAAACAACAGAAAATAAACTGCTCTAATAAGGATATCTATATGTAATATGCAAATCTACGTGAAAGTATTGTTAAGCTAATCTATTCCCGTTTTTTCCAATTATTACCATTCTTAAATTGAGGCTTATAATATCTTTCTCATTGCTTGGCCGGAAATAATTTTAAAATTTCATTCAATTAGCAGCAGGCGCCATTATGGTCTAAAATATGGTTACGATGTCAAATTTTTCTAAAGTGTCTCGTTGTACCTCTAACACAGTTTTGATGAATTCCGAGGAACATTTGAGGATTTCCTGAAAGCTAAGAATTTATCAAACATTTTCGGAAAGAAATGAAATGTGTACAAATTTTAAAACTATAACTTATTATGTTATATAAAGATTACACTGTCGTTAAAAGGATTACGAATGAGATAATGCTAGATTTGAATTAGTCCTACAATGTAAGACATAGCACACGTTTTTGTTTTAGTGCTACGTCTTACTATCCAAATAACGGCCTTGTATAGCGTGTTCCGATGTCAGTTGACATCAGAATGAGTAGTCAAACTTTCAGGAAAATCTCACACACTTGGCAGCCTATATCGACACTTTTCCACTAATTTATGCCTTATTACTATACTTACTGTGCTGTCTTTATCCTGGCGGAATGAAAATATGACACTAGCAAATGGACGCATTTTCATGTTCCGTTGACATACACTTGAATTTGTTGCAATGCGATGTAGTCGAGGTATGCCGAAATATGTTTAAGTTGGTTCGTGTGGGGGATATGTTTCTTGAACGAAACGAAACGTTGCTTACACTTTCAATAGGCAAAATATATTTTTATTCGTAGCGTTAAAGAATAATATTTCAACTTAACCCGAGTTCGGCCTTCCCAGCTTTTATCGCTTTCCAGCCAACTGAAATATAGGCCAACGACACTTGAAAACAGGACAATTTCTTTGTGAGAATTTGAAGTTATTAGAGAAAAAACATCAGGGTAACTAAAGTCTGACAAAAACATTATAACTTTACTTTGTAGAAAAGCGTCGTTATTGATTGCCAGTTGTGTGTGATATTCCTGAAAATTTTACTTTCGTTACACTGTTATTCGACATCAAAAGACGCTACATAGTGCCGTTAGTTAGGCCGTAAGACCCATCACCCCCATAACAAAAATATCGGGTGATGTGGCTTACGTTGTAGGAATAGATCTGAATATAAGGCGAATGGACAATATTGAATAAGGTCCGATTTCTGCTCCAGTTTTACGAACAAAAATATAACGATAAACTTCATGACTCTTTGCCTCAATGTGTGATGTAAGATACACATCAAACTCCTGTGTATTCATCATGTTTATTGATTTCAATTTCGTACACAGAAAATGTCATCTTTTGATAATGGCTAGTGTTGGAAATTGTAGAATGAATACCCCATTTACCAATATCAAACTCCAAATCAAATGTGAGCACAGTCTTGCTCAAGGAAGACATTTCAGAGTTTGTATTTCTGCGGAACAAGAGTATGATCAAACTATCATTGTGGAACAAGGTTACGGTACCGTAACCTTAAACGTAACAACTTCACAATTTTACTTTCTATGTAGGAATGTTGTTGTTGTTGCATGGTTCCTTTGCATGGTTCCTTCCACACTCTCCACTATGCGTAAGAAATATAAATGAAGTTTCTACTGCTTCTTATTTATTTCTGCCACAAAGGTTGTCTTAAATACATTAAGAAGAAACAAAAATGCAGAGTTGTTGAAACATTTTTCTTCTTTTTTCTTTCTTTATTATGTCTATATTTTAACTTATCGTGAAAAACGTAAACAAAGATTGAGAGGCGCTTATAAAGAAACATTGTGTTGTTTAATTTGCCTGATTGACATTTTATTGCAGAAGGGTTGCCACAGCTAATTTTACGTAGAACTATTTATACTTAAACATGAAATGCAAGAAAAGGACTTCGCGTTTGATATTCAAGCTTGTTAAAAGACAACCCGTCGCAATGAGGAAAATTAACAATATACTGTACATTTCTTCACAAAGCAGTACCAATATGAGGGAAATTAACAACATCCAGTAGACTCTAGTTATAATGCATTTCTTCAAATATCAATCAATGGAGTAAGATCAAAGTCATGGCAAATTCAATAACATTTTATTTTGCCGATTTCTCTTCCAGTGCAAAATATTGAGACTGTACCGTTCAAAACTAAGTGGACGGCACCGCATAATGATCGTCTTCAAAGTTACATATTTAAAACATTATACTGTGTTTGCCAGTAACAATATATATATATATATATATATATATATATATATATATATATATATATATATATCCATCCTCGAACGCATACATACATACATACATACCAGTAGTTGATAGCTAAGCTGGTAGAGCGTACGACAGCCACATACATTATCGTGCGTTGAATGTCAACTTTTTTATCTAACATTTTCTATTGTGATAAATACCAGAAGTCTCTGTCATTATCAAATTAGAGGTTAGAAACAGAGTTCTTGAACTTTTACGAGAAAGTAAAATCATATAAAATATATGGAACAAATTAGAAAATCACCTCCCATTAAATGACAATTGTTTTATGCTAGGACAAATTTTAAATTGGTTCTAAAATAATCACATTTTCACTGATGACGGGTAGTATATATCTGTGAGTATCCTAAGGAAAAAAGAGAGGTGGGGGAGAGTGGTGGTTCTGGCCCCATCCAGCGTTCAAAATTTCTCCAGCCGGGCAGCTTGATTCCATATGCTTAAAGAGTGGAATGTAACTCTGTTTTGAAAATGAAGATTTTGCTCACTTTTCAATAGTTATTCTCCCAAGCCCAGAAGGTTAGAAAATTTAATAGTCCGCTCATTTCTTTTGGTACAGCATATCATCAGATAATATTTCATCGTTCTTAATTGGTACCATATATGTTGTATGTAAAATTTCGTTTCACGAGAGAGAGAGAGAGAGAGAGAGAGAGAGAGATGGGTGGTCTTGTTTATATAATGCATGTCACCATTTTAAATTGACTTGTTTATGAATATGTAATATACACGATAAATACATGGAGTAGCTTAAAATCATTTTACTCTTTTTCATATTTTCTCAGCACAATGTTTCCATGGCATTCATTATGTGAACTCAAAGAATCATATGAAAAAACATTGTTGATAAGCCAGAAAATGAGCAGTATTAAATATAGATTTTTGATAATTTTCTTTATGCAATAAGGGTTCCTGATCTACCAGCTGTCTCAAGACATGCATGTATGTGTTAAAAATGTCTGTGATACAAGCATCTATTTTAAGAAAAAATGTTTTGAAAAGACACGTGGAGTTTATAACAAAGATACCCAACTGTTAAAAGAATCGTTGGAATCATACAAAAAATATAACTTAAGAGCCTATTGGAATCTTCTGAAAGCTCAAATATGTTTTTGCTTAGTTGTATTGATTAGTTGTTTAGTTGTATAGATTAGCCTTCAAGGAACCAGAATCTTACGCAAGGATGTGTAGAATAGGATATGGGCAGAAATTATACAGCTTTGGAACTAAATATGTACGTATGTATTGGTACTTTTTAAAGTTTTGAAGGGGATTTTCCACGTTAACAACGGTCGCACACTTCCACGCACGCACACACGTTGACACGAATAAGCAAAATCTTATTTTCACACACACACACACACACACAAACACACACGTTCAGACATACACGCGAGTTGCATGGCGGTACATGTGGAAATGCCACTGTGGTTATAACACATCCGAAAGTACATTTTCCTATTCAAGAAATCTATCTGCAACAGATAATATAATCTCACTTTAATCCCAGCGCCATGGCTGCTTATCCCACATGGAGGATTTAATTGAATTTCGTCGACCAGATATTTCGTTATATGCAATAATACCGAACTTAATTTTCCCTCTTGTCTATTTGTGGACGAAATTTCTTGAAAAATTGGTACGAAATGGAGGTCAGTTAACTCTTCTCAGTAAGTTTTATATTTAATTTATCAATCAAACGATCATTGAATGTACACCGATGTTGTGTTTCTTAGGTGAGAATGTCATATTTTTGACAGAATGCAAAATGTTTTTTTTTTTTCTTTTCTTTTCAGAACGTGGTCTTCTATTCTTTCATTTTGTCTGTCTTTGATATTGAAGTATAAGATGTGAATTTACTCATCTTTCAACAGAGCCGGATCAGAGGGAGGGGGTTTCTGTCCCCGCCACCCCCCCACCCCCCCACGGTCTAAAAAAAAAGACCACACACACAGACGTACAGCCTCTTGTCACTTGAACTTTGACCATAGTTTTCTTCTTGCGCACGTTTACTGGGTATTATGCACATTTTGAGTAAATATACACATATACGTTTGGTTTGGTGCCCGTTCGAGTGAAGTCAGGACCTTTTTGATAGTTGGACCCCCCCCCCTCCAAACACTTGACTTGATCTGGCCCTGTTTATCACCCACCGAATCTGCAATTGGGGTTGAAATGACAGGAGTGGGGACCATCCCAACGGTTGAGTGATATCGATGCGTGTGCGTGTTTGTGTGTTTGTATGAATGTATTTGAGTGATGATAATATGGATACCGAAATTCATGAAATATACTGATGGGGTCTGTGCGTGTTTGTGTGCTTTGATAAAGGATAAAAGTACTTGTACTTATTTGTCGTTGTCTTAGTTTGGGGCGGCATCCTTTGAAAAATAATGTTTCATGCACACTTACTAGTCATACATTGCAAGATAGATCTAAAAATGTTCCGACTTGGGTTACATATATGAGCTATGGTTATACAAATAGAAGAACAGCCAATAACGGGATTATCCAGTCTAATAATAGCAACCTTATGTCTTATGTGGTCAATATGGTGTAAGGGCTAGGACCAGCTCTTCATCCCATGTACGTCATGACAGGTTAACCACACGTGTCAGACAATCACACCTTGTCCTTACGCGTTAAAGCTAACGAGTAAACACGTTCTTCTTGACATTATCACTAAACAATTTAAAGGAGAATGCATGACTTCAAAACTGAGTTGGGTATCATTTGGCTGGGCATTAAAACTTTGGAGAAAACTGAAATGTATGACTAGTCAAAAGACAGCAAATGAACTATGCAATTATCTACCGTACAGACTCCGTACCATCCGTCAGATAAGTGAGCTTTCAATACATTGTTCCTCTAGTGGATAGTCCTTTTCAAGGTGTAAACTACGTGTCAGTCCTGTACATTAGCATGCTTGATCTACGCACCATGTAATCGTGTGCTCTAGGGAACAGTGTTGTATTAGGATATCAAGCTAAATTCTCCACGCTTTTCCTAGGCGTTAAACATTATGTTTAAAGCGAGTGAACTGAATTTACGGTAGAAATTAAGACCACAACGTACTGGACGCACGATTTAATATGTCTTCATTATAAAAATCCAGCTGTAATGCATCATTTTCAAGGACGTACTTAATTACATTAAAAACGAATTTTCTAGTATGAATTCGTCGATCATATTATCGACACTATATAACTTCTGTTAGCCCGGTTCGCGAAGGGATGGGGTCTGTGGATGTGTGTTGGTGGTAAATAAAGAGGAAAAGAGTTTTGAAGAAAATAGTAAATCCTGATAATGAAGCATCTACCTTTAATTTATGTGACCAGATTCTCTTATACTACAGTACAAACTTGCTTATTAGTTTTCTGGAGCAAACGTGAGCGGAAGAACAAGCGAGATGGATTTCCACCATCATCCTTTTACTTCATTAACAAATGAGATACATGTAACTATAGTCACCCGCACAGATGGGAAAGGATAGGGGGCCACTTTTCCCTCCCTCCTCCATAATAATTCTGTGGGCGCCCCAGTCCAAGTAAGCTGAATAACTGTATTTAGAGAATGATTAAGTATGAAGGGAAGACGAAGAGAAGAGTTCTCATATGTTGGCATGCATCCTGTATATCACAGGTAAACGACTATGTTTTTCAGGAACAATAGTTTTACATATACGGTTATTACTAGATGAGTGACTGTTTTCTCTTAAAGATTTTTCTCCTCTTCCGCAATTATAGTTTGAGATAAGAATCTGAAGGTCTGTGTTACAAATGAACCACTATTAAAATCTGTGGAATGCTGTCATGCCTGCTTCTACAGTACATGGTTCCTAACATACTTGCCACTTGACCTAGACAATTTGGTTAATACAACTTTTCCGTTGTATGGGTACTTATTATATGCTCATTTTTTCTCCGTTAAAATTTGGAGAAAACTGAAAAATATGACTAGTCAAAAGACAACAAATGAACTATGCAATTATCTACCGTACAGACTCCGTGTCATCCGTCAGATAAGTGAGCTGTCAATACATTGTTTCTCTAGTGGATAGTCCTTTTCAAGGTGTAAACTACGTGTCAGTCCTGTACATTAGCATGCTTGATCTACGCACCATCTAATCGTGTGCTCTAGGGAACAGTGTTATATTAGGTTGTCAAGATAAATTCTCCACGCTTTTCCTTAGGCGTTGAAGATTATTTTTACAGCGAGTGAATTTAATTTACAGTAGGAATTAAGACCACAACGTACTGGACGCACGATTTAATATCAGTCTTCATTATAAAAATCCAGCTGTAATGCATCATTTTCAAGGACGTACTTAATTACATTACAAAATGAATTTTCTAGTATGAATTCATCGAGCATATTATCGACACTCTATAACTTCTGTTAGCCCGGTTCACGATGGGTTGGGGGATGTGGAGGCGTGTTGGTGGTGAATAAAGAGGAAAAGAGTTTTGAAGAAAATAGCAAATCCTGATGATGAAGCATCTACCTTTAATTTATATGACCAGATTCTCTTATACTACAGTACAAACTTGCTTATTAGTTTTCTGGAGCAAACGCAAGCGGAAGAACAAGCGAGATGGATTTCCACCATCATCATTTTACTTCATTAACAAATGAGATACATGTAACTACAGTCACCAACACAGATGGGAAAGGATAGGGGGCCACTTTTCCCTCCCTCCTCCGTAATAATTCTGCGGGCGCCCCAATCTAAGTAAGCTGAATAACTGTATTTAGAGAATGATTAAGTATGAAGGGAAGACGAAGAGAAGAGTTCTCATATGTTGGCATGCATCCTGTGTATCAAAGGTAAATGACTACGTATTCCAGGAGCTATAGTTTTACATATACGCTAATTACTAGATGAGTGACTGTTTTCTCTTAAAGATTTTTCTCTTCTTCCACAAGCATAGTTTGGGATAAGAATCTGAAGGTCTGTGTTACAAATGAACCACTATTAAAATCTGTGGAATGCTGTCACGCCTGCTTCTACAGTACATTGTTCTCAACATACTTGCCACTTGACCTAGAAAATTTGGTTAATGCAACTTTTCCTTTGTATGGGCATTTATTATATGCTCATTTTTCTCCGTTAACTTTGCATTGTCAGAATCGTGCAGTATTTTACGATATTGAATTCGCGTTCAATTGATATTGAACTCACGTGAATAAAAGTGCTACTTTCTATTGTAAACAAGCAATGGACGCATACTAAAGCAGATGTTTCGCGGACTGCCACATACCAGCTGCTTTGGCACATTCCGGGTTAAATTTTTTGATACAATGTTTCGGATTTAGGCAAGCTATAGACGCCAGACAGGGTCCTTACCAATAACGTCCAAGTGACAAGGCATAAAATGTCTTCTTTAGCTGGTAATAAGAATTGCAAAAAATATACTTATAGTTTTACATTCTGAATTTTCTCATAATGTATTTTCTTAGTTCTGTAAATCCGAATTACATGAGCCATATCATGGGTTCTCAAGCTTGATTACGCATTTCGAAATTGTACTGTAATTTCGACTATATTCCAAGTGCAATTACATCCTCCTTACCGCACTAAAAATGAAATAAACATTACATTCCACAGCGTCTTTTCGATCATTGCAATTTAAAGTCTTCTTATTTTTCCCACATTATGACTTCAAACATTCAATGGCAGAACAGAAAATCACTTGCAAATGTCAACAGTACGCAGCTCCGTCGCCGCTCAAATCCGATGTGCTTCATGTAGAATTGGCACATAAATCCAGCCCATAATCACGAAAATTCGTAGAAATGACAAAAATGCCAAAATCTATTCATTCCAGATCAAATGGAAAAGTCGTTGCAATGCGCATTCATTCACAACATGACTCCAAATTTCAATTTTAAGTAGACCAAAGCGCCATTTTCTTTTGAAAGTTATGTTTAGCACTCGAACAAGCTCAGATTTATCTGGGCTGAATTATGTGCGCATTAACACTGTTGTTGTTGTGTAATGATGAATCTGCGCTTGTGTATTTAGTTCGGAACACGGCATACATTCAGTTGCTTTGTTTCGTGTAGTGTATTTTCATTTACATAATTAAGCCTTAGGTAGAATAAAAAATGAGCATATATTGAAAAGATTATCGCATTTGTATGGGAAAATATGAACTCGTTTTGTCGGATGGATATATTGCACTCCCAAGGTCGTGCAGTATTTTCAACCGAAAAACTCGTTCATATTTTCCCATACGAATGCAGTAACCTATAATTACAGTAGTCACAGAGGTGAATGCACACGTCAATTTTCACGAACATATCAACATAAGTGTCTATGAAACTGTGCTACATCTGAACACCAAAATAAAAGTAAGGAAAATATTCAATGGAGCAAGAAACATTCTTGTCGCTTTTATATGCATCTTCTGCCTGTGGTGTTTACAAATGTGATCACTTTGACATGCTTTGGTCACTAGTTAGTAGTATCCTCGTAGAACATAGTGCTATTAAACAATAGCTGGACTGGTCTGGAAAACGGTCAGGCAGAGTGTCCCAGCCGCCCCCTCCCTCAGTCATACCCAGCCCGCGTTGCCGTGGTTAAAATCACACGTGTTTAAATACACAGGATATAGGTCTAAACCATCTAATACTTAGATTAATATAGGTATAATAATTATACACATATTAAGGACAGCTTAAGTACTGCTTTCAGGGTGTATTTGTCGATCTATAATCCTTATCTTAAGGGACGGAACCCCCTTGCGGTCGGTCATTTGAAATTTCGCATGTGAACCACCATGCAATCTAATATATTAATCCATGAGTTTCAGGCTTAGAATAAATATAATTACAATATGTGTGAAAACACTTTTGCTCACGAATATACACTACTTTTAGCTGCTAACATTCAAAATATCATCCGGAAATAGCTTTTTAGTGGCCCTCTCTCTCTCCAGTCAAAATAAAGTCTGATTTAACGGAGCAGGCAATAACGATAAAATCTATGTTTGACTAGAGATGGATGTCCAAGGAGTGTGCAAGTCCACATCATTTAAAATAAACTATTTTTATATTCTGTATCAAACTTCTGTTTGTACGATTCCATCGATCACTGATACCCTGGTTAGAGCGTCCACCTCGGATACGGGAGGTTGCGGGTTTGAACCCCGGCCGAGGCATACCCAAAATTTATAAAAATGGTACTAGCAGCAGCCTCGCATGGCGCTCAGCATTAAGAAATTAGTGCTAGAACTGGTCGACCTGGTGTCAGGATATTGTGACCACAGGGGCTCACAATTTACCTGTCATATCTGTACTATATAATAACCTCAAGGGAGAACACTTGTCTCCTCGTTCGAGCGACCGATTTAAAAATAAACGCTGATTTTTCAAGCTTTGCGTAGCTTACTAAATTTGGTACCAATATTTAGCTCACGCATTCGACTGCATTCTGTCAAAAGTTTGACTTAATATCATACCTCTAATGAAAACCAAATCATTTTCCCACGCTACTGACCGCGCACACTTAATAGGCAAGTGAGATCCCGCTGAATGAAATACTATCCTCTCATTGGTTAAAAGAAAATGACGTCCTGTATTTATTTATAACTTATTTTCAATTGGCAAATGAGAAGGTAGTATTCCATTCAGAGAGTTGTTCTTGCATACATAATCCCCACTTTTTCAAATGTTGCATGGGAATAACAGTCAGGTTAATTTATTTTTATCAATTGAAAATGTACAACTGTCAAAACACAAACCCCAAAATAAATCTGCATGTCTATGAACTTAATTACATAACTAATAACTACACACATTAACTATTTCTGACTCTACCTTGATTTTAATGTTCAATACCAACTACGCTTTCATCACAACTGTAAGCAACATAAACTATTGCTCAACATTATTTTCAATCTGACCAAATAATATGATGTTCAGTTGTCATGACTGTGGAAGGAATGTTTGTGAGGTACACACAAATGGTGGATGGGAAAAGGAAAACTGCGATAAACAACTTATGCACATTGAAGTGGATTATTATTATTATTATTATTATTATTATTATTATTAATTCAATTGTGTTAAACACTAATTTTAAACATCTTATACATGCTATCGAATGCATATCCAATATCCCGTTCACTATGTAAAACTATCACATTGATCTAAATTTGCTGCTGACATCGACTCGATATCATACTATCAACTAGATCAATAATAATCGAGAGTTTATAGCTTTTTTTGAAAACCTTTTTTCTCGTATCAACTTGTTCAGGCCATTTTAGATGTGGTGGAAACGTATAGCTCTGTTTTATCTGTTGTACTTTCAGCTATTTATTCTTTCTCCGTCTCCTTCAGGAAACCAATCCCATCTGTACAGACATTTTTTGTTGTTGTTTTTGTGGTTATTTTTCTAACGAAACACATTTCCTCTTTTACGATGTGGGTCTTCGTCACGCTAATATTTACATGGAATAATCAGCTTCAAAGTAACAGCCGCAGTTCTTCGATTATGTTCGTCTTATTTCAGTGCGCAACTAAAAAATGACGCTTGACTCTCTTTAGAATCTGAAAGTTTTACTTCCATTATCTACGTATACGCTTCTATTTGACAGTACTTTATGGGTCAGAAAAAGATTTCTGGAATTTTATAGCTTTAATATTATGTATAAGTTCTCCTTTAAGAGGTTGGAAACGACCCCAAAATTGTTCTGTCTTTTAAAATGAAATATAATAAGGAAGATGCTCTGTTTTTCAAAAAAAATAATAAACAGTACAATAACATTCTTGATAATAAATCAAGTCAGAAGAAACTAGGTCAAAATTGTAGGTAGAATACATTATATCAGTCATGAGCATACCTGGCCAATGCATTTGTAAATTACAGTTGTAATTATTATCTCGGCGTTGAGTGACAGGGAACCAGAACTACATATTAGTTTGTTTTGCCAAGTAAGATATTAACATATAATATGTTTTGTAAACTTCTGTGTTAGACTGCGGTTGAAATAAGTCTAACATGTAGAACATCTCGCAGTATACGCAAGGTGCAGAGTAGCACGAACTAGACTTTTTTGTGTGTGTGCCCCACTGACATTCTTTTTGGCCTTTCCGCCCGTCCTGGTTTCCACCCTCCATGACCATTTAATCAGCAAATCAGCAAAGAGGCAACGCGAGTATATGATACAGTTTTTAGACGCTCTCATCGAATTCAAAAAGTGAATGAAATTCAAGAGAGGAGGTTTAACGTTGGGTTCGTGCGACAGTCGCCTGACAAAACTGATGTTGCTGTGGTACGCAATGATGACTCATTTGCACTTATTGAGGCGGACCTGTTTCTGGAAGATGTTTTACTCAACATCGCAGAAAGATTTCGCTATGGATTCTTAAGCGTTCAATGCTGTTGTTTCAGAGTTTTTCGTGGTATAAATTGGCAGTGTCCGAATTATACAGCAAATAACGTCCGAAGGTCGTTATGTAAGCTGTGTGAGTCAGCAACCGACAGTTTTTACCACGATAAACTACGCCCCCCCCCCCCACGTTAAACTGTTATAATAGCAATTCTTTATCATTTTATTTAATTTTATTGTCTTTTTTAAAAGAAAGATAATTCCTATCCGTTTTAGAGCCTTGTTTAAGCGTATGAATTTTGCCGAGGGCGTCTGTGATGTAGTTATTTATAGAACACGGGATTCTCCATCTGCAAGATAATAGTTACGTCAACATCAAACAATTAATTCTACCAATGGTAGATTATCCAAGGTTTTGAACGTTTCAGAGCATCATCTTAATCTTGTATCTATATTGGCATGTATGATCTGAGTAGAAATCAATATTCACAGCAAAGGATGTGTTGTTTTGTTTCACATACGAATGACTCCTGGATTTGATGCTCTTATGAGTTTATTGTGACTTGGCCGAATCGGTATTGTCCAGATACGTGAATTACCAATTTCGGCTTCTTTAAATCTATTTTAGTTCTCAGTAATAGTTCAAACTACCTACGGGTGCTATTTACTATTGGTAAATGGATTCAGTGATGGGAGTTCAATAGTCAAACAGTTCAAGACATCAACCATAACAGTTACGATGGGGGTAGTAGCGGGATTTTTTTTTTTACCCCCTATCCCCCAACCCACCCCCACATTAAAACGATCAAGTTCGGCGACTTAAATTGGACGGTGAATCCAACTGATATAATGTTAGTCTTTGAAACCCCTCCTTCCAATCCCTATATCCATATTTGCCTATAGTTTTAAATTCATTTGTAACGAGCAGCAGTGAAAGTGCTGTACAACATATCCCCAATGTTCTTCTTGGCAGATTTTGTGTTTGCCAGCTTTTTTTTTCAAATCTAATCAAACACAGAATTATTTATCTTCAGAAAAAAAATAAAGATTTTTTATTTGATTCTGTCAAATCAATTTATTACATTTTCTAAATATAATATAAACCCACCGGTTTTGATTAGTTTTAAAGGCACGACTAGTGTTTACATTAATTACTTTGCACAGGACTCTACTTATAGAAGTATAAAGAAGTTCTCCGTACAGTTTATACAAAAATAAACACAACTGTGTCTGATCACTTGGTTATGTTCTGACCAATGGAAATCTTCCCTACATTTATCGACTGATGCGACAGTAATTATTCTGGGATAGGCGTAGTTAACTAGCTGACAATGGTTGATTTACAGCTTTGTGTTACAATATAGAGTACGAGTAGGGGTGCTACTGGCAACACAGAACATAAAGCTTAGCAGTGTTTGCAACAATAAGATAAGCGTTCGCGCCTATGTAACTACAAAGCTCCATATCATTGGGAGGCGACACATGCAAAGCTGCCTGCCTTGGAAGATACGAACCCTATGGCAGAACATGCCATTATGAATATTGTAGAACAAATATGCACACATTAGGTGATGGCCTAGGGGCACACCATTGCCTGAAATGTGGCATCGGAGTCAAATCCTGAAACCAGCTTTGCTAGCCCCGTTGACCTGTTCCTTAATTCTATAAAGCGCGCAGAAGCAAATCAAAATGGGAAATAGATGTTGCTGCCCAAGTACAATCTGAAACCACAAAAAATGAAATAATAACCATCATGTAAGTGATTGCAAAGTTTGATCCTGACGAAATACCAGAAATAAAACAAAACTTCGCAAACGTTTCTGAATTAGAAAGACGATTTGACCTCTCCTTAGTATAAAAATGCCTACAGTACCACAGCTAAAACAGCTGGCATTACTACATGGAATATACATACCAAGTCTTATGATAAAAACAAACATACTCAAAATATTGAAATCCATATTTGTACCGAATCCACAACTTTCACCAACACCTCCGGTTTCCACTGCAGCAGCAACAACAACGAACAAAACAATGGTAACACAGATAAAACATTTTGCACGCTAACATAATATCCGAATAACCAGAGGCGCATGAAAACCCTACATCGTTGCAATATTAGACGAATTTGAATAAAAACCGTCGTCGTCTTCTCGCCTCTTCATCGCTACTGAGGCGGGTGAGTATGTTAGTGCGAAAGCACAGCAATTACAGTGGCAGGATTCAAATTTTAGAAACGTAATATTGAGTAGGAAATTTACGTAGCCATTATTCTACCAACCTACACATCAGGTAAAGACGCTCGACAACTACTAACAAAATATGATTCCTGTAATCGTAGCGGTGTTATAAAACTTTGGTCACGATGGGGTTAAATTAGACATTGTCCTCTGCGCTCATCTGGTTATGCTACTTAGTCGTGACAAGGATGGATTTAAAACCCCTACTGAGTGGATTCATAATAGTGCCCGCGTAAATCTGAACCGCTAATGTATCAGCGCCATCAATAATGAAATTGTCAGATGCATTGAAAAGATTCTGGACACTCTGGATAAATATATCAATGCGGGATAGGGATGGACTCTGGCAAGATGTGCCCAGATCGAGGACCATCTCTCGCCATATCACCCGTGTCGTGGATCCAGTTAGATAGCAACACCAAACTGGGTCCCGTAAAGGTCAGTTATTAACGTGAGAAACGTCGATAATCGTTGTTTTGAACTGACAATTTTGTCGGCGTTATAACTGTTCAGTGAACACCAAGATATTTATCGAAAATATCAGCTATACCTGGGGAAACTAAACTTTTGTGATATTGAGTTTCCCGTGCAGGTTACCAAAGCCACACTGAAGTAATTTAAAGCAAATATCCCATGTATCGATGTTAATGTATTCACGTATGACAAAGGATTTTATCCGCTGGTACTATATCCACGTGACCATCACAAACGAATTCAGATTTATTTGTCGTTGCTGAATAAAACGAAAGAAACATAATCGATATCCCACTACGTAAATATCTTAGTCGACTGCTTAACCGACACAGCAAGCACAAGGGTATCATTGAAGACGTTTCATGCATATATTTAAGGCTCAAGAACTGCTCACCAGTCATGACTTTTACTGCAGTGGTATCAGTGAAAAAACCTAGCGCAAAATCATGCTCATGCCTGGAATGAATATCGTCAAATCTACTGCAGTACAACGAAATATCAAAGACACCACATTATCTATGTGGATTTTGAATGCTTGAATGTTTCGATGGCAGATTTAAATGCGTCCAGCTTTGCTAACAAAGGCACAAATGCGCTTGATAACAGTGCAAGTCGCTCGACAAAGCAATGCGGGTTGTGTTGCACAGTTGTACAATGTGATGGTAAATCAAAGCTGCCAGTCCTTTATTTTCCCAGGGTGCACCAGACACAGCTGAGGTATTCTTCAGATCGATCGAAGTTACGTCAAGATGGATTCGGTAGGAGCTCTACTCACCGGTATTCAAATATGTGATTGTTGATACCATTCGTGAGTTCTCCGCAGCTACTCGCGGTTGGATTTGTGAAAAAGCTTCTACTGACAATGAGCAAAGCCCGTCCACAGATAAAAAGCAAAGTCCGTTCAGCAACGAAAGTAAAAATTCTGGTTACAAAGTTATCGGTCACTGCCAAATCACTGGCGCGTAGAGAGGTTCCGCACACAACGCATGCTATTTGCAACCGAGAATGTATCCTACTGAAAGCAAAATTCGTGTGGTGCTTTATAAACTGCGTAGGTATGATGGCTACTTAATAATGTAAGCAGTAGCTACGGCATTAGACTCGCCGATAAGCGTTATCCCCAACAACATGGAAAAGTATACGATGTTTCGGCTGGGTCAGTCGCAGTTTATCGATTCGATACAGCTTATGTAATCGTCAGTAGAGAAGTTAGTGAATAATCTGACAGCGGAGAACTTCAAAATCACTCGTCGTATTGTCCAGCCAATACAGACTTGATCACAGGCAATGGTGTAAATCCATTCGAGTACATGAACGGCTGCAACAAATTTGCTCTAACTTAGGTACCACCGATCGAAGCGTTTTATTCATCGTTGTTACGTGAAGATATCAGCGCTGACGACTATAAACATGGTAAGAAAGTTTGGTCTGCATTAGAATGCAAATTCCTGGACTACTGTCACGATTTGTATCTACACACCGGTGTGTTGTTGCTCGCAGACGTGATTGACGCATTTCGTTACGCCACCATGGACGTGTACGAGCTCGATGTCGTACATTACTTCTGGTCAGCAGGTATGGGGCGGGAAGCATTGTTTTTGCAAAACGAAAATCAAACTGGAATTGCTCACTGACATTGACCTCAGCTTTTATCAAGCGATAGCTTTGTGGTGGAATATCTATGGTGAGCCATAGATACGCTTGTGCCAACAAACCCCAACGTGTTCGGGTATAACCCAGCTGACCCCAATAGTTTCATCATGTATCTCGATGCCCATAACTTGTATGAATGGGCCATCATGCAGCCTCTTCCGCTTGGTGGATTACAGTGGATGGATCCTGCGAATAGTTATCTTCGAAAGGACTTTCTAGATCATAACAACTACGGTGACCAAGGATACTTCTTTAAAGTTGACCTGGGATATCACGAACTTTTACACGAGGCACACTCCGATTATCCGCTGACAAAGTGCTGTCGGTGCCTGATACATATTTGTCCTCTTAACAGGGCTCGAGTCCGGACGCAGATACACTTAATGCACCAAACTGTTACCAAGTCTTCGGACCAAACACAATTATGTACTGCACGTGAGAAATCTGTAGTTGTATTTGCGATTGGGTATGAGTATAACCAAGTTCCACAGCGAGCTTGAATTTCAACAGCAATCTTGGATGTGTCAGTATATTCAAATGAATACAGATTTATGCACAAAGGTCACCAATGAATTTGAAAACGACTTTTTCAAGCTCATGGTCAATGACATGTTTGGAAACACTATGGAGAATCTGGGCTAACGAATTCCAGTCGATTTTGTCCATGATAATATTGAGCATGACAAGATTTGAAGGCCTTTCATTCCAGAACAATCTTTGATGTTGGGCTTGTTGTCGTTAACAGTACAAAATTTAAACTCAACTGACAAAACCAAATTATGCGGGTGCAGCCGTGCATGACTTGTCAAAATTGCTCATGTGCGAGGTTTACTATGAAAAGATCCAATCAAGTCAAGAAGCTGCAAACTGACACTGACTCGCTGATGATGAGTATCATCATTTATGACGTATAAGCGGACATGACAAAGCTAAATTTGGTGAATGAGTTTGACACCAGAGATTACCCGAAAGAACATCCGTTGTTTAGTGCCACCAGTAAAAGTGTGCTTCGCAAGTTCAAGGCGAATGCGTGGGTAAACAAATCAAAATGTATATGGGACTGCGTTCCAAAATGTACTCGATTGTGGTCGGACCCCAAAACATTAACAAAACCAAAGATGTTCCATGAATAATTGTGCAGGTAGATGTCAAACACGAGCTGTACTTGGAATGTCTTCGAGACCGTCGTGAATTCGCGCACACCGCAAATATGATCCGATCCAAGAACCAACGCAAGGGTGTGTACCGATGCACCAAAGTGAATTTGTCTCCGCTGGATGCCAAGCGATGGATATTCCTGGATGGAATCACCACTTACGCATTCGGTCATAGTGTTACTGCGAGCCAACTTACGATTGATACTGTTTACTGACTGTGAACATAAATCCTGGTGGCAGTTCCGTATATGCTTTAACAACTTGCAATTCCTCTCGCATGAATGCACATATGGGAGGCTTTGTTTCACCAGATGACGAAGGTCCCAATCGGTATCGGGTTGGCTGTGTTGGAATATTAATCCGTTCCGAAATTGTAAACACATCTACGGACCATATTGGGTATTTTCCAGGGTTTTGTTGCCCGCCTTCCAACGCTTCAGGTGTATAAAATTACCGAACATGATTGCCTCCGATTGGTTCTAACGGTGTTTTCTGTGAAATCATTCTCTGAGTAACAGTATCTTTTGTCGAATCACATTGGCTGTTTTTAATCGTATTGTGCGCGTGACTTGATTATTCAAAACTATTATGATCATTATAAATCGTGTTACCCAATCATGTGACCGTTCTGACCTCATCAACGATTATTATGCGTACTGAAGACGTAATAACCATTTTCCAAGACTGCGATCAAATTGTTCTACAATTGCTTGGTCAAGGTGCACACTGATATGTTCAACACGTACATGAACATAATACTTAGAAAGCACCACAGCCAGAGATCCAAAACATTCTTGGCTAGAATCCACTTGTAGAAATCTTGGCCATGTCGGTAGGCTGCATGAATAAATATGCTCGAGTGCATTTGCGACATTGACAAAATCCTTTTTGCCAGCGGCTGCGCCTCTTTGTATCTGCTGGATACATCGACAATTGTGGGAGCGTATTTATAGGCGTACAGTCGGCTTTATAGATCACAGACACGATCGTGTAGAAAAATAACAAATCTGCTTGATGGATCTAATTTGGTGTTTGGACATCGAACCAACATCTTGATATCTTTCTTGGAACTGCTAAATAAATTTGTCACAGCGCCTGTTTGTCCAACCATGCATGGGCAATCCCACGATTGACATTGTCTGCACTGGTTAACTGTTTCACGACGGATGTAATATATTTTAGATAATGTCCGGCTCTTTGTGTCCATTGTTTGTTTTGTTTATATTAGTATAATGGTTTACTTCTCATGAGTGGCTTTGCCTCCCAATACCATCTTTGCTTTCACACCCCCTTCAAAGACCCTTCGTGTGATTCGCTTTCCTAAAGTTAGATTAATGGCATTCAATTCATGGATGAGATCCACGTTAATGCGCTGAATTGCACGGATATCACTCAGTGTTTTATACGGATTGGCATGCCGATAACACGCAACATTAATGCTATTTAGAGGTGCTTCACCAGGTTTTGGCTGGTTATTGTGAAAATCGAATCGCGTATATCCAGGCGCGTATCCCAGGCCCGCAATAATTGTAGCCAGGTAGATGATTTTCGTCCGGATGTTTGCTCCATGGTGTTCTTGCTAAGTTTGGTAATGTAGTAGTGATATCACCGACGCTAACGTTTGATTTTCAACATTTGTTTTTGTCACAAACGTAAACGTCTTTGCTCAGTATCGATTACAAGTTCCAATAATCGCTGCTCTTCAATTACGTGTCTGAATTCGAGTTGGAGTTCTGGTACGTGTTTTGGAAAGACATCTATCACAATATGAAGACACGATCTTATTATAACGACAGACATATATTCAATGTCATTGTGCAAAAGGAAATTCTCAGATCAGTTTGGTAAGAGCTAAACCAATGTTAGAAAAGTCAATGATTTCTCAGTCAATGAATCCTCCGGACAAACAACACATAAACAGGCCGTGCATGGCGATGGAACAGTGTTTTCCATCTCAATTCGAGCACTAATCAATGGCCCTATTGGATCCGATAATAGTCAACTGTTGTTGAATATCGTTGTACAATGGTTAACCTGGGATCGGTTGTACGTGATTGCATCTTTGGCTGACGATCAGCTGTATCACAATGTGCTCAAGTATGTTCAAAAAGGCTTGTACTAAAAAAGATCAATAAGACATGGTACCAATGCGTCCGTTGATTTCTTTTCTGCAATTGACAAAGCCCCTACCGGTGACAATGTGGATGCGAAAAAAATCTTGTGGTGTGCGACGATGTGATGCTGAGAGACAATTAAACCCACACAAATATTTTCATGAGACCAGCATATAAACACGCACATGATATATTTGACTCTACGATTTGCCCATGACCCAAATGTGATCCAAGAAAAAAAGAATATAATATGCTAATGGGATTTCATGGCATTGCCAAGACTGGTCTTGGTATTTAAACGGCCAAAACGATCGCAAGGGAAAACAGTGGCAGAGATTATGGAAACGAAGCAGAACCGGTTCCAATTCATAAGATAGCCAAAGGTACCAAGATACAAAAAGCCACAAGAGCAACTGCAGAGGTTATTACACGCTTGCCAGAGACAGTGACTGAAATCAAAGAAGAAAACGTCGCTGAACCTTAAAAAGGTAACAGAAAAGAGAGAATGACAATTTGCTTTGTAAAATTCAACAAATAATTTATTTCGCTAGAATACAAAGTGAAAATTAAAAGAAGAACTTATGGTATTGCGAATTAAATAAAAAAAAAATAATCCAAGAATTGCAGACACAGGTCTTAATAATTTTAAGTTCTGAATAAATTCAGTAGAAGTCCATAAACAAATCCAAAAACTGACAGCGATGATGTGTCCGTGGTAGCGTGTGGAGTGTTGATGTGTCAACAGTCTTTCGTTGAATCACAGTAATATAATTCCAGTTTTTCATTCAGTATAAATTCCAGTGAATGTCTTCATCCAAGAATTTTATCAGAGCACTTTTGTATTTCCAGAAAAAATAATCACTTGAATCCAATAATTTGAAGAAATAAAATTTATATCCCAAAAATGAAATACTTGACAAAACATACAACTTGAACGTGCTAGATCTTAAAGCACGACTTAAAAATCCTCTCAGTTACAAGATTAGATAATTCTCCACTCGACCCCAGGTCACAATTAGCATTTTCTCTAAACAAAACAACTATAACGTAATGAAAAATAACCTTCTAGAATGATCCTGATGTTTACGAAATAAAAACCAGAAACTGGACAATGCAAAATGTACTAAGGAAATTCCAAAACCCACACATAAACCCAAAATAAATATATTTATTTCTATCAATAATAATACTGATTTTACGCCCATGTACATAGAGAATAATTTAGCTACGTATTAGTTGTTTGCAGAATAAAGACAATTCAGGTCAAGCAGAATTGAACTCAGTTTTGGACAAGGACAAGTCCAACATACAATGTCACATTACAATAGCATGTAATGAAATACAAAATTTAAAAAAAAAACTAACTAACAAACGAGGCAAATTAAATAAAAATAACACGGGTCATAGACCGCATATAATGTATCAACTTGCACAGGGTGCTTTTCTGGACCTACAACCGGTCGATATGCCCCTAGACCTGGCGTTAAGGGTGTCATATATATATATATATATATATATATATATATATATATATATATATATATATATATATATATATATATATATATATATATATATATAATTCCAATCTGACTGTTAACCTTAGATTTGTACGACCTCGATCACAACTTACAGGTGATTCACTAAGATTATCGTGTACCATTCCCACCAGTGACATCTTAAGCTTATGAAGAGACGCTCGCTTGGTTATATTTGAAACCAAGTACACAATCACCTTATTTCGAAAGAACATTTTCAACAATGCAGTTTTGTCGTACTGTAGGCGAGCTGTTGGTAAGGTTGAATTGTCAACATTGACTTTGCGCATGCCTGTGTATCCATCTGTTGGCTACATAATCTCGTTTGTTTTCGTTTATGGAATCAGGAACCATATCCACGTTGTTGATTCTCGCACATGCCATAGACACTCACTCGCCAACATCTATTACAGGACAATTTACTTGGCAAATAAGTTGATTGATTTCGACGAGGACGGACAGGTGGAAAGGCATCAAAGTGGACTAGTAGGGGGAAAACCCCAGTTTGTGCTACTCACAGGTTCCGCACACATTATTTTTTTCTAAAGTATTGTTTGGTGTTGATTCGAGTAATTACGTGCTGCCCGTAAGTGAGTAACGATCATTTTATCTCTACAACCAGTTTCTACGGTTGACATTCTATAGCATATCAAAACGTAACATGCATACTTAACAGAGCAGATATTGAGCAAGCGTCAATACACGACGCACGTGATGGCTGTAATTGTCAACTACATCTTGGTATAGCGACATTCAAATATATGTCCCTCTGTTTGGCCCCACACCTTTCGCGAGAGGTGTTTTATTCCAGGTATAATTTCAGGAGGTAAAGCCTGTATCTACATGAAATAAATGAGAACTATGATAGTAGTTACCCATTTAATCGGAGTATCTATGAGTTTTATTTATTTTCAGAGGATATTTTAAAAGAAATAAGCAGTCGTTGTAGCAACTCAGAAACAATAAGCCCAACAATATAATATTTATCACGAAAACAGTTTTTACTTTGAAAGTAAACGTCTGTATATGTTCAACTACGGCGAGAAATCCAATCCGTATAAGGCAGAGAACAAAATCAAACCAAACATGTTGTCAGTCTGCACCTGGACTAAAGTGTGTCCAGGTTGAGATGTACATTAAATCAGACAGCAGAATCAACCAAACAATAATAATATCACCTATAACTGGATAAGTGATTGGGTTTAATCAATGAGTATCGCACTTGTTGATGCCATCGCTCTTTTCCCCACGAATGTCATAAGGCACTGTGTGATTGTGACGAACGCATCGACTGTGTCCGTCCAGCCTTTTATCGTAAGGACGATTTTACAGATCATCACCTTTTATATTTTTCAGGTATGTAGCTTTTGATTGGTTAAAATGCAATCTTGTACTCTGGAATTGTATTGATGTAACTTTTTGTGCTTCCTTCACATACTGTGATAGTTTAATTCGTTCTTTAATCATTCCTTATCGTGCATTGCTTGTCGAATGTAATACTGTATAATTGCTTCATATGAAGGATATTCATCTATTTGTAATGAACTTCTGCTTTTGTAAATGATTTAAATTGTCAAATCATTAGATGTCCATATTATTATTGAAATTATGTTTAGGGTAATTGCTATAATATTGCACTGTGCGATTGTGATAAACGCATAGTTTGCTTCCATCCAGCTTCTGTTTTGGGACGAACGTACAGATCATCACCTTTTATATTTTTCATGCGTAAATGGAAAGACATGTAGATTCTGATCTATATCCTGGCCTTGTGGTCATTTCATGCTTGCCAAGACTTGTTCGAGTCTATATCTCTATACTGAATAATCTATGACGTTTTGGCACCCACCGTAAGACAAATCAATTTACAACATTCCAACCGGACAGAGGTGTTAAAGAGACCTATTTATTGACGACTTGGAGAAGTCCATCTGTTTGTACTTGTCAGTGCTTGAGTGGGGTTAGCTGTTGCTTTTGGGCTGTGCGGTATCAACCAGATATTACAACGGATTACCTTGTCGCTACCACAAAATTGTGTGAAGATTATTCTGTTTGAGAAGTATTGTATGAAGTCCGATGAAAATCAGCGCTTATGTACTCTTCATCTGTCTTATATCGTGCTCGGATGAAGTTTGGATGTGCATTGACTATGAAATATAACTGACGTGATGTGAAATCTCTGGCGTCTACACAAATGAAGAAAAAGACACCCCAACAAAAAACACGAGTGCTATAATTAATTTGTTTCCTGAAGCTGCTTTGCCCTCTTGAACCTTATGGATAATTTAATTCGTTGACTTCGAACACTGAGCTCTCAACTGTTATTGTGTATATATATATATATATATATATATATATATATATATATATATATATATATATATATATATATATATATATATATAGTGAAGTGGCAAATTTTTCTGGTGATCTAGCAAGAACACATTTGTTGAGACCAGAGAACCATTAATTAGATTTATGGAGACAAGCGCGTATCATATAGCCATACTACCGTGTACGGTAATGTCCTTTAGAGGGAGAATTTTGTTCCTAATTAGGCATTTGTTTATACAGCAGCCAGGCGGACTATTAGGGACAAGGAAAACTTCGTTGTCATGGCAAAGCTGTCACAGTTGAGAAATCGCAGAAACTCTGTTACTCAAACTACCAGGTCAAGCTGACCCTGACTTTGGCGCCTCTGGAAAAAGGCGGCAGAGAAATTTGATTCTGATTGGTTTCCCACACAAAATTTTCTAGCTTTTAAAATTGTCACATCGGAAATTCTAATCAGTCTAAGCTTTTCTACGTGAGAAACCAGAGTAGGCTCCAGTGGATTTGCAAGACATTCCCCGTAAAAGAACTGTTGTCCAAAGGGGACTATTGTCGAAAGGAACCGACGAAATAATTTGCCGATTAGAGGGAGGAACGTTGAAATCAAAGGTAGTGTGACAATTCCATGTAATTTGTTGATGCCATAAATAATGCTTTGCTGAAGTTATTTACTTCTATCTGCATGAATCTTTTTTCTACATTCGTGTAATAATTTGCTTTATGAAGTATAACTGTTGAGTTTATGCATAGGAAGTCGTACATTAATCTTCTTTAGATAAGTTTGACGAATTGTTTGAATTTGTCGTCTTGTTTACATAAGAATTATATTCCAATAATTTAATACATTACATTAAATAATTTGATTACGAGAATCCGTGTGAATTCGCCGAATTTAGAAGATTTCACGTTTGATTAAGAATAAGTGTGTATCGACTGAAATGATCTAGTAATTGATTGATGTGATGTATCCTATTAATTCGCTGTGTAAACTGAGGCTGGCTCAGAACCCCAGGCCTCGCTTATGTGTTAATGTGTAAGATCAAGGCGCAACGAATGAGCCATTTGACTAACTAGGGTCATTATAGGACATGTGGAGTCGATTGATAGCCTTAGCATCTGTTTAGCACTGATAGTGAAATCTGATAATGAGGGAGAATAATGAAGAATTAACTGTTTCAGAAATAACGGGAAATTTAGGTTGTCTCTATTTATATTTATTTAAAAGGGAGAAAATAGCTCCTGAGACGTATAATCCTGAGACGTACAATCCTGTGGCGCAATCCTGCGACGTATTAATTTCTGAAACGTATTATGAGAGTATCCTGAGACGGATGGTGGAAAGTATCATCCTGAGATCCAAGGGTCCGAACAGCTACAGTGGAAGCAGAACAGACTGGGGACGAGCAGGTTATGAAATCGTACAAGACGTTGACTTCGATTGTTCACTCGATCCTATGATGAACTAAATCTGTCAGTAAACAGATCGGCTATTTTATTTAAATATATTTGCGTTTTTCTTTGTATTTCGGTGCAAGTTTAAATTTCTAAAAGCAGAGTATATTCCTGATGTAATGAATTTTCACAGTTTTTTTATGTAATTGATTAAATTGTTTGTTTACATGTACGGGGGCTCGTGTTGGTTTGTTCTATATACCTGCTCAGATCTCTATCTATTTCACATATAAGTTTCACCACTTATATTTATATTTACTCGAACCGGGCAATAACATCGAGGGCGGTCAACCCCTAGATAACGAAAACCAAATTTGGCGGGACACCCACTAGGGACAATTCTCCCCCCATATTATATATATATATATATATATATATATATATATATATATATATATATATATATATATATATATATATATATATATATATATATATATATATATATATATAGATAGATATATAAACATAGTTGTGTGTTTGCTTGTTTGTGTGTGTGAATGGGACTGTGTAATATTCTCATAGGAATGGACTATTGTGCAATAATTAGGGCTTGGTAATTGACGCAGGACTTCTTTTGGAATCAAATAAGACGTTACTTTTATTTCCTATATGAGTTCCTTGTTTTCAGATAGTACATGTTTGCTTTCATACTGATCAGGATTTTCTTTATTTTCTTTAGACGTTGAATTGAGGGTTTTATCACTACTTAGTCTCACATACAAATAATTGAATGCGTTCTCACTCATATATTATACAATCGGAATAAATACCTTTGCATTCGCTGAGCACTTGTTGAAACCGTTTTTACAGATTTTGGAATAATGATTTTCCATTTAATTAATTGATGTATGCGTTCATTTTTTAGGGTGATGCATTGCAATTTTCGTAAGACTATTGAGTTTGGGTGAATCTTAAACCTTAGTGTTGAGTTCTCTAGTTCGTTGTGAAAGGAAAATTGTTTTGGACAGTCTCTAAGATTATAATAATATCGACACTTTAACATACTTTCTCGTATTGATGTTGGCAAATCATGCTGCTAAATTGATTAAGTCATTCCATGAAACATTAGTTTACTAAGGCAGAAAGTGCCGGTGAGTTGCAGATATTTACTGCAATTTTGTGTGAATTTCTAATTAGAATTGCTGATTGTGTCTTGACTTGGCTTATTGACAAGCGAGTTCACATTATTTTTTTAAAGTTATTCCTTACTGATGAAGGTATCGGGTATGCCCTTTTCGCCTTAGTCTGCCAGCACGCTACACACAGAATGACGGAGGATGACCCCAATGTCAAGCCGGCTTAGCTGCTCTGCCTTAGATGCTTAGGATCAGGAAGTATAAAACGTATTATAGTATTTGAGAAAATGGAACGTATATGGTAGTCACTATATCTGATTATGAACGGATACAGAGTAAACTCAAACGGAGCACTCCAAAGGTGGGGCGTATGTTTATTGATTCAAAAGTTAAATCCAGTCCTTACACCTCAATGCAGTTTCCAGAGATTTATTTATTCTCGGGATAGGACCCCATGCCCTGGTCATTATAAGATCGCTACGTAGATATTTAAGTCGTACACGTTTAATGTTAGGACCAAGGTATTTGACAACTGATATCAGCGAGAATCTCTAAGGAATGTTTGGAAATTTTATTTGTAGGGATAGTATGATGCAACAGAGAGGTGCAAATAAGGAGATAATGTGGCAACACCGGGTTTTCGACTTAAAAAGATTCTACAGAGAGCCACTGACAAAGGTTGCATCACTCAGTGCGCAGTAAACAATATGCTTCGCTCTAATTCTGGACTTGTCTACGGACAGGGAGTCTGAAAGATGCTACACGTCACAAGTTTGATACAATCAAAGACTTCAGCCATTTAAATATCAACTACATAAGACTGAACACGAGCTGCAGAGCGATATTCAGAATGAAAGGGTTAGGACAGTACAGCAACAACCGTTGTCCGCAAATGATAATGCAACACACTTGATAAAATCACAAGCCAGCTGAAAAGAGTGATGCGGCGAAAGGAAGAGATGGAAAGGAATATTGATAAGCTTAAGCTAGATGCAGGGAGCCAGAGAAAAGATGAAAGTAAAACTAAAGAATTACGCGAAGACTACTCAATCTATAAGAGACTATAGTAACAAGTGGCCATAATAACAACATGGACGCTCAGACTATAGAGAGGTCAAATGTAGCCGATTTATTCGGAAATTGAGTGAAGATACAAGCGTTAATAAGTCCATGGTGACGATACTGTCAGAGAGGTTCTTGAAAGAACATATAAAGAGCTCTAAGCTTCATTTGCTGCTGGATTGGAGATTCGAGGAACCAATTATGTGATAATACCCTGCATCGGATAAATTGAGGTTGACCCTCAAAGTACCTTTTCCGGTAGATGAGGGATTCATCATACGAACATTGGATGTTCCAGATACATAGTTTGAAACAAATGTTCCCATGATCCTTGGCACCAATGCCCTTAGAGTCTTGCTATAAAAATGCAAATGTAAAGTGTTCATGTTAGACCAGATATAACGGTTTCATAGGAGGAGTAACGACCACCAAAAAGAGCCCAATACATATTCATCTAATAGAGAATACTACAGTAAGCGGTCTTTTAAGGAGTCAAGGACGAGCATAATTAGCATTATGAGCGCTTTGGACTCATATCCTTCAAGTTTACCACTAATGATGTGAAGTTGATGCAGAATGATCCACGGTAAAGATTCCTTTAAAGTCTATCTTCAAAGGTTTTGTAAATCGACCCAAAGAACAAACTCTGCAAACTATACAAACTTTATGTCCTCATGTAATGCACACTGCCTGCACCAGACCAGAAACTATAGCTATATATGGGATTTCAGGAACTTGGGATAGCCCTAGGCGACACAGATTCGGATCACGATCAGGAGAAAACTGCAAAGCAACTGTTGCGCAAATGGACATCAATCTTTTCAACAGGACCAACATACTTAGGTCATAACACTGCTGTAGAGCATAAGTTGAATTATAAGACCATTCGCCGTTTAAGCAGCGTTATAGGAGAATATTTGCGGGAGAACCCCATAGTCCATTGTTAAGAACTATTGTCCCTGTCAGGAAAAAGGACACTTTTTTTAGAGATTGAAAACAAATTTAAATAAACTGAATTCACGGACAGTAAAAGATGCATATCCTATTCTCCGCATAGACCCGACTTTAGATTGCTTTGCTGGTAGTACGTGCTTTTCAAGGTAAGACGTTCGCTCAGTGTATTGGCAAGTGGGGTTTTAGGAAGAGCCCAAATAAAAGACAGCCTTTCTGTTGGAACACTAGGATTCTTTGAATGCATTTGGATGACATTCAGTTTGACTAATGACCCTCTTACTTTGCGATCACTAATGGAGCGTTGTATGGGAGAACCGAATCTTAAGGATAGACTCATTTGCCTTGACATTATAGTTTTTACTTCAAATTTGAAGAAGAATGTCGAATACTAGAAGCGATATGTTATAGACTTAAAGACCATGGCACAAAGTTGAAGCCAAACAAATGTGAGTTGTTTTTTCTTCGGACGGAAGTAACATATCTCGAATTTATCCTCTCAGCTAATGTCATTGAAACCTACCCAGAAACTGTAGATGCGCTCAGACACTGGCCAAGATACTGCACAATGTGAGCAAGTTATTGGGTTTTAAGGAAATTACAGGCGATAGATAAAGGACGTTTCAAGAATTGTTCGCCCTTTAATTCAGCTCTTGGCAGGACACCCCATGCACGTAGTGTAAGCCAGGAAGAAGCAGGGACCTCAACCATGGAAATTGGAGCAGGAATAACAAATGAATTTGATGACATCATTATTCTTCTACGAACTCCACCTATTTTGGCTTATGCCAAATATTTGAACTTTACGTGGATGCCATTGCAGAGGGGCTTGGTGCAATTTTTCGCCAACTTCGGTTTTGCTTCTACTTACCGCAACGGCACGATAAACACTGATATAGATGGTTTGTCAGGGCATCCATCGTTTGAAACCACGGAAATTTTGAGTTATTGGAGTTTGTTTCTTACCATTACATCAAAGCAACACTTTAAGGAATAAAGCTACCAGGTCAGGTGGCATTATGGATGCCCGACCTTCTTTTAAACGGAGGATTTGGTCAAGAATAAAAGGATAATCTCCTCGGATGACTAGTTTGTACACGATTTGAGTCCGAACTGGACGTGTTGTTAATGTTTGAGGCAAGGACAAGACATATAAAAGTCCTTGTTCTCTTAGTCCCATTTGAGGATCAACGTCACCTTAAAGAGTGTGATCGGCTTTGTGTGCAGAACGAAGGTTTGCATTGAAAACGATGTGAAAGTGAAAGAGGCTCTTCGGTTGGTCGTACCAAGTCATTTTGGAACAGCTGTGTTATTGGGTCTCAATACTGACTCATGAAATCAGGGAAGAGATATTACCCTCAATTTGGTTCGCTCAAGGTTCTGTTGGACTTCATTAGCTGAGGATGTAGACCGAATGGTTAAACGCTATCCCCGCTGCATTGTCCACAAGGCATCATCCATTACTGTATCAGCTTCTCTAGTACCTTTTCAAACTCATGAGGCCATGCAACTTGTATGTATGGTTTTCTACTTTTCGAAAGCCGGAAAAGCGTATATGAACACATTCTGGTAATGACAGACAATTTCACGCGTTATGCATTAGCCGTCACCACAAAAACGGAAACGTCAGTGAGTACTGCAAGAATTCTGTTTAATACATTCATGGTTCACTACGGAAGAAACTTCGAATCAGCCATAACATCATAACTGTGTGATAATTCGAAAATCCATGACAACGCCAATACCAAACTAATGGTAACGGTATTTGCGAGGGGTTTAATCAAACTTTATTTAAGATGCACGACACATTTACTATTGAGAAGAAAATATATTTGAAGACGTTTTATAACACAGACCTATGCCTACAATGCAACCAGACACGTTAGCTCTGGACATTCACCATTTTATATGATGTTCGGACGACATCCAAGGCTTGCCATTCTAGAGATAGATCTACACAACTCAGTCATCCTGTAGGACAAAATATGCGAAAACTTGTCGAAAGCGCTTGGATTTCGCCTCCAGGTTTTACCTCCTTATGTAGAAAGCACCACTCTAGCCAGAAAATATAAGATAATTTTTCGAATCATTATTTATTATTATTATTATTATTATTATTATTATTATTATTATTATTATTATTATTGCCACGGGTTTTTCAATACACAGATATTGGGTTCGTGCAAGTCGTGGCAACAATTCAATGACAACAAGGCCACGATATATACAAGAATGTATTTCCATTCAAGCCAGAAGAATATAAAGTATGATGATCTCTACGATCGTCCTTAAGAAATAAACTGGAGACCCAGACAAAGCGTCTAACACAGTGTTTATCTTAATGATTAGTGTCAACATATGTTCATGTATGATATGGACATTTAATGAATACACACATTTAATGCACAAAAGTCTACGTTTAGGTATGCCTGAGACACAGTCCTTTTACAAACTTTAACAGAAAAAGCAACGCTCGAGTTGGGCATGTATTAGTATCATTTTAAAATATACACTTACAAGGCATACAAGAAAAGGTAGACAAGACACTTGTAGAAGTGCTGGACCTGCAGATATTCTCAGCGGCCCTTTCTGTCGGAATGGAAGAGAAGCAGTGCCACTTATAAGTAAGAGAAGGTTTCAGTGTACCATCCGTTTAAGACCTTGCACATCCTCCTTTTGAATGACAAAGTCGGGGATATATGTGTCAGGCCGCTCTCTAACCATGTAACACTCCAAGCTCCATTTGTCTATCAGTTGGTGCTTTTCAGAAAAGTTGTACAGAATTGTGTTTAGTAAGTGTTATGTACTATATATGAACAAAAAATTACTATGAGTTCGTTGCCGCATACAGCATTCCCTGAAGGTAGTTTAGATTTAGCTGTGGTTATTTTAAAATACCGAGTTCGGTTGATATGAAGTGCCTGCAATGAGAAGCCCGATTACCTAGAGTTTTCTGACTGTGGACTCTTGCCACAGCTATGATACTTATAGAGTACAATTCGTTGCTTTATCACATTGAAGCGAGTTTTGTTAGGAAGCTGTCCAGTTTACGGAAGCAACCATCAGATGTAAGGTATGTGAAACATACTAGTGCCGACTTTCTTGAAATCCGTGATATGTTTCTTGTAAATATTGGATGTTTTGGAATTTAATCGAAACTTTGTAAAGTCAGAGGTATGTCACCCAACACCATTCTATTGGATAAAGTATATTCTATTCCATGTTTGCCATTTTTCAAACTTGACAGACAAATTTAATTCAATTAGCAGTGTCAACCCATTCTGTTTTGATGTTTATGGTATAGATTAAGGTACTAACTTTATTGCATGAGCGCATTCGTTTTAAATGTCAACACTTGCAAACGGAAAAACACATGTTTTATTTTACTAGTTATTTTCTTACTTTTTTGTGCTCATAAACAAATGTGACTATTTTAAATTCAAAATTAAAATATGATTATACGGCAATTTAGCCGGATATACATGTGCATACATCGAAGTAAAAAGGCAAAGGACAGCGATGTATGCACATGTATGTAATGGAATATATAGCCTTTATATAGATAGTAGTATGTGTTTTAAGAAAATGAATTACTTAGACAAGACAAATTGATTTAACTACACAAAGACTTGTCCAAACATAAAAAAATCTATAGCAGACGAGACGTTATAGCATGTATATTGAATACAAAGACATTAGGAGATCATTGTCATGATCACTGTAAGTAGGGAACATTTTACAGAAACTATCAACAGGCAAACAAGTACAAGGGTAGGTGTACGTAACATGAGACAAGATACATAGCTTACAAAAATGAGAGTAAAATTCAGATATAGAGAAGGCTACAGGGGACCTATACAGGAACCCTGGAGTACGACTGAGAGTAATCCCCGCAAACAAAAGCAAACTAAAAACAAATTCTTGCAAAATCTTTTTGGAGATTTTGAAAAATATCCATTATTGAAACTGATATATATATATATATATATATATATATATATATATATATATATATATATATATATATATATATATAAATAATATGATATATACAATATAATATAACATAGTAATACAATATATACAAACAATATAATAAAATAAATACAATATAATAAATGCAATAAAATGCAATACTTCTAAACTAAACGTGGAAGTAGTATCTGTTTTTCTATTCTTTACTGTGATTGAATATAAGCCACGAAATCTCAGAACACGGCTCCTATAACGAATACGTTCCTATCGTAGTTTGTAAGACATAACCCAATCGTTATTTAAATCCATGTACAAAAGGTAAAGAAATAAAACAGTGATTATAAGGCTAAAAATTAAAGGGGATGGCATAGTTTTAGATGTTCTTTCTTCTTGTCTGTTTCAGGATATATTAGAAACCTCTTGGATTTCACCTCCTGTAAAAAGTAAGCGATTCGTTGCATGCATTGTTGTTTTCCAGCGTGCAACATAAATTTGAACACTAATGTTAAATGCTGCAACTATACTTTAAAGCGTTTGGTTGACTTGAAATGCTCTGACATAATTATTGCAACCATGTAATATATATATATATATATATATATATATATATATATATATATATATATATATATATATATATATATATATATATATATATATAACCCATGTGCTTACAATTATACAAACGTAAAGTTTTGATGTGTTAAAAGAAATCAATTTAAGATTTGAATGCATTACTTGTTTTCTTCTTCAATCTGTTTAATGGGTCGTTATCAAACATTATACCTGTTGTATTATATTCTAATGCTAAAGAATTAATTTGTGTTATTCAATCCTACTAATTTAATAGTTCTTTAAATAGAACAGGCTGCATCATGATTTGTGTTTAATTTCTTGGACATAAATATTGAAACTTCTAACGCAATTTACTTTACTAATTATTGATATATTTCAAGGTTACATGACCGATTAACTTATAACAATACATTGTTGGATAACACCGATTTACCTACTGTTTACTATAAATTCTTTCATAGCTACAGTAACAGTATCTGTGTTAATACTTCTGATCATTACGAGATCAATACTGTGGATAATACTGCAGCCAATAACAAGAAGGTACTCGTGACAACACTTCTGATTACAAAGAGATCAACACTGTGGATAATATTGCAATCAATAACAAAAGGATGCCAATGACACAACAAAGACATCAATAATGTTCATAATATCGTGGCCAGTAACAAAAGGATACTAGTGGTAACACTTGTGATAACTACGATATTATTAATGTGGACAATATTGCAGCCAAAAACAAGAGTATTATACATGTTAGCTAGCGACTCTTCCGTTCGTAATAACATGTACCGACAACTGATACAGGATATATACTTTGGTATGCTGAGTGGCTAACCATCCAAATTATGAAAGGTACAAAGATTACTGTAGTAGGATTCGTTGTGGAATTAAATTTAAAGGTTCTGCATCGATGGATTTTGGCACAAACTTTAATCGCAAGGCATTCGGCATGTAAGAGTTACCACATTTTGATATGAATGCATGTTTAGGTCTCACTGGATAGTTTCGTATTTTGACACCTCCCTAATTTTTAATTTAGAAGGTATGAACCTAATTATCACAAGCCTAGCATTTATAAATTCGCACAGAAGCTAAATCTGTAATATGGTTAAGATTTACTTTGAGTTAGGCTTGGAAATGGGTTGGCTTGTTGGTGACTGCCTGTCACATTTAGACGAGCATTGGAGATCAAATGCGTAACTTGGGCTGCAAATGAGCCTCCGACTTGGCTTACGTATTTACATGTATCAGCTACAGAGGTAAATATCTAAAAATTGAGATGGTTGAGGGGTGATGAAAAGTATGCTAATTTGTTGTAGTACTAGTGAACTTTATTTATGCATAAGGCACATGCTGATTCTTTTAGCTGCCTTGTCACAGGAAAATATTGAAAATAGCTCCTTCCTGTCAAAATGGATGTAAAAAAGATGGGTTGATGGCAGTGTTGGTTCAGTATAAAAGCCACCAGTTGCATTATGAATTAACCTGATTGCCGCAGTCAAAATCTCACATGTATGCTTTCTACAAAACCATTAGTTTTTATTTGTATCTTCAGTGTAAAATTATTCTCATTTTTCTGCATTTGGTCATTGTCGGATGAAAAATCACTAGATAAACTGTCTTTAATAAGTACCGATGATCACAACAGACGAACAGCTGGTTACATTTTCGACCTTTTGGGGGGCATTAAGTAGTCTTACAAAAGTAGAAATTCACAGCTGCTCGACAATTACAAGAATCTTGCGCTAATTCAAAGATAGTATACTTCTTCATCTGCATTTTAATCTCAGCTTGAACGGATTACCAGATATACTCATTCTGCACAACCAAAGTTAAAATATTTCATTCTGTCTATACCAAACAGAAATTAAATATAGGAGAGCCTTCTAGCTTTTGGACAGCTAATGCTTGGATATCTTTACTATGCTTCCTCGATGTTTGTTCACCGCCAAACAACGGGTGGAAATAGGAAGGAGACAAGTTCAAAGGTTCAAACTAGTAACAAATGTCAGAAAAAGTGTCCCTCTATGGTTACTAGGCTGTTGTAGATTGTAACTAAATACCTGACGTTTATTGAATGGTTTTGCAGGTTGGTGGGTAACAACTTAGACTTAGGAAAATTTACATCTACTGTCACCAACAATGTGGACTTCTGTCTGATTAGAGGAGTACACTGAAACTTTAATCACCCCAAAATGAGGTCTCTGATGAAATCAAGAGGATAAATAGTGTGAGGTGACATCTGATTTCAAATGTTGTAAGTTTTATGACCAGAAACACAAGTGTTTAAAAATATAAGACAATTCTGTTTCATCTTTGCTCATACATACTGAACTGGAGATCGTAATGCTTCCTGCAGTCTTCGAGTCAACGATGAGTTCAATCAGATTGTTGAATATGATCCAAATACCAATTTTGCCAAAAGGAAATGTCATATGTATTTAGTTTGTTTGTTGTGAAAGTAAAACAGCGTCCAGAAAAGCCGTGTCACTTTTCAAATAGTATTTCTCACACTTTACTGATATGGATTTCAACTATGAAACGATTGACCTGTCACACTTACACATTGGAAAATGGTGTTAGCAAACTTTGGAAAGTGTAGGCTTGCTGGCTTATTCAGGTTATCTAAAGATACATATTCAAGCCTGAAGAACCTGAAAACACAGTGTGTGCTCACTCGACATAAAAAATACAGGGTATACACAGGCCAAATCAATGATTAATCTATCGGCATGCACATAATTAAGTGTATTGAACATTTTAAAAAGAGCCACGATTGAGTCATATGAATTGTAACGTCTTCTGGAAGCCGTCTGTTATTAGCAGCAAAATATTTATATCGTCTGTTTTTGGTGACTTTACGACTAAGATAAAATTAAACCAATTAAACCATTCTTACAACTTTTGTAATCAATGGATTTTAAATTAGTAGAAACTTGTGTAACATGCAGCCTCTAAAGTATATATATATATATATATATATATATATATATATATATATATATATATATATATATATATATAGGCGTTCACATGGTATACATCAATTATATTTTAACGTCTTATGCTTTAGAAAAAAATTCGTACCCAGAGCAACTCAGACTTGTTTATATTATACCACTCAAAAACATGTTGTATTGTGGGAATCCAGTCAGAAGTACCCTGGCTATTGTGAAATCCACGACCAGAGACCTTAAGGTAATCGCGTTTCTCACTGCAAACACTTAAGTAGTGCAGCTTTGGGGAAAAGAACTCAGTACTTGAAATAGCTGAAGACTACAATACACTGCCATTTAGTAACGCTAAGGAATCCCGAGCGCATTTTCGTACAAAAAATATCCCATAATTGTATTCATAGTCTCTATCTCAATTTTTATGTCGTCAAATAAGGCGACATAATCTTTCTCACAATGGAAGTCATCTGCAGGTGGTAACAGTTTAGGCGCAAATATTGTGAACTTTGCTGCATCAAAGCTGCGTAGGTCTTCATTAAATTAGCTATGTGTTTTTCATATTTTGGCTGAGATTAAAGGTATATATAATTAGGTTGTTATAGCTTGTTATTCAGTATAATATTTAGAATTTGCGGCGACAAGTTCGACCTACAGTCATATAATTGCAATCATGTACATTTGATTTTTTGAGCTCTTAAAGTCAAAGTTAAACATTCGCATTTTCTTAAGCAGACTATACAGACTTGGTCGTTAGCAACGGCACTTCAAGTACAGCGTCAACAATTTTGATGCAGAACGCGACATAAGATTACCGAATACAGGCGACCATACTACTATAGCTGGCCTTATCAATATGGGAAACCGAAAAACCACCAGCTTGATCTCACCAACTTCTGACATCGAAGGGACAAACAAAGCTTATATCGACAATAAATCTCTGTGCAAGTTGTTTCATGTGCCAATGCCACCAACGCGCGTCCGGGTGTTTGATGTGAACAAACATCTAAATAACGGTACCACGAAAATATTTTGCAATAGGCTTCATGGCATGGCATCTACTCTTGGGTTTGATTATGATGATGTGGAATTTCACTGATAAAGAAGAAGGCGGGCAAGCTCCTGAGGACGACCAGAAGTCTGATCCCGAAGCAGAACTGCAGCCTTCATACATCTATTTCTTACGAATATTTCTGGCGTTGGGATCGTAGCCCCGACTGCTTTCAGAGGGCAGAGTCAAAGCTTTAAAATAAAATGACAATGTGCACGTACGCTTTCATCACGTATACAAATATACTGAATCCGATCAGGACCTGCTTGCCTTGAGCCTCTTTTAACATGGCAGATTTGGTTAATGAATTCAGAATAGTAGAAAACCTTATGGTCGAACTTAGCCGTTTGTGGGTTGACAAATATGACAAAATTCATGCAAAAGTCTCACTTCAATGAAGCTTTAAGGTTGTTTTCTAAAGTAAATGATGCCTAGAATTAAAATTTGATCTCATATATTCTCGTCTTGGTATAACTGAAAAAAGATCGTTTGCCAACAAGATTATTGTACTCTTTTCATATTATGCACCTAATTATTTCTAGCTCTATGGCTATGTCCGCGTTAAAAATGTTCCAGATTTGACAAACTTGTAAGCGTCATTTAGAGACCCCCTTTCTTGTCCCATAAATGTGACGTCTTCTATATTCCACCCTATGGCAAAGTTTACTTTGGCGTAGTAATTGCGCTCGTATGCTACCATTATACTTTCGGAGTCAATCACTTACATCATATTTTTACTTGTGATGTTGCCTCTTTAAGTACAATTAAACGTTGTTTTGATATTAAGAATTAAAGATTTCTCAGTTGGTAATCTCAGCCACCAGAATAATATATACAAAGACAAAATATATTATTGCACATATACATATTGTGCTTATATTAAATGTAGTATGTGTTTTCTTGACGACGCAGCAAATGGTATATAAATAAGGCAACTCTTTGATTCACAAAAGGATTTTGCTTTGACATAAAGCCATATAAATTTTCTAGGGATGGAATTTTTTTAGCAAGGTTTATCTAAATACTTTTCTCTTAGATCTCGATAATGTTTGCAAATAAAAATGTATGCTATCCATCGTGTACGAATTCCATAACAAAAACCACACAAACGATATGAAGTAGTAACACTATACTGTCGCTATAAATAGTTTAGTACTAGAATCTCTGAATGTCGAAAGAGTTTTAAGGGCATACATTGGTAATCCTATGGAAAGACACTTCTCAACATTTAATACTGTTTTATAAATGCAATACTACTTGCAATCGGGCATGTGTATGATCTTGTCATGCTAAGTCTGACTACCACAAACCATACATTTTTGAGAGAAGGTTAAAACAAATACACAAACATTTACAACAACTTGTAAGATCCAAACAAATCCAATACAATAGGTAAATAATAAATGCCTCAAATGTGATGCCCATGTAACAAGATCGTTTTCATCTAACGATTTAAGCATGATGTAGAATTTCGCTAGGTATCTTTTCCTATCCATGGCTCAATCTACATCGATATTTAACACATCTAGAATAATATGCCAGTTTAATAAGTTTGTGCTATAAATAATGTCTTGCCACATAAGACAAAGGTTTGATAAAATTTATTAAAACAAAATGACTTGCACTTGTTTTACTTGATTAAAACTTGGGTGTGAATTTAGTCTATTTAAAATTTAAAATATTATGAACGGTACTAATGATCTTTTTTTAAAAAAATCATGCTTGTGCTTGAATAATACTTGCTAGTTCTACGCTCAGTCATTAAATATAGTATTTATTGTACGAATAATCAACTCTCCAAAGCAACCTTTTGAAGTTATACTTTTCTCTCGGACTTTCTGCACATGTACGTTTTCCGTCAACAATATTTCCATAAAACGCATACTAAATTCAACCGATTGACGGAAGCAAAACACAACGCATACCGTTGAAAAGCGGCTGTTGTCATCATAATGTTGAATATGCTACTCATTCTGGACCCACGGGATATTGCCTACATAGTCGCATATCTCACTATTTGTCGGATTAAACTGCGCATATCATTGGAAACATATAATGCTATGCGTCTGGCTTTGGAATTGGAAAGCATTAGTTTTACTTAGTTTTGTCAGTGGTTCAACTGAGAAACTAGGTAAGTTTTTGTTTTATTTGTTTCACTAAAGTTACTGTCATAATGTCACTAAATAGAGATAAATGCTACGTAGACTAAACCTATTTAAAAATTAGTAGAAGTTCAACATTGCATAAATCGGGGCATCTTAAACATGCATATATGACAATTAAAACTTAATGGAAGATGGAAACATATTTCATTCTACAGACTAAAGTACAAATGTAACAAGTAAAACAATCCCAATGGGCTGCGGGTGTCACATGCGTAACGTATTTAAGACGAACCCAGCCATCACAACTATTACACTCTGTCCACTTCACTATTGTCACTATTCCAGATCTTCCAAACCCTTGTATTGACAACAAATTTCACACGCATCAGGACTCATCATCAAAATCTGACTCACTATCATAAACTGTCACAATTCTATTCTGTTAGTACTTGACCCTGGTTCATTAGTGTCTTTGACTTATTTGAGATAAACGTTTTGCTTTCCTCTACTTTCACCAATGATTTTCTTCTCATCCAGTTTGAGTTTTCTTCCTGATGGTTCATTAATGTTTCTCTTAGACTGTTCAAAATGTTTTCTCTTTGTTCCCTTGGTGTATTGACTTCCTGTTTTTGCAGTTTGGGCTAACTTATCTTCTGCATAAATTCTTCTTCAGCATCTGGATTGCCACTAGCTGGAATAATACACTTACTTCTCTTTCGCGACACTCAAACCAAAGACTTTAAAAAATGATACTAACAGCTGCCTCGCTTGACGCTCAGCATTAAGAGGTTAGTGTTAGGACTGGTCGGCCTGGTGTCAGGATAATGTGACTGGGTGGGACATCATGCTACATGTCTGCGGCATGATGCCCCAGTGCTAGACATCACTATAAACTGCCACACTGCAGACATCATAGCGATATGACAATAAAAAATTTAAAGCTACGTTAAAAATCCAAAATCACACACACACACTTTCGTGTCACATTTTTTGAATACTACAGATTGTTTGTCCTCATTGCCAATGAGAAGCAGATTTATACTACTCACACTGGCTTATCATTTCCTAGACTTATCTGTTGCTTTTTGTGTTGTCTCCAAGAACTTTTGTGATACTTCATGGGCAATAAAGGACTATCCCCGTCTTACGAAAGAAACTCATTTTAGGGAAAATGGCAGCTTACATGTGTGCACTTCGTGTTAATCTTGGCAGTTCATGACTATTGATTGACGTCCAGCTGCTGAATGTGATAATTTGCGACATTCTGTAGACAAAATGGTCTTGAAGGGGTTAAAAATCCCAGCATCAAGAGGATATTACTGGTGATAGCTATGCGGTGGCAAAAGAAACATGTATATATATATTGTCGAGCTATTACAATCAAACAACGTAATCTAGGCTCAATGACCTTCATATAATAGGAAACATGGTCTGGTCGTTTTATGTTGCGTGAAATGATTTTCAAAACACAATCTACAAAGGATGCTCCAACCTGTTGGAGTTTCGGCAAACATTGCTTTAAACATCCAACTGTTAGATCTGGAGTGAGTCTTTGACACACACACACACACACACACACACACACACACACATATATATATATATATATATATATATATATATATATATATATATATATATATATATATATATATATATATATATATATATATATATATATATCCAAGACTCTGCTAACACGCCCCCATATATATATATATATATATATATATATATATATATATATATATATAGAGAGAGAGAGAGAGAGAGAGAGAGAGAGAGATAGTCTCAAAAGACACAAAAGCTGAAACTATAACAGGTGATGTTACTTAAATCTCCAATTTAGGAAAGCAGCGGGGGGGGGGGCGAATCGGACATTTGTCTGAATCGTCATTTGGCTTAATTAATACTTTCTGCACTCAGCGGATCCGGTGTCGTCAGCGCCCGGTAAAAAAAAAACGACGACGTCATCGTTGTCATCGTCGAAGGGGGCCAAATCGACAATTGTTCGGAACGTCATTTGGTTTAATTAATATCTTCTGCGCGCCGATCCCAGCGTCGTCAGCGTCCGGTAAACAAACGCGACGACCGCGTCGATGTCATCGCCCCCCTGCTGCTAAGTGGTTATTTACAATTTAACCGAATATTTGGTCAAGTCCGATACGATATCGTGTCCGAGGATCATGTAAATTTATCGTTACAAATCCATGTGGGGTCGACTGAGCATAACTAAAAAAGTTTCGAAAAACATTAAAGTCCATGTCACCGCCGCACCATGTCTGCCAAATATTTCGTAGCGTGTGTGTATCAACGCCGTTAAATACAGCAAGAATATTACAGTTGTCTCTGATTACTTTTGGAATCTGAGTGTATCGTTGAGTGACATATATCACGTCAGTGTTTTTATGCCTGCCTCTGGAAAATATCCTAGCTGGGTTTTTTTGATTGTCTAACATAACATCATCGTACACGACTAGATTGTTAACGTCGCCATCAATATCATCAATACCTGGTGCATCATTGATATCCGTAATAAACTCGATGACATTTTTTTCAGCGATCGCTGATGCATTCTCGTTGAAATCTTTCAACACCTCGTAGCATCGTTGATCATCTACGCTAGGGGCGATTAAATACAATTTATCCCATTTCATCCATCTCATTATTAAATTGAGTAACAATTGCGTCTTGCCGGATCCAGATGGTCCGATGATAATCATCCGGATCGAGTTTGGTAACGCTGCAACATGCTTAACTGGTTCTCTTGTTTTAGTCGCTGGAAAGTCAATTATATTCATGTCTCTATACATAAATTATGGATCTATATTGTGTAAAGTGTAGAGTGCGTACTGGCACAAATGATATGACAACCGTTACAACAAGAAATAACAGATCGGCGCTTACTGGCAAGTGTGTACAATGCGGTATAAAGAAATTTAGATTTATTTCTATTAGACCCGGAGATGTTTTAAAAAAAAGCGAGGAGGTGACATCGCAGCCAAGTTATCAAAACTCCCCGGAACACCGTGGGCAAAGTATCCAGGAGAAAAACACCTCCCAGGATATAGCTACTGTGGCCCCGGAACACGATTAGATATCAGACTCGATGATCAAAATCAGCCCAAACCCGGTGAGTATCCAATAAACGCTATCGATAAGGCGTGTCATGCTCATGATGTTGCTTACAAAAGTAGCGATCTGCAACAGCTTCATATCGCGGACGTAAAATTAATTCACGCGTTAAATGCTATTCCTGATAAATCCTTCAAAGAAAAATTGGCCTCATGGTTGGTAAAATCGGCTATGAAAGGTAAATTAATGATTGGAAGCGGAGCTTCTCGCGCTGGTAATTGAAAACGCTAGCGTTTATAATAACAACATGGAATCCATCTATTATTCTCCGAGAGGATACTGGAAGGGGAAGGCCGCAATTGGTAAGCTTGCAAGCGCTGCAAAAGTAACGAGGGCCACTGCGGCTAATTGGTTATCCAGACAGGCTATATGGCAAATCTATCTACCACCGCCTAAACAAATCAACTTCTCGCGCTTTGATGTCAGCGTACCTAATGAAGTTCATCAGGCTGATATACTATTTTTGCCGCATGACAACGGTTACAAATACGCGCTAACCGTAGTTGATGTTGCGAGTCGATACAAACAAGCGGAGCCGTTAAAAACAAAGTCAGCAACTGAAGTAGCCGATGCGTTTGGGCGAATTTATCGAAGAGGTCCTCTGCGCTGGCCAAATCTATTACAAGTTGATCCTGGCAATGAATTTCGCGGCGCTGTTTTATCAACGCTGAAACATCATAGCGTCGCGGTACGACGAGGTCATACTGCGCTACATCGTGATCAGGCAATTGTTGAACGATTCAATCGGACTGTTGCTGAACGGTTATTTGGATATCAATACGCGAAGGAATTCATCCAAGAAAAACGATCTCGTGAATGGGTCAAAAGGTTGCCAGGCGTAATTGCCGCGTTAAATAACGAGATTACCCCAGCAATCAACATGAAGCCCAGCGACGCGATTAAATACGAGTATATACCCGGAAGATCAAAAATAGATAGCGTTTCCAAGCCGATTCTCGGCGATGTCACTGTTAGATATCTACATGAACCAGGAGAGCTTGAAGGCGGTAAAAAAAGAGCTACTGATCCTATTTGGAGTGTTACCACACATAACAGATCAACGATAACACGATCAACTGGTAGACCACCGATCTATAGACTGGATTCAACTGCCCCACAGCGGGGGTTTACACGCAAGCAACTACAAGTGATACCTGACGATACTCAATTACCCCCGCGTGGTCTTAACTAGCGCCGTTGCGTCTATTGCACTCAAGACAGGTTAATCTCACATTGTTTTTGACATGACCGAGACTGTTATCGATCCTGTCCACGGTAAATTGGCGAGCGTCTTTATCCGAATAACGCCAGCGCATTACACAATTACAACTCGCGCAGTGATTATTCTGTTGTTGTCGTAGCGAGATTATTAATTCGGCATCAATATCAAAACGCCGCTGTTTTTTTTATCCTGTTGGCGGTAACCCGAGAGTTTTCTATCAATGACGCTTGCATCGATGATGTCGTTGGCGACTCCGTCACTGACTCCGTCAATAACAATTCTTCGAAGCTGATTTATCCTCCGTACTCGGGACACTGCAAGATAGACTAGATTTGACCATTCGATGCGATTATCAACTATCCAAACAATTGTGTCCGTGATGGTTAGTCCCTGCGAGGAATGTATTGTTGTTGCGTATCCTAGCGTCCACGGGGATTTATCAGCACGTAGCGCGTCCTCGACGACGCTGATATCAACGAGCACGATATCATTCAGCACGAGAATTTGTTTTTTTGTCCCTGACGCCGTCGGGCCCGGGATTTCAACTTCAATGTTCTGCCGCCGTGTGTCCGCGGGTCTATAGCATAACGGCACTGGGCGCATTGGAAACTTTTCCTTATGCAACGTAAACAACTTCCGCTGAAGTGTGTCTCTGACTATCTTTCTACTCGCTACAATCAAATCGTTTGGTCTCCATGTTTCCCAGAATTCATTTAACGGCGTTTCCGGAATCACCTCGCGGATTATTTCACACTGAATTCTATCCGGCTGTAATCTGATTAATTTTTTAACCTCGCGCAGTTGTTCATCAAGTGCTTGGTAATCAGTATCGGTTTCTTCATAATAGTCCACAAACCCGCTCAACCAATCATGCGGACCCTCGCCGACAAATGGTGGTGGTTGACCATGGTCGCCACACATGATCACCGCTGTATTCGCGAGCAACAACCAATCAAGAAACATTTGTAAAACATCTAACGAAACAGTACATATCTCATCCCAGATGATAACCTCAGGAATAAATTTTTCACCCATTCGATCAGGAGTCCACTCGCCACCGCTGTATCGAAAAAAGCTGTGATAAGTAACGGCGTCAACATTTCGTTGTTTTATCTCTCGGGCTAGTCTATGGGTCGGTGTAAGCACGATTATACTTGCCCGCGTTCGAAATAATTCAATTGCCCGAGTCGTCTTTCCTGACCCGCCACAGCCGCTTAAATAAACTGTTTTATGTCTACAAATTGGATCAGAACACGGTGGTGCATTAGACCATTCTGACAATTTATCACCGCGTAGGTAATTGTTTTCAACGGTGACATCTGCTGACGGGGAATAATCGCGTCGTATTTCATTTTTAATTCTCCATGTACCCCAACTCTCGTCCGGACTAGTAAACCCGGCTACGTTTTCCTTGTACTTTACGTCAACATAAAACGAATCAACGGCTACTCTAACCGCGGTGTCGGGAAATTTATTTATCATCGAGAATAAATTTATGCAAGCATAACCCAGCATAGACGCCCTCAAATGCGGGTATGCTGGGCTGTCTCCATCGCTGTAGGTAACAACTGTACCCAACCTTGTTCCATTGGACAAGAAAGCTGTTTCGCAGTTCACGTATTTTTTTTTCGCCACTGCGTCCTTGATTACGAAATCATATTCTGCGTCATCTATAATCAGCCGTGAGCAATATCGTTTGTAGTCGCAGTTTTTTCCACCTTGTGTGAACTTACCAATTATTCTTCTACCGAGATCTTTTGCCTCGCGGTTTCGTTGGTTGAATATCCTCCTGGACCATTCGACGATATATTCCTCGTCGGCATCAATGTGTTTTCTGGACTTGTCAATTATGCTATCTAGACGCTCCGGTTCTGGTAACCAGACTTCAGTCTGCGCTCGGTATGATATAATCGCGTCACTGACAATCAACGAAACTAGCATGCTACAATCAATCATATACCGTAGCAGCGCTATTGGCAGCCACTTCTTTTCAGCCATGTGTCTACCGATCCAAATATAGCAACAGCGATGAAGTCCTGCCGCGAACTCAAATGATACTATGCGAGCGAATCCGGTTAAATCAAAATCAGGCAGTGGTCCATTAATAGCAACACGAGTCATTTCATGTCTGGGGTGTCCAAGTCGTTTGAAATACTCAGCGGCGGATCCATACCCGAGAAAACTCGCTGGATAACAGGCAACCATATCAACGGAAATCATAGCGTCGCGGTTGTATTCAGTGTTCCATAATCCACCGTGATAATACTCCAAACAACTGGATTGTACATCCGGTAGAAATTCCCTGCGCGTTGGTCTCCACGCATTTTTCCTTGCTGCAACATGAGCCGCAACCGATGGAATCGTAAAACAATTTGTTAGCAGTTGTTCATCATGCTCCTCAAATTCTATGGCGGTTTTTTTCATCTTGTTGTGAAACGCTTCAGTGCGGTATAATTCACCGTTTGGTCTTACAAACTGATCAAAAGTATCCGCATCGTTTTCAGCGCTGCGAAGTAACCACACTGACACAGGGTCGTTTTTACACAAGCAGGCAATAGCATCAAATAGTTTCCTCTCCGCGAGAAAACCATCCCGTATAAATTCCCCCGGGATATACTTTACTGTTCTATCCCGTGGAAACACTGTGATCGCGGGCGTCCACGCGTGTTCGTTGTGATCAATAATTTTAATTGGGGCTCCCTTTGATTTATACTTCGATTCGTGTAATACTTCACCGGTTATCGTTGTAACGGTTATTGGAAATCTTAACGACGTTTCTAATCTCGCTATGTCGCTGATGGTCGCTCCTCGCTCGCGCACTGTCTCCTCCCACTGGTTGATTTTGCTACGTCGTAAATCAGTCAATTTGTTTCCTCGACATGCATTTGTAAAATGCTCTATTATTCGTTCTGCTACACGATTTATCCCCGTTGACTGTTTCATCGGCGCTAGTTTTCCGATATCAGGTTTCTTATTTAACGGGTATATTCCATAAACAACTGCTGTTTCAGGATACGCTCGTTCATAGTATGGTCTGTCAATTCCGGTTAACAGCCCCGGCTTGGAGTCGCGGCTAACAATGACTGTTTTCTTGTCGCTGAGAACCGGTTCAAATTTATCACGTATGATCCAATTACCTGATTCCACCCGGACAATGAATTTTACTCTGAAGAAATACTTGCTGGAGCCAAGTTGTGATATTATCGTTGCTGCGCGGTTGTGTTCATGGTAGCATCAGCAACACCATCAATTCGAAATGTTGACCAACTATGAGATGCACCATCACGCTTGAATTCATTGATACAATCGCGTATTTTATTCAACAGGGTTCTATCGTTTATTAACGCTTTTGGTGCGTCCTTGAGGACTCTATCGAGATTAAACCTAATATTTTTCCAGGGCTTAATTGCTGCTAATCTCTTGAACTCATCCATATAATTAAAACAAGTATTTAAATAAAAGAATATAGTATAATGAATCACTGCAAATGGTTGATGATTGGGTCGACAACCCCGTGCAATAAATCATGTAGAGGTGAATTCTGCGGGTATCATTTACAAAGCGTTCGTAATGGTTCTCTTGGCCCCCTCCCGTGCTTGGTTTGTCACGTTGGTGTAAGAGGAAAATCGCAGTTGTGTATCAATTGTGGCGGAAAGCGATACAGAGAGTTAAAACATTATTACGATAAACGAATTAAAAACGCCGATTTCGTCATTAAAACCCCCCAAGACTACGTTGAAAGATTTATAATTAAACCAAATAATGAATTAGACAAGTAGTATTATTATACAAATGGGCCAAGAATTTCAGCCGCATCCTGTGCTCGTTAATTACGAGGCATCTCGCGACGGCGTTGTTAGAAACCGCAGACTGAAGAAGCCGGTTGGTACCGTAAATAATCAGGGGTATTTGATGTTTACTGCGGGAGGAAAAAGCTATTATGTTCATAGGATGGTATTTGAAGCATTTAACGGATTAATCGAGAATGGGCTTGTGATTGATCATATTAATAATAATAAGACTGATAATTCTCTTATAAACCTACAAGCTATCTCGCAAAGTCAGAATGTCAAAAAAGGCCAAACTGGTAAATACTCAAAGAAAGCAAAACCCGTAAAGTCATTTGATACAACAACTTACGAAGAAAAAACTTTTCAGTCGATGAATGAAGCCGGTAGATGCTTTGACATTTGTAGAGCCTCAGTACGATTTGTTGCAGAAGGAATACAGAATTCAGCGATCTCAAAAAAGACTGGGCATAGAATTCGATTTTCATATATAACAGAAATCAGCGAGTGACAAAGGCCACCGGCGCCTATGGCGCTGACGAATTGTCTGTAAAATAACACACTGTGCGGGGGTTCAATTTTTTTTTATTTAAAAACAAGATGTTTTATGAGAATAATGAATATCGAAGACATCAATAATATATTAGCCGAGATTTCAAAATTAAAAAATCAAGGAATTGAATTATCTGATAGTCTCGACAGCGAAAAAATATTATCCGATTATGAGATTATTAACGAACAATCGAAACGGGGGCGTTTTACCCTGGCCCGCGAGTACTTTTTTATAAAACGATTACAACATACGATTAATGAAAACTTGTACCACAATGACGCAAATGCATTCATTGGACTATTCACTGCCGTTGAAATAATACGAAAAAACTCGGACGTGTTTATGAACGACGCCGGGAGATTTCTAGTAAGATCAAAAACATTAGAAGGATTATAGACGGAGCCCCCGATGGCACACTCGGCGGGAAATTAGAAATTGCGGAGCAATTGCAATAATGGTAGGCGAATCACCTACTACTCGGCTAGCCAGAGAGCGGCTAGCGGCGCTTAAAAAGTTCATACCGTTACGAGACAGGGTCCGAGAACAACTTCAAACGCGGCAGCAACTACAAACCGATTTTACTGTTGGAAGCGAACAACTCTTTGCTCCGATAACGAGTGCAACCAAAGACGTGAAAACAGCGATATACGGGGATATTCCCGACGAAGAAAGAAAGAAAAAGGCGTCACTGCTTGGCGTACTTGAAAAGATAGCGGCTCAGACAGAACAAACGAAGAGGTCTTTGAGGCCACCACCACTCGCTATAATGGACCCACAAGAACCTTATGTTACAATGGCCGACGAAGAAGAACTAGGTGCTACCGCAAGAGAACCAGAAGAAGAAATACCGGAAGAAATACCGGAAGAAATACCGGAAGAAAAAGAGAAAGGGGGGAATATACCCCGTAATGTACTCAAGAAGAGCACAATAGATCAAATTAGAGGCTTCAGCAGCAGGGAAGAATTAGTTGATTTTACTGCCTCTAATTTTGCTAAGAGCATACGAGATAAGGAGCATATCAATAGCGGTTACGAGAAAAATATAAAGACGTTAAAGGATTGGACAAGAATAGTGTATTTAGCGAGTAAACATGAGAATGCATTACCACATCGTGGTGATCCGGATTACGACGCATTCCACAAAGAAGTTGAAAAAAGGATAAAACTAAAAAAAGGAAAAGGATACTCTGTTGGTAAAGAATCCTACGGCGTTACCTGTCCTAATAGTGTTCTCAGTGATATATCACGGCTAGAGGTACTAATCGGAGGAAAACGAGCCGGAAATAACTCTCCGGAAATAATCAATGAGGCCGCTGATATTTGCAAGCGGTTATTTGCAGGCGGTACCATGGACATTAATGCATATCGAACGCTCATAGACGAGTTAGTGGATGATTAAAAAAATTATAAAATTGTCGTTTTTGTTAATTTTTGGTCGTTTTTGGTCGTTTTTTTTTGTCGTTTTTGGTCGTTTTTGGTCGTTTTTTGGTCGGTTTTTACGGGTGAAAACCCCAGGAAATCATTTAGAGAAAATCGATGTTTTTTTACCAAAAACCGGCAAAAACCAACCAAAAACGACCAAAAATCGACAAAAAACGACAAAAATTGACAAAAAACGCGGATTTTTGCCGCCGATGAAAACCCCAGGAAATCATTTAGAGAAAATCGATGTTTTTGACAAAATTTATGATTCGGTGGTGGGAAGGGGCGTGATCAATCACTAATTGGAAAACCGGTGTTTTTATAATAAAGATGATCATACATTACAACCACGATAAACCAGTACTCGTCTATGTGGTAAACTCGCGATTGCCTGTTTACCGCGCGTACTATGGAGATGGTCTCGGTAATACCATTGCGGCGTTATTTACAAGAATGGCTCCAAAAGTAGCGCCGTTAGCCAAACAATTAGGAATGAAGGCTATTGATGTTATTCGTGATAAGGGAATCAGCGCTATTGGAGATGTTGCCGGAAAGGCGCTTTTAGCCGCGCGGGACAAACTAATGTCGTTGGTGAGAAAAAGAAAACACCGGTGATGCCATCAACGACAGTGATGCCTGCGAATGTCAGTAAAGTAATAAATAACGCCGTGGAAGAAAAACTAGAGTCGTTGGCGGCTCAGTCATTGATGACGACTCCGCCAATGGCGACTTCGCCATCCGCCGATGCGGCAACCAACGCGCTCATGAACGCGATAGCGGGAAGTGGTCTACGACGAAAACGACGTTGATGGATTTCAATTGAAAACACCGACATGAATAATAATAGAAATGTTTGCGCGAACCGCTGACCCCGCGTTTGATATGGACGCCCCAGTGCGCAGGGATGATTCTGTCCGTGATTATCAATATTATTCTTATTATGCAGCACAACCTGACCTACGATCGCGAATTGAACTTCAAGTCCAAGATACCAGTAAATATTTTTTGCCGTGTGAAGCGTTTATCGAAATCGAGGGAGAACTCGTGACAAATGCTGCCGATAATGCACCATACGCAGATGACGATCGTGTTCGAGTTGGCTTTGTTAACAACGGTATCATGGCGTTATTTGACAGCGCCAGATATCTTATTGACGGGCGAGAAATTGAATCAATAGAGCGCGAGGTTGATGTTGCAACGACGATAATTGGGTTAGCGAGATACTCGGATGATTATACAAGATCGGCGGGCCCATCTATGATGTTCGCAAAGGACACCACTAATAACGCTGATCATCTTCAGTACGTTAACGTGCTGACGAAAGAAAATACCGCAGCTGACCAGGCTGAAGCAGCCAATCCAGATCGCAGAGCAAAACCAGGCGCTGATTTCACTGTTATAAAAAGTCTTAACGATAATTACAATATGGGATTCGCAGCACGAGTAGGGATGTTGCAAAGACCACGCCGGCAGTTTTCATGCGCGATTCCACTCCATCACATATTTGGATTCTGCAGAAATGTTAGAAAAGTTATCTATGGGGCTAAGCATACAATCGCGCTGACGCGAAGGGGCGATGATAACAATGCAATATGGCGTGGTGCTGGCGTCGCTGCCGGTAAAGTCATTTTAACTAAAATGGCATTGTGGATGCCGGTGCTGACTCCATCAGTTACCACGGAAGCACGATTGTTAGCATTTATGGAACAGGGAGGAAAATCGTTGTTGAGTTGGCTAGCGGTAACAACTGATGCTAAAGAGGATAACGTCGCCGATACGTTTACATGGCACCTGGCATCAAAACAGGGTGTTTCAGCCCCGCGTCATATATTTGTTGCGCTACAGAATAGGGAACGATTGGGCAGTCAAGAACGCAGCCATATGATATTTGATCAATTAGGAGTCAGGGATGTTTCGCTGAGAATAAACGGACAACAGGAACCATCCGAGGATATACAGCTTAATTACGGCGACAACCATATCGCACGTGTGTACCATCGATTGCTGTCATATATGGGTCGTGATCAAAACGTCGACACTGGTTTGCAAATATCACAACTTGATTTTAAAAACCTGTATCCGATTTATTACTTTTCGTTGGAACATCTTGATTTAACGAGACAATCCGTCGTTGATATACACTTCCGAGCTCGTATAGCCCCGGGTGGTGTTAATTATAGAGCGGTTGCTGTCATTCTCAGCGATAAATCAATGCTGCTAGAAGGCGTTGGTGGACGAATGAGAATCGTTGATGCGCCAGTGGAAAACATGTAATTGAAAGCACAAACGCGTTTACAATAAAATGTCGTATAGTGTTGTCAGTGTAGAGTTGACCGATGGTCAAGTCAAGAAATTACGATCAAAGTCGGCTAAACAATGCGGGACCACAATAACGCTGAAGCCGTCACAGATGGCAGGTGGTAATCATAAGATATCGTTGACGGCGCGTCAAATAAAACATTTAAATAATGCGATGAAAAATAAAAAGGGTGTTCAGATAGATTTCTCGGCCGCAGCGATTAAAAACATGGAAAAGACCGGTGGGATATTTCCGCTGTTAGCTGCGATTCCGGCATTGATTTCCGCGGCCGCACCAGCGGTGGCTAAGGCGGCGGCGTTGGGGGCCGTTGGTACCGCGGCGGGAATGGCATTGAAAAAGGCAACCGGGAAAAGCTATAAAAAAAAAACGACCCGTAGCCGGAAAGGGTCTAAGACTACCGGGAACCCCGTATTCATGGTACTCGGGAAAGGGTCTAAGACTACCGGGAACCGTTTATTAACTCCTATGTCTAATTTTGATTTAATAGACGCCGCAAACGCGCTAGCGATAAAAAACTTCAGGGGTGTTTTTATGAGGGATCAATTACCGGCGGCCCCAAGGAATATTGAAACCGGCATAATTAACCTCGATGGGTCCTCCGGAGCGGGAACTCATTGGGTTGCGTACGCGATTGATCCGCGTGCGATCGTCTATTTTGATTCATACGGGTTAGCCCCACCAAACGAATTCATGCGGTATATCCTGGCGTGTTCAGCCCGGGCGTGTTCAGCCCGGGTTTTTTATTCCATGCTGCCAACACAGCGATTAAGCGACCCACCGATATGTGGCCGTGAGGTATTGAACGTACTCGCGGCGATTTCATCATCGCGGAAACCACCTCATGTGGTTGTAAACGAATACACTAGTGGGGTCGTAGAGGCCCGGCGGGTTAATTAAAAACACCGTTTTTTTCACAATAACGATGATTGATATTTGGGGACGACCGGTTTCGGCGCTGAAAGAATCCACAAAAACGCCCGCCACCGATGACATAAAAAAACTAATTGAGGATGAAATCGCTGATACGTTGAATTTAACAAGTGTTGACCCGGGCGAAATAGTTGTATTTCAAGACCGCCAGGGTAAATTGAAATCCAGTAATGTATCGCTGGATGACGTTTTAACACGACAGCGTGATGCCGCCGAGAACGCTTTCGCGTTGTATACCAGCGACGGACGACTCAAACCGGGTGAACATCTATCGACGATAACGAATAGGGTAACATTAGTCCAAGACGGTTTTACAAGGTTAGATAGATCGGTGACCGAACTTGACGCGCAGGTGAAAAAATCTGTCACCGAGGTGAAAAAATCTGTCACCGATATACAACTCACTACCGCTAGTTTTTTTGGGACCCCGACGGTAACCGAACCGAATCTTGCGGGGATAAAAACTACTATTTCGGAGTTTACAACGCTGTCGGGCCAATTTTACACGTTACGAAAAAATGTTAACAGGATCGATGACAACTTTGATAAATTCTTTGGTAAAAAAAATACCAAGCTGGATGAGATTACAATAACTATAAATGATATCACTGCGTATGGACAGGAAATAAAAACAATCAAAACTGATGTTGCAGCGAACAAAAATAATGTAGACGCGCATGAGCAGGAAATAGAAACAATCAGCACTAATGTTGCAACGATCATAAATAATATAGACGCACATGGACGGAAAATAGAAACAATCAAAACTGATGTTGCAGCGAACAGAAGGAGTGTAGACACGCATACAAAGGAAATAAATACACTCCTTATTGATATAGACGCGTATACACGGGAAATAGAAACAATCAAAACTGATGTTGAAGCGAACAAAAAAAATGTAGACGCGTATTGGCGGGGAAAAGGAATAATCAAAACTGATGTTGCAGCGAACAAGAAAAGTACAGACGTGCATACATATGAAATAGGAACAATCAAACTTGATGTTGCAGCGAACAAAAAAAGTATAACCGAGAATACACGGGAAATAGAAACAATCAAAACTAATGTTGAAGCGAACAAGAATAATATAAACGCGTATAGAGGGGAAATAGAAACAATCAAAACTAATGTTGCAGCGAACAAGAATAATATAGACGCGAGTTGGCGGGGAGTAGGAATATTTATGACTGATGTTGAAGCGATTAAAGACAGACTACCTAGAATGACAGAGCAACTCGAAAAAATTAAAAATCCCTCATAAGAACACCATCAACACAGTATACACAATTCGGTATGGATTTTTCGATTGGACTCCTACGAATAATGCAGTAAATATCACCGCAGCTGTTAAGGGTATTTATCGATTGACATTGATTTCAGCGATGCAGTTTAATATATCATCGTCGAGTTCATACGGGTTCAACAATACAATATCAGCAGTCGTTGACAAGGACGCAACTGAACGGTTTATAATTAGAGCCGTTGATATCGATCTACTTGGGGCAGACATCACATGGTATGTGGAATTTGTAGTGGATCTAAGTAATTGAAAACACTAGTTCTTTTAAATAAAAATGACCACCAGGGTAATTGAATCAGAGGTATCACCGACGTCACATCAATATCGATTCGATACCGCAAAAGAATTCTCCGCGAGCTTAAAAACGCTTTCCGAACAATACCGCGCAAAAATAAAAAAATACCGTCGTAAAATAACCGCCATCGACGTGGCCGTGTACTCGGTGTCCGGTATAGTAGCCGGTACCGGTGTCATTTTATCCACGGTGACCATGATAGCCCCGATCGCTGTTCCAATCGCTATCTCCGCGGCGACAACAATTGCTGGAGTCGCCAACGCAATCACTAGAAAGATATCATAGTGTTCTCAGAAAAAACTCAACGAGTATACAGTAAAACATCAAATAGTATCCGACGCGTACTCGAAATTATCCGGGTTGATCTCGTTGTCGATTGATAATTCGTTCATATCCGATGTTGAATTCTCCACGATGGTCCAGTTGTATGGCTCCGCGATGTCAAAAATCGAAAATTTTCAACTGGAAGCCGGAAACCACTTCAATGGCTTAAAACAAGCAGGTTGTTAATATTCGGTGTCAAAATTAGACACTAAAAACAACGAATAATAATAATGTCGCTGAACCCCGAAGGGTTTCAATTGCTTCAACGGATCGCGGAAAACACCACTCCGGTACAAACAAGTATGATATCGATAACATCAACGAAACCCGAATTCAGTGTGAACTTCCCATCGTCGGTTCCAGTGAAGGAAATAGCGCTGGCAAAATTGCGAATATATCACAGTTGGCCTAATATCCGAGCGGACGCATTTAACGGACAACAACCTAATAACTCGCTGGTTTTTGCATGGACAAATAAACCCGATGGGACCCCAGACTGGAAGGAGGTTACAATACCAACTGGGTCATACCAAATAGAACAAATCAATAAAGAATTTCAACGCAGGATAAAATCAATCACAGGAAAGGAATCAAAAATAGCTATTACGGTTCATGAACCAACGTTATCGTCGACGATTGAAATAAGCACACCGGGGTATATGGTTGATATTTATGGCAGTTCAATAAGAACCATACTAGGATGGCCTAAGAATCCACCTCATGAAATCTCCGCGGACTTGCACACGAATGCGCAATCGTATCATGAGATTAATCCCAATTATCGAATTGATTTGTCTATTATAAAAAGCGCGTTATTACCCAGTAGGTTTATATTTCAAGACAGGAATACCATGCAATGGTATTTTCCGTATAAGGAAACTCCTAAATTGTCCGCCGCGGTCACAGTTAGTTTAAATGATATCACTGGTGCGTTTGCCGAGATTAATCGTATTTGCCAATCACAACTAGAACAACTACGGGAAACAAAAGCACGAAAACACGTTGAGGTGTTAAATCAACTTATATCAGACATGGAATATATCAATGAACTAATCGTCGGGACAATATCCGCTAACAGCGATGATAATAAACAAAAATTCCTAACCGAGTATAATATCACAGAAGCCAATTTACCCGATTTCAAGTTTCCAGGATACAACGCGCCAGAACTAAGAAAATCTCTTAATGATTTTCTCGCCCCATCAACTATCCTCAGACACGATAACGGAGAGGATGGTAGGCATATTGCTCCATACAACGTAAATATTGCATCGGTGATAGCAATCAATCTAGTGTGTGATGTTATCGAAGGGAGTTACCAGGTGGATACCAAGCAATCAAATCAGGCTCAACAGGGGTATATCCTTTATTCATTTTCACCAACAGCCCCTCCGGGATTTTTAATCGTTGAGAGTCCGATTAATCCGGTCTATATGCGATGCCATAATCGGTTTTTAACGGGAATTAATTTTAGACTTACCGATCAGTTAAATAACCTAATTGATCTACAAGAGGAGGAGTTAGTGATCACTCTGTTTGTAAAATCATTGTAACCACTTAGCAGCAGGGGGGGGGGGGCGATGACATCGACGCGGTCGTCGCTCTTTTTTACCCGACGCTGACAACGCTGGGATCGCTGAGTGCAGAAGGTATCAATTAAACTAAATGACGATTGGACGATCCCCCGACGACGACGTCGTCTTTTTTTTTACCGGGCGCTGACGACACCGGATCCGCTGAGTGCAGAAAGTATTAATTAAGCCAAATGACGATTCAGACAAATGTCCGATTCGCCCCCCCTGCTGCTAGGAAGGTTACTTCAGACCTTAAAGCATCTTCTCTTGTCAATTATACTTGCAGAAAGTAGTCAACAGACTATTTCTATATTATTCCATAAACAATATTTTATGCTTTGTCTGTTATATTTACGAACTTTGCAAAGAGTGTACTTTCAAAACAGGATAAATTTTAAAATATTTAACGACTAGCTCAGAGACATTCTTTCTGGTTTAACATCCTCTACATACCTACGAACTTGTATTTTTATTTGTCGAAGTGTGTTATTTGTCTTTAGCCAACAGTGTATGGCAAATCGGGTAATAATGATTTGAATGAAAAAGAAGAAACTATTTGCTGGATAGAAATAAAATGCACAATAATTCAAATGATAAATATAATCGGATCCATAAGGGGCAGATTTAGCATAGAGATTTGCTCTATATATTATTCACGTAGGCACGACGATTATCAAATAATAATAATAATATGGACTTAGGACATCGCATAATGTAAAGCTCTAAGCGCTTTACATTATTATATAACACAAAGAAACATATACAAAGACAAGATTAGAAAAACAAACACCATGGCATTACAAAAGCAAAGTGAAGATGCCAGGTCTGATTCGATGTCATGCATTCGTTTGGTTCTATGTATCATGCGGATGTTTTCTCCTAGTAGTAGAGATGGAGGGTTAGGGATTGGTACGGTGAGATGGTATGACACACAGGTGATGAGATGCAAGTTCGTTCAATGAAGACGTTAGAACATTATCATCAGGCCAATGAAGAATCCAGTCTAAAATGTGACCAAGAAGAATGGTGGGTTGGTTAAGTGACTGTTTGAGGTTGAAAATGTGAATGCAATCTATGAGTTTTGATGTGTATGGATTTCCAGGACAGTCAAAGTGAAAATTGAACTGTCCATGAATGATCAGGTTTCTACTATCAAGCTTCCATACTACAGGAGGTAGAAAATTGCTCCAAAAACAAAAATTCAGTCACGTTTTTTGTTTTCACTAGGAGGATGGCAGTCGAGGCAGAAAAATGGAGTGACCTTTGTTCCATCGTGAATGAGGTTTGAACCAGTTTAAACTATGTATGTTCGAAATTGATAGTTGTAGTGTCTAGAAAACGGTGAATTATGGAGTTCTTTGCGATGACAGCAATTCCATATCTTAAGGACTGGCGTGGAAATGGTTTCATGGAGTAACCGGAGGGTGTTAGATCCACACACTTAGGCTTATCGCCTGACAACGGTTCTTGTTTTCACTGCTGCTCTCTTTTTAAGTAAAGTTGAATGTAGTCCCAGATTGATAAGTTTAGTGCACAATGTATTATCGAGCGCCACAGACTTGCTGTTTAGTGCAGTTAAAGTGGGTCCATCGTAGCATAAATGGGTGGACTGGCAAGTATAACGTGATGACGTTATGTTTGAAGCGAAAGACGGTTGTAGTATGAGTGGTTGAAATCGACTAAGAAACCTAACAGTTTTTCCCCATCCACCCCAAAGAAGCCTAGCAAATGAAGAAACACACAACAACAGAACAATCAATGCATGACGAAACCACCAATGTAGATGGACACTATCAACAATTACATATGATATAAGAAACGGCACAAAGTCCAGAGCAGCTTCATCAAGCCTGTTAAGCGATGGCGGTCATTTTGAATTATATCTGAAGAAGCCTTCTTCTAACATATAGCTCTTTAACACATGGCTCTTTGAAAACTATAAAATGACGGAAAGAGTCTAAGGTATGTTCGTGGTGGTCGTTACGATTAAATTAGGTTTGTTGTTTCGGGACATGCAAAAATGTAACGACTGTAAACGGAGGAAAATGACATATCATGGAAATAAATGTAAAGTTCAGAAATCTGTATATATTATCATATTCATTCATGAAAGTCTACATGAACAATCAATTTCACATGATCTATACTGTGAATGGTGTGTCCTCTCTTTGACGGCATTCCAGCCGAGTCATACCAAAGACTTAAAAAATGATAGTAACAGATGTCTCACTATGCGCGCAGCAGTAAGGGGTTAGTGTTAGGACTGGTCTGCCTGGTGTCAGGATAATGTGACTAGTGGAAAATCATGCCACATGTCTGCGACATGATGCCCCGGTGCTAGACATCACTATAAACTGCAACACTGCAGACATCATGGCGATATGACTGAACAATTATTAAGCTCTTGTCACGTATATTAGATTTAATTTATATTTGTTTTAATTTAATTGTTTGTAAGGTGTAAAAATTATTATTTTTTTAATTAAAATGTCATGACATGTCAAAATGATGTAGTTTTGTTTAATAGGAACTCGATATTTTTTCAGAAAATAGTTTGAATTTGACTCGTCAGTTGTAAACACCTAATGCTGACCTACTTCCCGACCTTGATCTATAAATCAGTGAAATCTATAAACAACTTTTTACATTTTTAATTCTCGGAGTACAATGATTGGTTTTAATCAAGGTTATTGGGGGGGGGGGGGGTACGTGATTTTTTTATATATGTAAACAACCTCCATTTCGCAATTCTGGGCTTTCCGAACTTGCGCATTCGTTTGAATTTTTTTTGGATTTGATTCTTAAAACCGTAAGTTCTTATTTTTTCATTTTTTATAGTGCTTTTCCAGGGAAATAAATTATTTGTTAAATTTTTCAAAGCTTATTGTTTTCACTCTTTATTTTGTTACTGTTTATTCGAGCTTAAACACGTAACATAAGACTTTATGACTAAAATCTTTTTAAAGCTACGTTAAAAATCTAAATCACTCTCTCTCTCTCTCTCTCTCTCTCTCTCTCTACTGAAATTCAAGATCTGGGCAGAAAAATGAAATGTTAACGGCAATCATTTTCAGGGTTTTCCAATGTTGAATCTTTAACAATAAGCTACATTTATATAGCAAATTATACTATGAATGAAGTTACTAAGAAAGTGGGCACTTTGTATTGACGATGACTGAAGTAAATAGTATATAACACATATCTAAATATAACGAGCAAAAGAGTAATTTGATAAAGAATCTTAATTTTAAAAAACCAAAAACTAAATGCCTGGTAGTTTTCTTACAACCTCGGCCAGCCATTGTTCTTATTGTCAATTTAAATGTTCACAAATGGTATTCCTTTTTAGAAATCTTAATGTAGGATGTGTAATCTGCCCACTCATATCAATACATGTACATGTCATAGTGACCTGAAATATTCACAAAAAGCCTAACCTTTATTTATGATTGAAATGCGACAAGAGTTACACACATATCAGATTGTATTTAAAGTCAGAAATAACTACATTACAAAATGTATTGTGCATTTTACCTCAGATTTGAGCCATGAAGTTTTTCTAATAAATCCGATATTGCCTTGTACGTGAAGTTTTTCTCAACGTAGTGCAAGACAAAGTTCACCGAAATCAAAGTAAAGAATATATTCCATGCGAAATTTATATAGTTTTTGTATCATAAATAATTAAACGAAAGAACCTCTTATTATATTTATCGGTGGGGCAATGTTCAAGCAAATCCAGAAAATTCAGAAATCAGCTTTATAACAATAATTAAAATATAGGCTATATGTCGTGAGCAAAACCCAAAACGTATTATAGACAGAGCGAGCATTCTTACTGCTTTATACATCAAAGGCTATTTATTAAAAACTTACATGGCTGCTCCATAAGTATTCTATCTGCAAAACTGGAGAACAAAATTGGCGTCTAGTTTTTGCTGGACTGATAGGAAGACGGGACATTTTCCGATATCCGTCAGGATAGTATGAAGCAAAAATTCCAATTACGTACGTTTTCTTCTCCTTCTTTTCCTTGAAAGCCTTCTAACTTTCTGACCTAACAAATAAAGAAGCATATTGCATATGAATACAAGTTGCAGAAAGCTGTTAATATTCATCGGAGAGTATTGCTGTGTTGAGAGTAAAAGAATTTCAGCAATTTGTACAATTTGTGTAGCAATTATGCGACCTTTTCAATGACGTAAATATGACGTTAATTTCATTCATTGGTAGAAAAGTGTTAACGCTTCCACACCTTCAAAAATCACAAACTCGTATTCATTTCACAGGATGAAAGCTACACTATTTCCCATCATCAAGGCCAATTAAGGTATTAAATACAGTAAAATAAAATGAAATGATACGCATGATGGATGCATGGAGGGATGGATGGATAAATGGATGTACAGTCACAGGGCTCGTATCGTTGCTTACAATTGACCTATCATACAACTAGTAGTTATTATATAGTACATGTATGATAATAGGTCAATTGTTAGCAACGATACGAGCCCCTGTGTGTACTGCGAGAGAGAGAGAGAGAGAGAGAGAGAGAGGGAGGGAGGGAGGGAGGGAGGGAGAGAGTCGTCGTGTCGTCTATATCTTCGGAATTTGTTATTGGTATGTGCGACCTAAAATATAATAATAATAATAAAATAATAATAATAATAATAATAATAATAATAATAACAACAGCAACAATACGAAGCTATTAACAGTGCAAAAGTCAAAGAGGTATATAGTGACAAGCCAAGAAGTCTCCATATAAATAAAAAAACGTTTGACATGTTGTCCTGTTCAAGATGATACAATTTTTTATTTTTTTTTATTTTATGCAAGAAGAATAAAAACTTCTTCACAAAACGTAATATCAGATTTTTTGGATCTCAAAGCTGACACTGTAAAGACATAAGTCATTGATGCAAAGGTATTAATTTTATCACGATTGTAAATACAAAAGCTGTACGCAAGTTCATAAAATTACAAGCATTGTTGAACATAGTTTTCCATCGCTCATGGTAATGATAATTATTGTATTACATGCTGTATGTGGATCAACTAATGAGTCCGTTTTTACAAAGCACCAATATATATTTCCGAGTCTTCAAACAAATAAAACTATTCTATTTTATTCCATTCAGAATAAAATGTTCTTGAATCGAGTACAAGTATGTCACGTACTGTGTTTGGTCACGAGTAATGACAGTACAATGAGGTTACCATGGTCATTACGTCATGCTACATCAACACAAAGGCTCACATCGGTTGGAGAAAGAAAAACAAACAAGTAAACCAAACATCGTAAAATTACAGTAAAATAAAATGAAATGATATGTATGTATGTATGTATGTACGTATCTACGTATGTATGTATGTCTGTACAGTCAGAGAGAGAGAGAGAGAGAGGTGCACTCACATGATTACTTGTAACTGAGATGATCCAACTACATCTTTGTTATAACTGTGATGTAGGTTTCCTCCCGCTTCCTTGCTAACATAGAGACCAAGGTAATTGGGTTAAGACGAACAAATAAATAAGCCGAGAGGTTATCAGAGAGGTGAATTGTTCTTTCTAATTTATTACTGCGCAAGGAATGTTAATTGGTTTTAATTTGAGAAAAATGTGTGCATGTACAAATCTCTATTACTTTAATATGTTGATCCGTCACGAACACTTCTGAGCAAAATGTGTACATGTACAAATCTCTATTACTTTAATATGTAGATCCGTCACGTATAAAATGTGTACATGTACAAATTCATGTTACTTTGATGTTGTATTCTGGCGGCCGCTATCGGCCATCGTAGGGAACTCTCATCCCTGGGCAAAACATGTTGTGGCAGCCATCCTAATACTTCGTCACACTTCTGTCTTCACCTACCCACATTCCCATATTTCATATCAGTATAACAATGCGTAAAATTAAAAGGCGGTCCTTTTCGTACACACGCTGTGCTTACTTTGCAAACAAAAATTAAGTTTTATCTATATTGTCGTACTGAAATGATTCAACACATGTAATTTAAAGATTTAATTTGTTTTTGACTCCTAAATGTTAAAGTAACTTGCTAAAGAATGGTTGATGAGTGACATAGAAGAACACTGTGAATAAAACATATTCTAGATTAGAGTACTATTCAGTTATGGAATAACTTGTTGCATATTTAAATGAAATAGTGTGGTCAACTATAACCATCGTTTTTAAAATGATATATCGGTGTACGTTAAGGCACATGAACACGTGCATATTTTATTGTGCAAAGGATACTGGAGAATAGTCTCGTGCCCATATGTACTGTGACAAGAGATCTAGGCTGTTTGATGAGTTTCAATCCCATCACCACTCGAATATGAGTCAGATATTTTATTTCAAAGTTACCACAGCTGTAACTAGATTTGCCTGAAATAATATTTGAATGTAAAATCTGTTCATACTACAGTTATATATTATGACATGCTGCTATATCAAGTGTTCGTAAAGAAAAAAGGTAATTAATAACAAACGCTAAGCGAGAAATATTTAAGATAAATGCAGATTTCAATGCAAAAATGACACTTCTGTCACCAAAATTAATCTGTCATTGTTATATAAGATTTAAGAACAATATGTCCTTGAAAGAAACTACTGTCGTTATATCTAGCATGGGTGTATTATTATAGAGCAGTGGTATATTCCAGAGGAAACACACACACACACACACACACACACACATATGTGTGTGTGTGTGTGTTTTTTTTCTCTTGAATATACCACATGCTAGAAATAACGACAGTAGTTTCTTTCAAGGACATATTGTTCTTAAATCTTTGTTTTGTAATAATAGACAATAATACAAACACACATGACCACACATTTCGTTTTATGTTTGAAACATTGTGATGTAATGTATTCATTCTTCTTCTTTATGTCATAAATTTACTAAATCTTTGTATCGTTCAAAATAGTGTATTTTACAGACAGAACTAATATGGGAGATTGCCTTTGCTGCCTTCCTTTTTACATATCTTTTAGGACGCACTGATCTACTAGTCCAACATCAAGTCCCACAGTAGTCAAATGAAAATCAGAATAACCAATAAAAACACTTTCTAAAGTGAATATATATATATATATATATATATATATATATATATATATATATATATATATATATATATATATATATATACTATCACATTTAATATTTTTAGTTTCCACTTACAATTCTGAGTTTTTCATAATGAACTACCTAACACACAGAAAATATGGTATAATATCTTGTTAATATTTTGCGACTGTACCAAATATAAATATGTTTAAAACATAATTAAGTTTTCTTTGCAAGCACGTAATTAAATAGTGTTGTGTATTTTAATATTTTATGTCTCACAGTGCTCCGTACAGAGTCACACGACTTCAAGTGACTGAGACTTGTTTTGCACGACTTAACATGCCGTAGAGATATGAAAACAAGATTTGTTTTCATCACATCTTCGCTACATCATAGCATAATGTCACATGTGTGAGACATTTTTATACAGAAAAATATGTAATGAATTGTTAAAAACAGAAAATGCATAGATGAATGTGATGTTTCTTTCAGAGGCAATTAGTGAAACATAAGCCACGGAAATACCTTCTTTGTTAACTTGTTAGAAAAGGAGACCACGTGAGGCATCCACTGGTGTAGAGTAGTCATTGAGCTATCAAAAATCATATAGGTAGGAAATTCTTAGTATAGATTATGAAACTCCTGTAGCTGGTGATTTTGTGATTAATAAGACTTACCACAATATCTGGAATTTTCCTGCACCTTAAGCATGAATGAGGCATCCAGCAATTCAAGTCTTCTGCCTATCACCCTGAAAGGCAAGGGAGATTTAGAAAAGATTTCATCAACTTTGATGATTCTATCATTCTGTTTTGATACTGGAAAAGACTGGGACGTAGGTGTCATTTACTGTTGTTTGCTATTAGGAAATCAGTTCAAGAATTTTTCGGATGTAGTCCCTTTGAACTAGTTTTTGGACATACTGTCCGTAGATCATTGAAGTTGTTTCTGCCTGGAGATTAAGTTCGTGCTATCTTGTCTTACCTCAAAATCCTCTTCAGGCCAGAAAGTATGGTCCTTACACAGTTGAAAAGAAAGTGAGTCATTTAAATTCTTTATTATTATTAATCCTGACTGGCGAAAAACAAAATAACTTTGCCATAGATATATTTAAAAGTTGAATGTTGATAGTGATAGCCATGTTATTCATGCAGCCATTTCAGTTATACTTGTTCTGCACACTGAGGATTTAAGTGATGGAATGCAATCGGACTGTAGTGACCTTGGTATAACCAATCTTCGGAATTCAGAAATTGTGAATAATCTGGAGCAGAAACATTTACATCTGTGGCAACAAGAAAAGAATGAACTACAACAACTCTTTCTTGAATATGAGCATTTGTCTCCAGATGTTCAACAGGAACAAATAAAATCTTACGATGACGCTGAAATTGTAGATTTCGCACCTTTGAAACAACATCAGTACAGGGTGAACCCTATCAGACAGGAATGTTTGAAAAAAAAAATTTAGTATTTGCTGGAGAATTGATTTCGTAGAACCGAGTAAACGTGACTGGCGCTCACCAAGAATCGATGACTGCAGTGATAAAATTGGAAATGCAAAATACGTCACCAAGTTTGACCTTTTGAAAGGATTTGGCAAATTCCACTGATGGAAATGACATTTGAAATTTCTGCAATCGTAAATCCAGATGGTCTTTATTAATATAAAGTAACGTTGTTTAGGATGAAAAAGAAAAAGGTTCGCCTTGTACTTTTCAATGTCTAATGAACATGCTTAGATTTTGTCTAGATAATTGTGATGCTTACATCAATGATGCAATTATCTATAATCACACCTGGTAAGATCACTTGGATACGATTAAGATATTTTTGACGGCTTCAGTGATGCAAATTTGACAGATAATTGATCCAAATACGAGTTTTACCGTGCTAGTGTTACAGTAAAATGTAACTAATGCGATTTTTGGTTATGGCTTGATACTATTGGACATTGTTCTAATTTTGCAATAATTTCTGAACCCCTGACATATTTACTAAGTAGAAAACACGTTTCATTGGTCTGACACATGCCAGGTATCCTTTGATAAGGTAAGGGACATACCTATGAGTGCATCAGTTCTTTCAGCACCAAATTTCAGCCAATCACTTTCAATGTATGTTGATGCAAGTGATCTTGAGTTTTGTGCAGCATTGATTCAAGAAGACAAAAATAGTGTAGATCATCCAGTGTACTATTTTCCTAAGAAATGAAACAATCGTCAGCTAATGACTCAAATATTTACCGAAATTAATATACTCCGCGCCTCGATGCAGAGTAATAAACCGTCTACTGCTTAATTTTTGGATCGTTAGCCACTCAGCTTCCCAAAGTGCTTACCTTGTATCAGTTACAGGTAAATAATGAAAAGTCACCGTCTGATATGCATTTTATCTTGTTATTGGCTGCAAACATACTCACATTATTGATGTCGTCGTGATCAGAAATGTCGTCACAGATATTGCTGCTGTTGTCTTGACAGAACGTTGATTGTTGACGTTATGTAGTCTCAATGCAATTTTGACCCCATTTATGATGTATTATTGCAAACAGACGTCGCATTTTACTATGTTTTATTTATTGACAGGGTAACTTTGGTGCAGAGTTATATTTTGATGTCAAAAGGTACTCCCTTTCGAATTGTCTTTCTCAGTTCACATATGAAACGTTGACATTAATAAGAAAATGGTGCACAAGCACAATGTAAAAATTTTGCTTTGTCAGAATGCTGAATATAATACAAAAATGGTGTATCAGGCAGTCACTATGTAAAGGGAACAATATCTCCTACTAAACATGAATTTGTTATCGATATGTGGGTTATCAATTAAAAACGTCTAAAACAATATTTTTTTTGAAATCATGGCACCTTGACTGCTCCTTTCTTGGACATCCTTCTCAAGTCAGACATAGATTTTGCCATTTGGACCTCGGCAGGTACATTTGACAATTGTGACTAGAGATCGAGGTCCACTCAAAAGCAGATTTGTAGACATTATTTTCATATAGCAACTAAAACCAATGTATGAGCGCGAGCTAAATAGATTTGGACTTTTTCAATGGCTAGAAATATTTGTGTAAAGTGATCCATAAATTCGTATATTCGCAGACACACCAGAATGCACTGTAATGCATGTGTCAACTTTCAATGACCGCTGCTCAGTTCCATTGAGTTATCATATAATGTTATTTTGTCCTTAGAGGTTAGCTCTGACCTCCGACAAATGGCGGGGGGGGGGGTGCGTAGTGACCACTGACACTTTAGTGTATAGTCATGGCATTTGGTGGTTGATTATAGATTTGAAAACATCATTGGCAGAAGGCACTTGTAGGTCAAGGTGACATGTATATTTCATGCCACAGTTTCGTTGCTTTTTTGCATTCAGATGTAGCATGGCTTTACATAATCTTTGACATGTAAATTCATGAAAATGTATTTGTGTAATCACATATGTAACATGTGTTAGAATCCATACAAAGTATAGGTGTAATAACTTCCGTTTCTTAGTAAGTGGCTAAGATATGTTTTATGAACGATATATCGTCGAAGCAGACTTGACAGCGTTCCACAGAATGTTCTTAACACAAGCCTTCTGATGCTTATCCCAAACTGTGATGATCTAATTTGGATCGACTGCCAATAGGGGATACACAGCACAACTGTTTCGTACAATTTCACGAGCGTACTATGTTGGAACTTTTATAAACTACCATCTTTACCCCAGTTATCTACCGTATATGTAAACAAACTGGTCTAACAATCGTATAAAACGTAGTCACTATGGAGTAGATACCATATGTGAAAAACTATTTGTCTTACAATCGTGCAAAACGTAGTCACTATGGAGTAGATACCATATATGAAAAACTATTTGTCTAGCAATCGTACAAAACGTAGTCACTATGGAGTAGATACCATATATGTAAAACTGTTTGTCTTACAATCGTACAAAACGTAGTCACTATGGAGTAGATACCATATGTGAAAAACTACTGGTCTTACAACCGTACAAAACGTAGTCACTATGGAGTAGATACCATATGTGAAAAACTATTGGTTTTACAACCGTACAAAACGTAGTCACTATGGAGTAGATACCATATGTGAAAAACTATTTGTCTTACAATCGTACAAAACGTAGTCACTATGGAGTAGATACCATATGTGAAAAACTATCTGTCTTACAATCGTACAAAACGTAGCCACTATGTAACGGCTATCGTATATGTAAACCTATAGGCCTAACAATTGAATAAATTGTAGTTGCAGTGAAGTAGATGCAGTATTTGTAAAACTATTTGTCGAACAATCGTAAAAAAAGAAGCTTAATCAAAATGCAGTAAATAGCTTATATGTAAACCAGTGACGTCACTAGTGTTGGTGTCACCCAGTGCGGTAGCCCATGGTGTCACCTCCATGGATCTCCTTCCGTAATAGACTATACATAATCCTTAGTAATGTCATTTTGGTGCCACCCCCTCTGATGGTGTCACCAGGTACGGTCCACACCCCGAGCACCCCCTTAGTGACGCCACTGATGTAAACCAGTGGGTCTCACAAATGTAGAAAACGTAGTTACTATGGATTAGATACGGTACTGTATAACCACGGATCTAATTGGTGTTGAAAACGTAGTCACTGTGGAATACATACCGTATATATAAAGCTATGGGTCTAACGTTATTCTTCTCTTGATACCTTGTGTGCGAAATTAATGTTCTTACAATTGTGACTGCAATACCGTCTCTAGATGTTTTCGTACGTTCCAGACCTTTCCAGATTACTGAATTAATTTAAATACAGCAAAACAGGTTTCACTGGCCACCCTAATAACAGGACGATTGGTCATATACGACAACATATAAGAACTTTTTTCTTAATTTCCCTAAATGGATAATATTTCTGAAAATATTCCAGCATACATAGTTACAGATATCTTTACTGTAAATGAACTAAAATAAAGTTGGTGGATGCCTATTCCGCTTGTTCTTCTTGTTCACGTTTACTCCAATAAACTGACACATTTTTCTGCCTTAATACGAAAGAAACGGGTCACATAAATTGATGCGCAATAGTTCAGGAACAGGAGTCTGCATTTTCTTCAAAATTTCTCCCTTATCCGCCGCCCCTACTACCAACAATTTATCATCTCCATCCAGTCGCAAACCGGCCTAATTTTCAAATCACTGGTAACGGAATTCACTTACAGTGTTGTCAGTATGCTTGAACCGTTCATACTAGTAATTCATTTGATCATAATGATAAATTGCATCTGGATTTTCATAATGAAACTTGACATTAAATCATGGGTCCAGTGCTATGTGGTCCTAATTTCTGTTGTAAATTCAGCTCAATCACTATACAAAATGATTGATTTTTTGGCAGAAAAAAGTCAAGAATTTAGCTTCACAGCTTTATAAAACACGGTTCCCTACAGCACCCGATTAGAAACAACGGCCAACTTATAGACTTGTTTTGGTTCGTCGATTTTAGAGGGACTTTCAGCACATTGTTGATTACGTCATGGTAACAAAATGGGAGCAAAGTGCTTTTTACCAATGTTATTTATATTTAATTTGAATTATTTTTTTATTGATTATATGGTATATACATTGGATTTTGTACTTGATATTGTCCAAAATCAAGTTTACTGTGTACCTGACAAGGGAAATCGATTTTGTAACAAACATAATATATAGCTAAGATTTCTCTGTGAGTATATATTCAATAATAGGATAATTATCAATGAAAGCAAACATGTGTATCTCAAACCGAGTCTCGGACGTTGGAATTCCCATACAAAAATACCTGTTACCTGATGTTTTCCATGTTCTTTATTATAATATTGGTAATAGACCTCTTGTCTTGTTGACAACTTAGAATGTTCTAGCAATGATCTTGGCCCTCATCCTGGTTATATTGTTCTGTCATACCTTTTGTTGTATTGTTTGCCAGAAGTAGAATTAGTCCTATTGTTGCGTTCAGTTTTTCATTTGAGTGAAATTCTTTATTCATATTATTATTCACTGGAAATACGAAGTACTTATTAATAATAATCTTGTGCTGGAACATTAATTTGTAACTATAGTGAATTCGGACCACATCATTTTTGGGTAATATAATAGTGATATATCAAAAGACTGTTAGCGAATCATCACACTTCAGGCCATTGGCACATTACCACCTTCGAGACTACAGGCATATCAACACATTCAGTCTTGGAAAATATTTGAGATACTACTTGGAACTTCATACATTTGGACATGTGAAAAACTGTAAGGACTATTTGGCCAAGATTTAATTCACAATACCAAACGTTCAATTTTTAGTTTTAATTTTGCATTCTTGGGAAATAAATTATTTGCTGAATTTTACAGAATTACTGGTTTCTGCCATTTTCTGTTACTTCGTTTAAGACCATAGAGTCGTAACATCAAGGACACCGAAGAAACCGTCACAAGCTGGTCTGTGCCTGTCTAATAATTCTAGAATTTTGTATATGGTGCACTACTATACAATTATCAACATCCACTAACTCTGTATATACAAACGCTCTCACAGATAAATTTAACTCTTATGGACACCTACTAAAATTACAGAACGTCAGGACTATTACACCAGCCGGTTCACATTTAAGGAAACTGCTATTTTGAATCTGGCAGTTTTACATATCTTCTCAAGGGATTTTGTAACACTGATTGCATATGTAGAGAACGCGAATAACTTTCTTATTCCACGTCTCTTTCTGTGTAAAACGTACTTAAAAAGCCTCTATAAATATGACTATTATAGGCACTTCTTAATACAATTATAATTTGATGATTCGACATATATTGGTTCTATTGAGGATCCGGTAACATGTGGATATTGCTTAAAACCCATTTAAGTATGCATAAGCAAATATGTTGACACAGGTTGGTACCACGCTACTCGAAACAGCGTGATGTTTCGTGCTAACGTGTTGTGCTTTGTTTGTTTTAATCAGTAGTATTTGTTTTAATCAGTAGTATTTTACAATCCAACTATTAATAATATATGTTAATAAATCGTCTGTAAATTTAGAATTTTGTTTTCCTCATCTTATCGCCAGTCGTAAAAGTGCAATAATGAAAAAGTCATACTATTGTAATGAAATTTTCCTGTCAAGATTGCTCATTTTGATGACAAATTTTCGACTTCTATCAACTGAAGCTACATACATGTAGCATCAATTTTTTTTTGTTTGTCTTAAATCGTCGTTGCGGTAACCGAGTATGTGAATGAGTTGTCCCCCCTTTCTGCCTTGGTTTGAACGCTAACTAGTTAATTAAATAATACAAAGGTCACATATCAAGGGCTTTTTAAAATAACTTGTGTGTCATGACTCGCCGCGAGCGTCGTTTTGCGACCTTACATTCTTGTAAGATAATTAAGCAATTCCGGCTCTATTTCGTGTACTTCTCTCCTGTGACGTGTGGTTGATTTATTTCCTTGCATTGGACCTGTTAATCATTATTGCCTGTTCGTCAGTATGATATACACGTAAGAAATATTAGTATTGTGTTTTGTGTGATGAGACTAGTTTGTGTGTGCAAGAACCTTCTCGCTTATGGATGTGTTCAAAGTACGATTGTACGTAATCTTACACCTGTCAACTGTTTTCATAAATACCAAGCCTCCCCGCCACACAAACGCATCATTAAACTCATGATGAAAATCAACATCCATATTTGTATCATATACACACGTGCAGGTTGCGTCAATATCATTCAACTACTGCAATGCATTCCACACTGATCATCATGATCTATCTGGGTTCAAGGTGAAGACTAGTTTGATGGTAAAGAGCGAGTAAAGTGACATCTAACACGTCAATAGTTACAGATAGACAGACAAATGAACAGTTAAGGAAATAAATGTTTGCATCTTACAGAAAATAAGCATAATATGATCTTCTTCAAACAAATAAAAATAATAAGTCCATATTCACTAAAATGTGGCTCAAGCGCGGTCGGTATATCTTAAATAAAACTTAAGATTAATAGGTCTCAAAAAATACTTTGCTAATGAGATCGGAGTTGGAAATAAATACGTACAGACGATCATTTACGATGTGTATACGAAAGAATGCAAGACAATTAACATATTCCATTGAACTACAATAAGGTTCCAGAGAACCCAAGGCATAATGATTCAAAATGTTTAAGAACACCTTCATAGATCCTATAAGCCATACAAAAATAAGCATCATGTGGAAAACGAAATTTCAAAATTTCTGCTTTCATGTTTTGTCATCCTGGGCGAAACTCAGTTGCACTCTAGTCAAACCCAATTTCCAGTTAGATTAATTTGATACAATTTGAGTGCGACTTATAACTTGTCACTCGTAATTTTCCAAGGTGAATTGTAAGTTGCACAAATTAATGGCCACTGGGAAATCATTTTGTTTTTTATAGTATTTTTAAGCATTTTGTGCTGTCACACAATGTAATCAAACATAGCACTCACATATGTGTATAATATCAATTCCTAATATACCTGCCTATGTTTCAATCTCTACTTCAATAGTTCAATTAGTACTCTGAAGGAATTACTACATAGGTATTACTCATTAGATCTAACATCACCAGGACAAGGTGTGACTGGTAGTCGCCTGAGGTCAATCTCTCATGACGTACATGGGATTCCACCAATTAATTTGCAGAACATGCACAGTTACTATTAATAGCTAGGGTAATCCTGCTCATTGCTGTTGATTTCACATGGCCAACGAGCCATGACTAAAACAAACAATAACATTAAAAAAGAATATAATTTAAAGAAGTGAAATTTTTAAGATTGCAAAATGTGCATGCTTATGCCAAGAAGGTAAGTTAGCTTATGTATGATAGAAACGTTGTTTTGATCTGTCGTGTAATGTTCACATTTATTAAATGTTATGGGCAGTCAAAGTGTATCAGACAGATTATAACTCAGAAGATCGAACAGAAATATAGACAAAAGAACATAAATTCAAGATCAAAGGATACTTATCGTCTTCACTCGCTTCTAAGGATACTGATCCGCCGAAGCCTAATAAGCTTGCAATTCATTATCAGTGTTGTTTGTTGTACTGATTACTCCCAAACAACTGCACAAATTGAGACCTGCCGGCGCATTATGCTACGGCAGATCTAGGTTTTTGCAGTTGCAGTTTGATTCGGGTTACAACAGGGTAGAGACGGTTGTGTTTCGTAACATTTTGGCTTGGAAGAAAGAGGGAATTCCAAAGCAAAAACAGATAGATGTTTTCGGTTCTAGGATGACGTTATGAAAATACAAAATTAACTTCCTTGTCTGCGAGTTTTGTTCAAATATTGCTCTAATATTCAGTGGAAACTTCCTTTTTTCTTCTTTTGAGAACTGATTTATTGATTGTCTGACATCTATGCTAACCACATGTATAGTCTACACGTTTTCAATAACATCATGCTACAAGGGTATCAGAGGAAGCGACGACTAACTAAAGTCCCCAAATATCCTTCTATTAACTTTTTTCGAAAATTGTACCCAAAAATAGGCCAGATGGAAAATGTCAAACGTTATTGTGAATCTACACCAACCACATATTTATCTTACAAATCTGCGATGACATTTTCCAGCCATTGTAGCGGGAGAAGCGATGACGAACTGAAATACATATCTGGCATGACAAGTTTCATTAAGAGACTCCAAGCGGTGTGGGAAAGGAAAAGTAAAGCTTCGTAACGGTCTGACCAACACCATACAGTCAGAGAGACACACAGGCATACATTGAGACGGAAAGACGGACATTCTGACGCACGGGATTAACGTGAATATTCCCACTCTTTGCAGTAGACGGTAATAAAATAGGTAAAAAGATAGTTCTAAGTTTGATACGTTCACGGTGGCAAAAAGTGAAGATTAGTTGGACGGCATGGAATCAGTAAAGTGAGGTATGATACGTCCATGGTTACAAATATACAGAGAAAAAAGTACACTGCAAAAATTAGCTGTATTGTGTGTAAAACATGCATCATATGCCCTTCTCCCCAAAAGTACTTCCATGAACATTCAAAATTGGCTACGTTGATATAAGTAATATAAAACTAATGGTATATTTAACGAATTGCTTTATTAACGAGGTTGTAAATAAATAAACATATGATTTTGTACAATGTGTATTCGAGAGAATGAAATAAATTGACATATTCCTGTCCAGTGCAACAACATTCCTGAGATCAGGAAATAAAATTGTAGAAAACATGTGAGAACTTCTTCGGAGATGTATACGAATTTAAAAACATATACACACGGTGTTAATCATTCAACAATGCATTTAAAATAATTCTTGTTTGCAAAAGTTAAAGTGTTTGACACTAATGTGTATATTAAACAAATTCACGTTTCGATTGACATCAATACTCTTGGATTAAACTAAGGCAACTCAATTTCCAAATCAAGAAGATCGATATCGCCAAAGATTAAGAAATACGAAAACTTAATCATTTTTTCCGAGGATAATCTTAAACTTCACTAAAACTGTCTATTGGAAGCAATATGTTATATATTGTTACAGATTCTAAAATATATCACAAATGTAAGCAAACATATCAATGACATTTTTCTTACTTTTCTCAAACTAACGTTGATGCAATCGGATTTAATGGCGGCGCTGACTTGAGCATAGAATTACATAGAACCATGGCTAATGTTGCAAAGCTAAATAACTGGTTTCTTAAAAACAAAGTATTCTAACTTTCGTCGAAAAGTGGTTTTAGTTAGATGCATGTACTTTCATTACATGCAGCCAGCAGTGACATGTAGAGAGTGTTTATTGTGAAATTAAGATTGTAAATTTTGTAAAGGGTGTTTATTGTGAAATTAAGATTGTAAATTTGTAAGGGTGTTTATTGTGAAATTAAGATTGTAAATTTTGTAAAGGGTGTTTATTGTGAAATTAAGATTGCAAATTTGTAAAGAGTGTTTATTGTGAATTTAAGATTGTAAATTTGTAAAGGGTGTTTATTGTGAAATTAAGATTATAAATTTGTAAAGGGTGTTTAATGTGAAATTAAGATTGTAAATTTGTAAAGGGTGGTTAATGTGAAATTAAGATTGTAAATTTGTAAAGGGTGTTTATTGTGAAATTAAGATTGTAAATTTGGAGCAGATCAGCTGTATTTTAAAAAATCATGATCATTAATTAGGGAAATAATGTTTTCATAGTTTTATAGGTTATGTAAGAGTGACTTCAGAGAAGTTTCAGTTGTAATAGAATTTGGCGCCATCGTGCATATATATTATTGTGTAACAGAAAACAGCTTTGCTACCAATAAAACATTTTTTCCCTGGGTGGGTAGGGGTCTTCTAGCAATGAAAATATCTCAATACAAGTTTCAGTTCTATATCTGAAATTCTTTTCCTTGTTCTTCTTCTTCGTTTGCTAATACGATACAGTAATCAGAATCATTGTGCAACATAAATATAATATAAAAGTACAAGATTTTTGCTAATCAATCTCAACATCAGCATATTCGCTAATCTTTTCTGAATATTTAAAATCGTGGTAAAAATGCTTCAAGTGAGATAAGCGCTAAACTTTTTTGTCGTTGAAATACTGAATTTAGCAGTACTGAATAAACATAACTGGCAATGGACAACTATGAACATAGAAGTTGATGACAATATCAAACACTTCATTTGCAACCCTGGATTGAATTTGCATTTCAAAGAGTATCACAATAACAAGAATCATGTAATCATGTAAATAAACATATAACAATGGAATGTTTATCAAATATTGTGTAAAAGAGCATACAATCGTATAAAATTAGAGTAAACGGTGTAAATATATTTTTAGAATGACTATGGTAGATGCTGATAGGTCCGTAATGAGAGGTATGTGTATGTTGTCATGGAAATAGATATGATACTATTGGGATTAAGATAGCGTATTGCATAAAATGTTATATAAATATGACGTATGAAAATTATATGGTATTCTTAAAACACACGAATGAGGAATATCGTAAATTATCACAGATAGGGATTGGGTGCATCTTTTTCATATTCAAGCGATCATATCATTGGTACTTTGGAATTAAAACCTCAAAATATTTCTCTATATCTCTCAAGACCCAATATTCAACTAAAATTCTAGTTTCTTCTGTTGTCCAGGATTGAACAGATCCCGCAACCGTACTGTGGCACGTTAGGCTCGTGCTTGGCACATTTCCGCTGATGCACTGGATTATTTCGAAATCACACAAAATGGTGGCGAGTTTAAATGAATCGGTTCACAATTAATACTTCCAGTTCAGTACCCACGAATGTAGTTCTAGTTTATTTTTAGAACATTTTTTCCTCTCTCATTTTGGTGGTGATAGAAGAGTTTTATTTATACATTTTTGGTAGGGATTTAAAGGTAACTGTTTATTTTTGATAATATGAGCTCAGGATGTTGTTGTATGTGTGTATTTCGGCAACAGTGCACAGTTAGTAATAAGGCCTTGGTGATGATCCGGAAGTGAAATCTGTGTTCTGTTTACATGCTGCTATGTTGACAGTTCAGCATCTAAAAAAAGAGCAGGTCAACCTTTGACCAGAACTTCACCGTGAAGTAATCTTTGAAGGTATTTTAGATTAGCATATGATTTGTATTGATTGTCACACAGTGGAAAGGTCGTTACTGAGAAACAAATGTAGAGAACATATAGTAAAATTAATTGTGTCCTATGTCCTGTCAAGGAAGCATTGATTCAACTTTAAATTGCTATAAAAAAATTTTTTTACTAACGATAGACACATGAGATTTTCACACCATGTGTATATTGACTGTAGCAATCAGAAAATATAACTAAAATTTTAAAAAATTAATTAACTTTTAAAAACTTTAATTTTAAAAAATTAAAAATTAAAAACTAATTTCTCTATAAATTCACAGAAATGATATCTGTTGGAGACGACACTCATTATTATTAGCAGCAATGTATTCCTACACCATATAGAAGTTGCAACAGAGGATTTTTTTCAAAGCCTGTCAGCAAAAATTTCATTGAATTCTGTACTAGCACATAATAGTGTTTGTAAAATATGGACAGGAAATGTAACAGCCAATGGATTATATGGCCTATTGTCATATAAGGATCCTGTGACAAACACATGGAAGAAAAAACATGTTCACAGACTGGCACTGATGGTGAAGTTGAGAAGTCTGACTATACCAAAGGAGCTAGATGCATCCCATTTATGCCATAATAGTTTGTGTGTGAATGTGGATCATCTGGTTCTCGAGCGTCATTCCATTAACAATAATAGGCAGTATTGCAAAGGTTATGGTCATTGCATTGGCCATGGTGACTATCCAGACAGCATGATAAAGTTGAAATTGTAATATGGAATAAATTCAGGTATCATGATATATCCTTTACACCCACCCACATCCATATCAATGTATGTCTGGCATGGAAGGAAGGATGGATGGATGTGTTGAGTAACAAGGAGAAAGGAAAGAGTGTGGTCTTTATTTTAGTAGACCATGCTGGTATGACAGTGCTTTCTTAAATACATTCCTCCCTCCCTTCCTTCCTTCCTTCCTTCCTTATTTCCTTCCTTCCTTCCTTCCTTCCTTCCTTCCTTCCTTCCTTCCATTCATTCATTCATTAATTCATTCATTCATTCATTCATTCATTCAGCTAGTCTAGTAAGTCATGTCTTGTCATGTCATGTTATTTTAATTTTGATTTTTTTAATCTTTATTTATTTTGCTTTTTAATTTCTTTATTTGTGTCTTAATATTCAGAGAAAACTGTTTCGACCTCTCCATAGGTCTCATCAGGTGGTAGTAAGTAACACAACTGCACATAACATGCGTTATGTTACCTACGGATTTCCCCACTACAGTTTTCCCTTCTGTACAATATGTTCTTCATGGTGTATTTGAGCACTTTCATTTTGCACATGGAATTAAGATAACGTTTTCTGTCTGCAGTGTCCATTGGCTCCTGCTAAACCTTTGCATAGGAGTGATCGCCCTTGGTATCTAGCAGTCCTTTGCAGTAGTCAGACTTCCTATTGCCTTACTGTGTCCTGTACCTCAGATGGGCCTGCTTCATATTTCCCCGTCTTGCTAGAATACGTTTCCTGGTTTGGGGATGCTTTTGATACAACTGATGGTAAGTGCAGTCTTTATCCATTGTCTCCAGTGATCTCAGAGTCCTTGTTGAAAGTTTACCTCCCAAGTGTGTCACTTTTATTTTCAGTGATGATCCCAGGCTGCTATTGAGTCTGTGTATTGTTGAATGCACTCTTGCCTCGAAGTTTCTGTAATAGTTCACATTTTTAGGTAATGAAACATTGATTGATCTGTTCACTGCCTCACATTTCTGTGTGTTTGTGTTCAGTCGCAATCTTTCTACAACATCACAGGAGAGTTTCATTTTCAGATCTTCTAGCAGGATGTTCTTATCTTTTTCTGTCATGTTGAGATGAGTCATTTGACGAGGGCCCAGGTATGCTGATCGCATCCACCAGCTGTTAGTACTTCCTCCCCCACAGACCTTTGAATGATGCCGGCATTTGGAGCAGTCCCCTGAATAACAGCGCAGAGTGGCATCCAATACTTGGGGAAGTTGACATTTAATTTTTGTAACATCACCACTATTGTCCTCCATCATTTGCTTGAAGATTAAACCGCAACGTGCTTTAATGTCTTGACTGACAATTTTCTGTTTGAGCCTTTTTCCTTCTCTTGTTCTTATTCCTGGAAACATGTTTTCACTAAATATTGCAGAATTACACCGTTTGAACTGTAAACGACCCAAACGGATGGGATCCGACAGTCTTTCTACTTTCCACATTGGATGCAGAATGGTGTAAGCATTTTGGAAGCCAGCAGCAGCCTGTGCATCTCCATCTGTTGTTGCATGTCTAATGAGAATCTCTTGCAGAACAAACTTGTTTCCCATTTCTCTTGCCATTTCATACTCTGAATGTGGTGCAACTGGTGACAGATTTGCTGTGCAGTCAACATGGCCTCCTGGACATTTCACATCAAAACCTTTCCCCTTCAGCCATGCTCCAGTTCAACACAGCTTGTTTTATATTGTAGTTCCACAATGTATTGCTTCTCTGTAACAGTTTCGCAGGCAAATCCAACAGCTTTGGATGAACTTTGACCAGGTTTCTTTTCATGTCCAAAGCTAATGGCATTGTATCTTGCATCAAAAGCAACATTTATTTGCTCAGGATGCTGAACACCACGCATAACATTAACTTGTCTGACTAGTTTCAGCTTGTCTGTCATGTCCATTTCATTGAGCTCCACAGTTGCTTTGCCTACAAGGTTGGAGGCCCTTCGCATAGATGTTCTGCTAGGTGGCGGAATGTCAGTGGCTGCAAGCAATTATCTAGCCCTGGTGTTGCCCATTGGTGTATCTTGTAGTCCAGCTTGAAACATCATATTTACAGCAGCAGAATTTGGCCCAGGTTTATTTGTTTTTATCTCATCATACAACTTATACTCTTGTGACTTAAAGCTGCAGTTTTTACACATCATAGTATGCTTCCAAGCAAGTCCCCATTTTATTTCATTAGCAATTTGGAACTCTGGTCTACCACATATGTTGACTTGATTGCCATGGCGATGAATGATATCATTCCACATTTCAACATTTTGTTCATACAGATCATACGTGTCCCATCGTGCTCATTCAAATTTGTCTCTTTCAGGTCCAGTTTTGCTTTGGATGATGATCGTAGAATTTTTGCAGACCCAGGTGTGCCATTACAGTCTGGTGCCTGAACTGACTTCAGACCCCCATTTGTCGACTTTGTCACTGCTATGAGAGAGAACTTGTCTGCATCAATTCTTCTGGTCAATTGAACAGATGCAGCACTGGAACTTGGTAGAGAATCATCAGTCAGATATGTGACTCCTTTGTTATGTGGAATATATCCAGGTTTAAAAAAAGTTGTCTTCCACTTCTTGTACCCTTTCATGATTTCAGTTACAATAACTGCATGTAAAATACAAGAATTATCCTCTCTCTCTCACTTATATAGCTAGAAGAAGGCATGCTAGCTTGGTTTCAGAGAACTTCACCAACTCTTCAATACTACTGGAAGCCTGACATCTGAAGACTCCTCCCCTTCGTGGGTGGAAATGATGTCATGTACTTGGTTAGACTTAGCTTGTGCATGTAGATGCTAACAGATTTCAGGTGTTACCTTTCATTAACAAGCTCTGGTTTAATTGCTTCACACCAGATAAGGAAAACCATTGATGTTTATGACAAAGGAATGGAGAGATTTTGCCATAGAACAAAATTTGTCAACTTCAGGTTTTAAAATTTCATTAAAATTTAAGGTAAATTTAAATTTTAATATCAAAATATGTATTATTTTTTAAAATTGAATTTTCTAAGAAAGTTAAACAGTCAAATTTAATTTCTAGTAATTTCCAGATTGGTGTTAGAACTAAAAACTAATTACAGTTTATTTGAAGCGTTTATCTTGATTAACAAAATCACAATTAAACTTTAAGTTTTGTGCATTTTTGAAATTCGGCCATTTGGAATTGGGTTGTGCTTGTGTTACAGTGGTGTCAGCTAAAAGCCAGTATCTCTCCTATTCATGGATGAAAGTCCTTAAAACTTTGCAGCAGTATTTAAGAGACATTGATTTGATCACGGATGGAAGTTTTGTCCATGGAGGTGAAATTGTCTAACCCTGTCAGGAATCGGTTCACAATTAATACTTCCAGTTCAGTACCCACGAATGGAGTTCTAGTCTATTTTTAGAACATTTTTTCCTGTCTCATTTTGTTGGTGATAGAAGAGTTTTATTTATGCATTTTTGGTAAGGATTTAAAGGTAACTGTTTATTCTTGATAATATAAGCTCAGGGTGTTGTTGTATGTGTGTATTTCGGCGACAGTGCACAGAGAGTAATAAGGTCTTGGTGATGACCCGGAAGTGAAATCTGTGTTCTGTTTATATGCTGCTATGTTGACAGTTCAGCGTCTAAAAAAAGAGCCGGTCAACGTTTGACGAGAACTTCATCGTGAAGTAATCTTTGAAGGTATTTTAGATTAACATATGATTTGCATTGATTGTCGCACAGTGGAAAGGTCGTTACTGAGAAACAAATGTAGAGAACATATAGTAAAATTAATTGTGTCCTATGTCCAACTGAGATTGTTTGGATCTTTGCTCATCTGGTCGTTGACCTTTGTGGATTCTTCATTAAATCTTATTTGTTCTGTAAACATGATGGCTGCTGCCATGGAATCGTAGTCTGCCATTATTATTTCTGTGTGAAAGTAGTTATGAAAAGTAATGACTATTCTGCAGAAGTGTATAACATATGTTTTATAAACGATATCCCGTCGAAGCAGACTCGACAGCGTTCCACATAATGTTCTTAACACAAACCTTCCGATGCTTATCCCAAACTGTGATGATCTAATTTGGATCAACTGCCAATAGGAGATACACAGCACAACTGTTTCGCAATTTCACGAGCGTACTCTGTTGGAACTTTTATAAACTACCATCTTTACCCCAGTTATCTACCGTATATGTAAACAAACTGGTCTAACAATCGTATAAAACGTAGTCACTATGGAGCAGATACCATATGTGAAAAACTGTTTGTCTTACAATCGTACAAAACGTAGTCACTATGTAATGGCTACAGTATATAAAAACATATAGGCCCCACAATTGAAGAAACTGTAGTTGCAGTGAAGTAGATGCAGTATCTGTAGAAATATTTGTCGAA